>CM068370.1:270176895-270554395 GCA_034769895.1 Magicicada septendecula | reverse complement strand
TGAATGGGGACATCGGAGGATTCGGCATCTTGAAGAAAGTACAGATTCTCTAGTTAGCTTTGGACTTCGCTTCAAAGAAATTGAAACAGCTATTGAGAAGAAAGTCAAAAAAGATGATGCCGGATGAAAAGCCAAAAGATGAAGGTTTGACTTTAAAAGAAGAATTAAGGAAGTGCATGTTCGAAGGTGTGGGTAGGTTGTATACAGAACTCCGAACAAGAACAAAATCAATGGAATATGTACATAACAAACTTACAGATTTGCAGTCGGTTAATTTGGTTGAAGCAAATGATGAGAAATTGCGAAAACTAACTTTCAGTCTGTCTGAATGTTATGACAAATTTTCTGAAGTCGAGATTACAGGAGAAAAAAGGCTGATATGTTCAAGCAGCAGGAATCGCTACAGAGGAAGCTAAAGACTGGTCAGCTCTTCAAGTTTTACCATTTATTGTTGAGGTGGACTTTCAAGAGTCGGTTCCAAACCTGTCTTTGGTCTTTAAGTTGTTTTTAACAAATTGTATTTCAGTTTCTACTTGTGGAAGGAGCTTCTCTAAACTGAAACTCATTAAACATTATTTGCGCTAAACCATGAGCCAAATTAGACTAAATGGACTAGCAATTTTATCTATCGAAAACAAGTTGGCAAGGAAAATAAGCTTTGATAATACAATAAGAAAATTTTTCGAGACCAAAACTAGAAAACGGCCATTTTAGAAAGTTCACCTTATTTGTACAAAAACTCCTGACTTGAAAAAAAATTGCCAAGTAGCCTATTGTTTGCAGCAATGATAAATTTGTTTTGCAGTATATAAGTTTATTGTATATTGTAAAGTATTATAATAAATTTAATGCAGTCTATGAATAATACTACTTCTATTATTTCTTTAAACTTTGTATTTACAATAAGAAAATGGATTTTTATTTCAAACATTAGACTACTACAGCTTCGTATAAAGTTTCCAAACTAGATGTATCAATAGGCTACAGTAATTAGACAATAAATCTAGGCCTATAACAGTAGAGTGTTTTTTCTATATAATAAATTGGATTATAAACACCCGTCTTATGGGAGGGGGGGCCTCAGAAAGAAATCCGCCACGGGCCTAGGTACGCCACTGATGACCCATAAATAACAAACACTCAAAGGACAGGAGTCTAACTTATATACATCCTACACCATAAATTTGCAACAGAATCTGATTTTTTTTTTTATTCAGTTTGTTTTATCAACGGTGAATTCGCTGACGCGTTTAACATTATAATGTCCGTTTGTGAGCGCACACATTGTTTCCACAAAGCAAACAAAAGGATGCAGAGTAATTACAGACGCGGAGGTGTCCGCCTTCTGGCGTTCATTGGTGCAGACAACTCGGTCGCGCTGTGGGAGTGTCTTGCCGCCGCTCAGCTGCTCATCCGTACCGTACCGTGCCGTGCCGAGCCGTGCTCACACCTTTCAAAACGTTACGCAATACCGCATTCTATTACACATTTACGTATTATTGTTGTATATTTTGCTGTCTTGAGTATCATGCAGTGTTTACGTGATAATTATTAACATAATGATTTTTGTTATTTAAGAATTAGCTAAATAGACTGTAGGCCTAGGCCCTATAGGCCTACGTCTATAATCTGATGTAGGCCCACATTGCACAGAATCGATGTCTGTAATCAGAAACTGAATAATTGATTTGTACCTCAAGAATCGGTTCGGTTACTCGATTAAAATAGTTATTGGTTAATGCCAGTGGCGTTTCCAAATTTAAAAATTGGATTCGGCGCGCACTCAGAAAAAATAATAGGCTTTAGGCTACAGTATTGAAATTGGTATAAGCAGGCATCAAATGTCATAAGTAGGCATATCTAAAAGATAGGGCTACGAATAATTCGTTTGTTTGTAACTTCCTTTACGACGAAGCAGTTTTTGTCATGAAAGAGATCCTAGCCTACAAAATAACAAAACACCTTAACCCCATGTGGTGATTTTATAAAGGTCCAGCAGGTCCAATAGCGAGGGAAACTGCACACATAAACCGTGCTTTACGTTTAACCTACGGTTTTGTTCTCTTTTTATCTCAATAATTCATCTGAAACTACTAAATAAAGGCATAACCGTTCTGCCGTAATGTATCTGAGATAACATATCAGAATCACATTATTTAACAGCATTTTTAATCCAAAACATATTTTGGGGAGTAATTTTACTCCTTATACCTCGTTTACTGATATTAATAGAGGTCAGTTAGCGCTCGTGTCAGAAAAATCTTAGATTCATCTTCGGTTGACATTTGAGCCTCTCCATTGACGAAGAAATTAATTCTGTGCATCACACTCAAGTTAGGCCTATATTAAGGTGAACAGATTATAAATCTGAAAAAACGGGACACTGCCTAACCTTCGTCCTTGGCCCCTTTATTACTGCTGTAATAGTCACTGCGAAAAAGCAGATTCTTACCAGAAGTTGGAATGCATAGTTAATCAGTTAGACCTACTTAATAAAGAAACGCATAACGAAAAGAAAAACATTACGGTTAGTTTATAATAAAAATTATAAACGCCTATGTAGGCGTACTTTAGGCCTATAAATTATCTAGAAAGATGTGATAGGCTGCTCTATTTCGAACATGACCGTGAGAGTCGACAGAATTGCTTCCACGGGGTATACACAGAAGAGAGAGTGAACTAAAAAAACATATCTTCCTATTTCACAATCATACTTTTTCTAACATAGACTGTTATTCAATGATTCAGTTATTAATCAGTGGCGTAGGCAAAGGGGATTACTGTAGGTTACCAACCTCGCATTGGGTAATACGCTAATACGGTTTTATACACAAAGTCTGCGGACAGACAGTTATGTCGCTAGCGGTCGCGATGTAATATGTTGTAGTGGGCATATTAGGTAAATGGTGAATTTACCATTAGCCTACCGCCAATGCCTCTCCTGCCGCTTCCCATCAGCAACCGGTTACTCTGGAAAAATCCTGGTTTGCTGATTTCTTAATAGTTATCCTTTCGTTATTCGGGCTGTTGTTCTGTAATCTTTCGTTCCGTCATATTTTGTTGTTGCCGAACACATAAATAGACTTTGCGGAGTTACTTTACCGAATTTTATCACCGACGCTACTATATAGTAGTATTCCTCGAGTAACTTACGCGCAGATTTGATTTGTCAAACAACACTATAGGCCTACTACTCAGATGTAAATGAAGCAATCAAGACTGGACCGACTTTTCTAGCGACAAATGTAGTAGCATTTGGTTGCTCATTTAGTATGTAGGCCTACGTAGACCTACATTACGGGGCGGAAGTCTTGAAATCGGTCTACGACGGGTAACGAGAGACTAAATGGACTGTGCATGCTCAGCGTTCGTAGAAAATACAGCAAGATGCTCTCGAATTCATTGGCAATGTGACGAATCTGATACGTGATGAATCGGAATAGCAACAAAGACGATTCAAGTTTTGTTCGAACATAGATTTATCTACAATAGATTTTCCATAGCTCTGTAACAAACGTTAACTGATATTTATTACTGAGTTTCTGTTCAGTGGAAAAATTATACTCTCTGTTACACGACTTTTTTTTTCTTTTGATTTCTCCCGTCTCCAGGTATTTCAAAAGCCACACGGATACAAATGTACCCTCTTGCGCCTGTGAAGACTCCCATGGAAGTTAATATACTTCTGCATTTCTAGGATGACTGAATATCATCCAAAATCTTGGTATTTTGAATCAGAAGATTGTGAAACTCTGTACACAAACATTTCTGAAGTGTGTCTTGATGACAATAGTTGAGTTTATTGTATCTACAGGTAATGTGTCTTCCTCATCTGCCCAGACACAATCCTTACTGAAAATACTATTTCTACACATGCATTAATCTCCGGAGCTGGTAAGACAATTTTAGCCTACTAGATTTAGAACCAAATATCGATGCTGTTTAAATGCGATATTAAATATCCGGTATAACAGTACCGTCAGGGCACAGCAAAGTTGATAGGCTACAACGGAACACGGGTTGATATAATTGAACTAAAGTAGGCCTATAATTATAGACCTATTTAAATTTAATTTCGTTGAGGTTTTGTGGAAAAGTTTGACGCTTCTTGAAAAACTTAATCTTTATTTGCGTTCCAGGACATCTGTGTTACCCGGACAGGAGTTCGGGTATAAAAAAGGGACGTCTCCTCAAAACTGTCTTAAGAAAATAATTATATTTACAGTTGTTATAATATTGTAGCTTTGTATGTTATATCATACATTAGCTTGTAAACTAAATAAGTTGTAACATTTTAATACTTATTATATTAGAAAAGAGTAGCCCTATATGTAAAATAAAATGAAATATAAAAACAATAATTAAATTTAATGTAATATAATATCCCATAATATGTATTAGGCCTATATATCATGTGTTGTACATTGCGTAGGCCTATTATGTATCACATACTATATTATTTTAATAATAAATACATAATATTTGTTTTTACAAGTACATATTTATGTATTTTTTATATATTAGCAGTGTTTCAACAGTATCAACTGTCATTTTCAGAGTAGAAAATGAAGGAAAAGATAAAAATATATAGACCTAAATAAAATCATATAATGATTTGAATAATATTAATAATAATTGAATTAACTGTTAACCATCGTTATTAGTTTTTAAATGGCTATTGATTTAAGAACATTATTGATAATATATTTATTTTATAATAATTAAATGTTATAATAATTACTTACTTATTTAATCCTTTAACCGTTTCTATCAAAAGAGATGAAAGTTTAAAATTTTAACGCAATACAATTGATTTGGTGAAAAACAAAGCAGCTTACGAACATGAAAACAAATTGGACATGAACAAATATTTTCAAAAATATAACATTCAGAAATAGAATCCAAACTCAGTGAAAAAAGTTCTTGAAACATTGACTTTATAAATGTTGATAATAATTGAAGTTTCATAAATATTTTAAAATATCGATAAATAATTAAAAATTTCACCGAGATAAATCAAATGCAATTAATAAAAAATTTTATATTATTCCTGTGAGATGGTGACTTCGAATTATATATATAAATTTACCAAAGTATGCTACTCCACAATAAGTATATGCTTAGCCTGTCATAATGTAATTAAATATTAGAAAAGTTAAGATTCTTCAACGTATTTTATTTACTGCTGCAACGTATTACATTGTCTTTCTAATTTTAAATTTATTTTCTACTTCTGAGTTCACTGGAGTTATAGCTTAAAAACTAGATTATCAGATCCTGAATTCTGTTGTCTCACACCTGTCATAACATAATTTCGCGATATTGTCGTCCCCTTAAGAGGATGCACAAACCGCAATATAGATCTGACAGAATTATTTCCCATTGTCTGGGCGGACGCCTACTATGGGATAAAATAAAGAGAGATGTAGTGGAGGATAATTCACCGTCTAACAAATAAGTTAATTAATAACACAAAGGGCGGCTAGTGAGCACTGCGGGACGAAGTAATCAAGTTGTCCCACGTGTCTCTTGTTGCCATGGCAACGCAAACAACAAACGCTTGAAATTCAATAAACTTAACCTCCTGCAGTCACATAGGGCATATGAATTCACTGCATATGCTGTACTCGGTCCTTGCATGCGTCTTTTGACAGAGACAGTAATTTAATGCATTGTTGCTCGTCATTTAAATGTATTCCCTTCCCATAGAAAACATCAAAGTCTCTCACACACACACAGACGAAAACATATGTAGAAAAATAATGTTAATAAATAAATGTTAAAATATGCTTTGTTTATGGGAATTTTATGGGAATTTCAACATTTTAGGACACCAGACCCAAAAAAATGACCAACCTTTTTGAAAAAATTATATAAATTCATGCAGGGCATCAGTCTAAAGAAAATTTTGTTCCAAATCCGAGTGTAGTAGCGGGCCAAAAATGGAAGTACAAATTTGAAAAAATCTTATGGAGGCATCAAGTTACGAAGACTTCTATTCAAAATTCAAACTCGGTGTCTTTAATAATTTAACAAAATTGATAGGCCTATCTGTCAACACCCTTGCAAATTGTAGAGCTCTTTAAAAAAATTTACAAGCTATTTTGCAAAAACTTTACACATTGTTATCAGTTTTTTATATTAGTGAAAAATTATTAGATATAGGCCTAAGCCTATATGTATCTATAATCATGCATAAACTTAAAAGCTAGGATATTTGACATTTGGGCATTATGGTTTAAATTAAAATGAACAAAAGAGTAGTCAAGAATTTTAGTTTTTGAAAATGTTAAAATAACAGAAAAACAAAAGACTAAATAAATTAGCCCCTGAACAGCAGAAGTCGCTCAATATTTTGAAAGAAAACCATGTATGATTAGATAAAATCAAATAAATAAATTTTATTTTTTTAAAGCTGTGAGTAGTTCTTCGGATGTCTGATAGGCCTACTCAGTGTTAGCGTAGGAAACGCCACGAAGAGGTGACCACACGTCGTTTTTCCTATTTTATATTTTTTGTTTTTTACTTTTTATTTGTTTTTGTATACACGTACAAAATAAGGAGTTACAAACAACATACTAAATACCAAAATTAATTATTCTACATAAGAAAGTGAACACGCAACATTTGTTTTGATGACTCCACAGCCACAATTGCGCAAAAAGCGTTAGCAGGCGTCTAAGATAAATGAATTCATATCACTGATTCAGACACTGTAATTCACGTAAAATGCATACTGTCTCAACAAGCTGATTCAGAAAATTAAGGTAGTGGTAATAATCTTGATTCAAGAGAAGAAATGTTAAACCTCTTAGGTAATGAAGTAAAAGCTTGAGGGAGTAAACGCTTTAATAAACTTTTTAAACAGCAATGTTGTGTATTTAACAGATTGATTACTTTAAGAAATATGAGAAAAGAACAAAGTAAAATAATGATGAACAATAACAAAACTAAAATTAGTTAGCCATTACTGTATGGCTAATGGAAATAAATTTCTGTCATTTGTTATATGGCTACAAATGGCCTAGGCCTATAACTAATTGTACGCTACATTGTTACACTGGATTCATTTCTTTAAGTCAGCTGTTGTTGTAGGTTTAATAATGTGTTACATTATTAAGTCAATGTCTGTAGGACTAAAATGTAGCTTTATGTTTTTAATGAACGTCCAACTTCGGTGTACTGTTACACAATGAACTTCGGCATGGCTATTACACAATTAACCACTCCCGCCGTTCACAGACGGAATTCTTTGGAGGTTCCGTCGGGGCCCGGGGCCCATTAAAACACGTCATCGTGCTACTGTCACATATTTAAACACATTAACTATCCGTAATTCTCTGTTTGGCAATCGGTGAGTAGAAGAGAGTATGAAAACAGTGGGAAAAATCCTTGGTATGTAAAAACGCGGTCTTAGAATCGGAAAAATGTCGAAAAGCCACGGAACTGGATTGGAACTGAAATAATAGAAGTGTGTGGAGGGGCAGGACAGTAAACTAGTTAGGCACGATGAAGCCGAAGAAGAAGAAGAGGAAATATCATAATCAGCATATTTAAACGCCGGTAGCTATCCACTCTGATTCTGAGAGGCGTAAAAGTTTTGAATACATGTTTTGTCTGTTTCATTAAAAAAAAATAACATTTGCATCATACGTTGTAAATGATATTTACAACTAACACAGTTTGTTTATACGCAGAGATTTTAAGAATTTACAACCACCAACTCCTCGATAAAGAAAAGAAGAAAATCGTTCTTTAGTTAGGATAAAAATTATGTTGTTTTATTCAAGCAGATTCGCGTCCGTCAACTTTACGTTCAAGACGAAACAGTACTCAGCTGAGTCGGGACTATAGCAACTACCAACGTAAAATCTTGCAAACGCGTGTGTAACCCTAACGGAATCGGGGTGACTTTCTGAGCGAGACAATAATAATTTTACACTAAATTTTCCCACACTTGACAATAACAGAGAAAACTTCATTCATTGCAATGTACAGGTTAAACAATAGTTGTCGTTGACGGTAATATCGCGTTACCTCGACGCGTCTCCCTAAGTCTCCCTTCGGCGTGCACGCCCACTTCCGGTCGACAACGGAGGAAGTCAGTGGGAAGTCAAGTCAAAGAAAGCCAACGATTATCTTTTGTTGTTATGTCACTGCACTGCATTTCGGACTGATTCTTCTGCGCCTCTGATTTGTTCCAAATAACGTGTTCATTAATATTCGCAGCGTGAGAACTCCTTGTACAGTACACTGCTCACACCCCTTGTATCTGCCGTTATTATTATTGTTATCACCGTCATTATTTGAAGCTCATTCAAGGTGAACAAATACTGAGAAAATATTTTTTTCATTTTCTTTCCAATCGACCTCGCGTCTATGAATTGTTTACGTAGTGCCTACTGTATACGCGCGCGCGTACGTAGTCTACCACGTTTACTGTATCAAAAAATGTTGGTTCCGTCACTTTTCCTTACAGATCTCCAACGAATAAAAATAGCTTTACAGAATTCTACAGTTACAGTTTACGATGTTTATCTTCCCATTTCTTCAAGTTTCACCCGTTTGGGATACGAAGAGTGTTCACAAGAAGAGTAACAAATGACAGTCTCTTGAGTTCCAGTTGTAAGTTACGGAAATGACTTATAAACCAGCCATTTGCCTGCAATGGAGCACAAGTCCACACAAATTTTATTCTTCGTTTCTTACACTACCTAACTTTACTGACCGCAAGTATTCTATCAGGACTCCATATTCCTTACACACCAGCCATTCTGTTCATGACCTTCTATGTGTCTATATCAGTGGCGTAAGTGAAAGCTGCTCCAGGAGGGAAGAGACTAGTCCCATCTGGGGGGGGGGGGGTTAAACTAGCTTGGAGGTTGGACTAATTCTCAGGACAAATGAGATACTTAAGATTCATTCCATACAACTATTTACATAATTATTTATAAGCCTTATTTTAACACACGCAACTGAGTTAGAAGTAGGCCTTCGATAAGTGTTTATAGAATTTCACTGAAATTTTTAATAGGGGCGGGATTGATCCCCTGATCCCCCCCCCCAGTACACCACTGCTCTACATCCCTGCTCTATATTGTGAAAATTTTACGTTAGCCTTATAAAACTTTAAGCTTTTCTTAACCAGTTTGCTTTCTACTCTTCAGCAAACTGACGAATTAATTTTTCTTTCCTCTACTAATTTTGTTTGTAATTTTCTTTACGTGTACGATGCTCCTAAACGTTTAAAGCCTGTGGATAACAGTTGTTCCATTTTCTAATTGTCGATCATGTGTTTCTACACCTGCTAGGCCTAATCACGTTATTTTATCCAAATAAGTTGAAATTGTCATTATCTAATTTTATGGCTGCCTTCCTTGTATGTCATATGGCTCATTGTCAGGTCAAAATGTCAGCCACTTCGACTGTACACAGTGTTATCTATTACTGTTATACTCCTGGATTAAGAAAGGTTTTGTGAAGTTCAGTCATTAAATAGACAAAATCCTTAAAACATTCGTGTCGAACTTTCGACAGTTTTTATTGTCGTCATCGGTGAGCCTTTTTATGACACCAAAATCACTACTTTTTTAAAATGACAATTGTGTTTTTCGTGTGCTGTCCTATAATGACAATAAAAATTGTCCAAACGTTGATATAAAAGTTTTAAATTGTGTCTCTTTACTGTATGAACATTACAGAATCTTTCTTTATTTATTGGTGCACGATCACTACTAAACTAAAGTTTATTATTTTTGTTTTTCGTATTGTTGTGGTCATTAAAATTTTGTTTACATTTTTTTTATAAAAGAAAATATTCAAAGAAGATCGTTCGACACGAGGAAATGAGCAAATGCCTAAAACACGTATGTTCCTCGCAATCCTGAGAAATGTTTTCTACAACGATATGAGCCTTCTTAACAAGGCAATTTCTAAGACCTAGTAGGTACACGAAATGCGCGACAATCAGGGAAATCTACTGCGTACTGTAGTTAAAAGAAATTCGAGAATGCTTTAAACACGGATCTTTGCCAGGGAAGATAAATACGATAGGCCTATATAGCTGCAATCGTAATCATGGAACAGCAGGATTGGTGGTCAAGCCAGTACGCCTTTGAACGGATAATCTAGATTGTCAGAAAAAGAAACCGGACGGGTATCATCAGAAGAGAAGACGATTAAAAGCAAATATTGTACAGTGTCTTTAAGATTAAGAAAAGGAACTTGAGATAGTTAGCTTGCTCTTTGGAAACAAAGTAATCAAAACCATCTTTAAATAAAATATTCAATTCCTTAAACTAATTACTGAGAAGGAAGCTGTGACATACGTTCGCGCGGGCACCCCTGTATACCGTAGGATTGGCAACTGTTCTGCTGTTTGTCAATTGTTACATATCTATCAGACAACTAAATTTTTACGAATTGTTTGGAATTTAGTAATGTCCATAATTATTTTGCGTTTTGTTGTAAGAAATAATAATAATATAAAGTTTAGTATTACTTAGGCCTATGTCTTATGATTCACACTGGGCCTGTGGTAAAAGCATATGGAGGGTTTCGCGGGGGGTTGTAGGCCTAATCCTTGCACCGAAATGTCTTTTGCCCAGAGTTATCGCTTCATGGACTCCGTCCCATTAGCTGATGATTCGGGTTGGAACATTTGTCCGGAATGACAATCAGTGTAAGGTCACCTACAATAGTATAGCCTATGAGTCTAGGTGTATTAAAGATATTCAGTACAATAAGAAAACTGGTGATTTGTGTTGCAAAAATGAACGATTTCTACATTTTCCATTTAAATTATAGTCATTTTAAGTTTTAGTAAGGCTGAAGACTATAAGAATTGGGTACTGGAAAAGCTGAGTGCAAAATTTTTATTTTTATTATTTCCTTATTCTTAAAGAGACATTCAGTCGAAATTAGATCTAGGCCTATGTCGTTTCCAAGTAACACGGTGGTAACGTAGTCTCTTGTAGTTCTTCATAAACGTTCTTCTATTATTTCTTTCAATATTTTTTGTACTTTTTATAGGTTGTTATCCAACGCCAACAGTTATCTAGAAAATATATTGAAAATGAGTTGGTCTACCTTCACAGTCGAATTTCATTAAGTTTAAGGAACATCCTGTCAAGCGTGTGACTGTTACTGAGGATTACCATCAACCTCTTTTCGGAGGACGTTGATCTGTGAGTAAACATTTGGACATGGAAGGAGCGTATCTCTGTGCAGACGTCTGTAAACACTATTTCACGTCAAATTATCGCGTCGCCCAATTGTCACTACTTGGCGTATCCGCACGAGAAGATTTTGGTGTACCGTATATCGTACGCGTCTAAAGTAGGCCTACATCAAAATTTAACTCTAGGTAGACAGTGCTATGTATTTTTCAAAAGTAACAATATAATTTAATCATTTAGTTAGGCCTAAGGCCTTAACATTTGTCAGTTTCACTTTGCAATTACAAGCAGCAAAGCAACTACGCTAAGAAACGCTCAACGGAGTAAAAAAAATTGATAGTTAATGTATTCAGTACAATTTCAAACAAAAATTTTACAAATTGGCCTACTTAATGCATTTATTGTCTCAAAGGCAGATGCTGTTGATAAAAGTTGACCTCACGATGCACGCAGATTCAACATCATCTATACCACGGGCGTCGAACATCATAGTATCGGAGGGCCACTATGATATATATAAGCAAGCATTCTGGAAGCATAGTAGCCTATTTTTACCCAACGTGTGTGTTTATCATATTCTTATAAGCATATAACAGAAAATAAATAGACATGCGAGCATCAGTGCTATCATTCTTAAACATAAAATCAACTATATTTAAAAGCATAGCCTACGAATTTTACAATAATAAAATCTATTTTCGGTTAACACACCATAAAGTGGGTAAAACTTTTACTGTAAATAATAACATCAATAAATAGTGGTTGTGAACCAAAAAATTAATGGATTACAAAAATTTCAACCACGCAAGTGGAAAAATGATGTTGTATAATAATTTACTCAGGAAGCAGTAACATTATTTAACCTAATACAAACCCGCCACTTTGTATACTATATTAAGTATTTTAGTTATGGACAAAAATTTACATTTCACTTTACATTTCATTTTTGACATCGTTGTTACCGGTGGCCCCACAAAACTACACGCAGACCGAGAGTTGGACAGAAGATCAGCACTTGAAAATTTGGCATTAACCCTACAAGCGCGCGCGCGCACACACACACACACACACACACACACACACACACTACTTTATACAATTTTATTTTACGTTCAGCTTCACACGTAAAACTGATACACGTAAATTTTATATTACACGTTTTATTTTACGTGTAATATTTTCAGACGTACGCTTTATTACGTGTGATTTAAGTATAATTGTATTCCAAGACGCTTAGTAGTATGTACAAACTACACAGACCGTATTAGTAAACCAACGTGTAGCATAAATCATGTTAGGGGTCGTAACGGATGAGGACGACTCGGGGCGACGATTTGTTAGGGACTGCTGGAGAGGCACAACACGGGTAATACGATGTATTTAATGGGTTGGCGGGGTTTTTTCATAAAGAGTTCGTTGAGCGCTAATGAGAACAATCAAGTTGTTTGTTAAGGAAGGCCGTGTGATGGATAGCCGAGGCGTCAACACTCGTGGCCCTTTGTCTTAACTAATGTTGTCCACGCCCATCCTCCTCCGCTACCGTTACCGACACATCCTTACCTTTCTGAGGCACGTGGTGTCGTCCAGCATCTTGTCATCGATACCTCTTATCATCTACACACGTTTTGTTTCTCTGCTCACCGTTTAATACGATAAAGTAAAGTTCCATCCCACATTTATGTATCGCATTTTTACCGAAAAAACATTTTACGAATTGGGGGTCGTTCAAATTACGTAAACATTCAAAGGGGTGAGTGGTTCCAGCTTTGCTTACTTTTGCTGATAATGGGAAGGGGGGGACCAGAGACGATGCTAGGTAAAGGACAGAATCAATTTGTAAATAGATAAAAGACTGAAAAAAATCATGAAACTGCGAAAAAATAAAATCTTACATTAGCACTGGGGAGGGGTTGGACGTCTGTTTACTATTACTTACTTGAAGGGACGGCCCTAAAATGACTAAAAATGTACTTACATAATCCTCGAATAGCCCCTTGGTTGATTCCCAAAATCTTTAAGAAAACTCTGACCATGTTCGTGTGTGCTTGAGTTCATAAACCTACCAACACATAAGTATAAAAGTGGTCTTCATAAGAGTAACTATCATTTCCTCTGACATATATAGAATCATTCTATTTCTATATTTTATTGTTACCATTACTTTATCATTTATTAGTACTGAAATAATAATCATTTATTAGTACTGAAGTACTAATTATTTATTAGTAGGCCTACTATCATTACTCGGAACATAAGTACTGAAGATTTCTAAAAGTAAAGTCCAATTTATAAGAAAAAGTACATGAAATTTATTGGAAAAAACAGCACCAGTAACCACACAAATCCTTATTTGAAGCCGAATAATTATAAATCTAATTTAACACTCATTAGCTAAATAATCATCAGTTCCCTCACGCTAAAGGCGTGAGGAAATTGCTAAAAAGTAAAAGCGTACACAAAATTAATATCTGGAAAACTATTCTATATGCCTATAAGAACAAAAACAACACATAGGCCTATGCCTAATTAAAGAACAAATTCAAATATAAAAATACAACAAAATAATTTATTTAAAATTTTAAACATTATTAATAACAATTGTTATCTAAAAAGATCAAAACTAATAAAAATTTACAATATTGCCTCAGAAAAAGCTGATTACATAAACACACAGTACAAATATCAAAATAATTTAAATGGAAAAATAAATCGATTATTCGTTGACGCTTTGCAGATTAAACGTCTCTGATGCAGATGTACGTGAGTTAAACAAACCAATTTTGTACTTACAAATGAAATTCAAGTATTTTACTACTAATTTTTAGGAAACAGTACACGAAAAACATTTACGCTGAACACATGTAGCCTACAACTATTCATTTCGATTTGTTAGCAAGGTATGTTAAAAAAATTCAGCAGCATGATTTTAGTAGATATCGAACAACTGGAATTGCTTGTTCCTCTTATGAAAATGGCTTGTACTTTTATTTTAATCTTGTTGCAATATTATGCAAACTATTAGCCTATAACGATTTCATTTTAAATTTTTTACCGTTTGTTGCAAAATTGAGACAAGATTAAACTTTTATCATTAAAGCAGGAATTGACTAACTAAAACTGCTACTGAATTCATATTTAACACACTGCTAATTAATATATTTCATCAGATTTTGTAGTCAGTAAATGCAACCGTGTTATCTACGTGGTAATCAGAAGGAAAGGAGAAACCACTGCATTAACAATCCTCGTAGCATAACTTGGGTCCTGGTGGACGACTTATGCAGAAGAGGAAACTGGTTAGAGCGATTAGAAAGAGAATAACAAATTGAATCTATCACATCTTGAGAAATGACTGTTGAGAGAAATTAATAATGTACGGGAAGGCTCAGTGAAGAGAGGAAGAGAAAAAGAAGTTACGATATGTTGACGATCCGAAATAGTCTCTCAATGTAGGCCTATTAAAACGAAGCTCTATAGAACTCTGATTAGACCAGTGGTGACACACGGATTGGACGCTTGGGCCCTTACAGCACAAATATCACCATTCTAAAAGTGTTTGAAAGGAAAGTAATAATTAAAATGTATGATCCCGTAAAAAAAAAGGAGAAATCACGAGGGTGAGGCACAACTATGAGACAGATGGTGTATTCAAAGGAGAAGATAAGCCTATAGTACGATTTATTAATTCCATAAGGATCGGCTGGTTAAGACATATGAGAAATCGAGATAGACAGCCAAAGAGAATCCTGTATGGTGAAATAAGAAGGAGTGAGACGGGTAGGAAGAGGGTGAAGGCGACGAGCGTAAGAGATGGAGGCAAATTTGGGAAGGATGTGAATCAGGAACTGGAGACGCATGGAGAGAACACTTCAGCTGAACCCTGTCTTCATACAGAATCGCCGTTAACTTTGTCACCACTTATTGCTAAACTGCTAGTCGCTTCGCTCTCGACGAGGGCTTTCGGTGTTTCCACCATTTTCAACGACAATTTATTAACTCTACAATCACATATAACCCCACCTATACGTTTACTTTCGGTAGGAATCGACTGCCTCCTTTAGTTGTAGAGTTAATAAATTGTCGCTTAAAACCTGAAGGTGGTGAAAACACCGAAAGGCCTCGTCGAGAGCGAAGCGAGTAGCAGTTTTGCAATAAGTGGTGACAAGGTTGGTGTTAAGATGGCTGCTAATAAAACTAACTTGACTGAGAATCGCCATTGCTGACGATCACGAGTATTTCAGAAGTAGGTGTTAAATATTATTTTACTGTAACAATCGTAGAATTAAGCCATTGTCCGCTGGCATATCTCATGTTTAATCTCAAATTTAACAGGTTTAAGATCAAATTAACAGTAGGCCTACACATCCAACTAGCAACGCGCATATTTAAATTTCATAACACTTCAATGTAATGTTAATATGCTAGTTACAATTCTTAATTACAAGAGGGGTGGTGTGGAAAGCAAATTTACCACTTCTAGCTTGTATAATATGCCATAAAGAGAATCTACGGTGGAAGTCATTTAGCAGAACAAAGCTGGAGGTTCTTAAGATGTATTTCTGCTATTAAATGAATAGTTAAAGGTTAAAGTACGCGGTCTAAGTAGAATTCGGGAGCCTGATTCCCTTTCCAAACTATATTCAGGTTTAAAAGGCTGAGGGTATTAGAAACGAATAACGATCAAAATACAAATTTCTTTGTCTGTAATAAAAATCAACATAAAAAAGACCGAATTGACAACTTCACGTAAGAAATACGTTGGATACGAGATTGCCAAAGTCGGGTAGGAAGGTTGGAAGGCTGCAGAAAAACCGGAATACAAAGGAAAAGGATGGCGAAGATAGTCTCATTTACGTAGCCCCATACTACAGTTACGCCACTGACCTTAAATTTATTACACGTGACAGTTTAGACATGGACCTGCTCAGAAGAACATATCCTAAATTGAAAAAACTGACCGGTAGATGCTCAAATAAATCGCCGAATTCATAAAATTAGAAAAATAATAAGATGCCTTAATCCATTCTGTAGGGTAAAATATCTGTATATTCAACAACATCAAAACTGAGTAAGTACAACCCAAAGTTTTGTGCTGTGGGTCAGAAGGAAGGGCTGTGGACGCAAATCTAAAAAGAAGAAGACTCACGTCCGTAGAAATTGTATATCTGAGGAAAACCTTAAGAACATTAAGGCTAAAAAGAAACTGACAACGAAATAAAAGATGGAACGACACTAAAACGTCAATAAACGTCACTAAAACGGTTTGGGCACCCATTAAGGGTTCCGAACAACTACGGGCAAAGAAAACTGTTCACTGGAAACCATCGGGTAGGCCTCGATCATGGAATGGAAATCAGAAGATGACTGAAATCTACAGGAAGAGAATGTTTTAGAGAAGGCTTGGCAAAGAAGAGCGGGCATAAGACGTAATCCTGTTACTGATTTATTACATATCTTATTGTGCCCATAAATATATATAGCCTGCTTCAAAGATAGTGCCAACTTCAGCGAGCGCGCGCAACCACGATGTTCTTCCGGAATCACCAACCGGTGATAGGTTTGCGCATAGTCCAATAGGTGTAGTCTCTAATCTGCATGAACGTTACACTCCCATATATTTTGGCGTACGCTTTCTTCTTCGGAGATCCTTTAGGCCTATATACACATTACGCCTCTTCAGACTCTTCATGTCTTTGCTAACGAGACGTCGGATACAATACAGCTGTTATGCGCCTCATACTGAATAGTTTAGATTTAAAAAAATACATAGAGAAAGTGCAGGTAATATGGAATACATTTATTTTTTCAATAATTTTGAAGTAGGCCCTATATTTATATCAGCTTCCTATGAATTTCAAATTAAATTAAAAGTCGGTATGTTTTAAATATGTCTAACATTTAAAATAAAATTAAACCCTCACAATGTTGAAATGGATCTCTTTAAAGGCAAGTTGAAAAATTGAGGGTAATATGGAATAGGGAGGGCAATATGAAATACTACACATTTTACACAGAAAATTGAGTTTACTGACAACATTTCTCAATAACATGTAAAAACAACAAGTTTCATGTGTGACAGCAATATCTGATAATATAATGTTAAATCAGGAATCAGGATTCCTGATTTCTTTAGTCAGAAATTATATTTTGCGTTGAAAATTACACATTAACAAGGAAAGTTACAAGCAAATTTAGTATATTAACGAATGTAACAAAAGTATCTTTAAAAATTGTGGAAAAAAACAAAAAATTATATGTAGAACAAAAACAGTTATAAAAAATGTAATTATTTTCATCCGCATTATTGATATTATTGTAAACTATGTTTAACACAGAAAATGACGTATTTTACATCAGAAAATATTCTGAGTCTTAATTTGTAAAAATAAATTGTGTGTAAAAGGCGGAAATGTAAGCATTTTCGGCGCCTGCACAATCGCTATGCGCCCAAAAAGAGCACGTAAGGCACTTTTAGCATCATCGGGGAATTTACCGTCACAAAACAGACATTCAGAATTGTGGTCAACAGGAGTCTTTTCAACACCTGCGTTTCCAAGTTCCAATTCTGACGATTTATCAGAATGAAATGTTAGGTTCTCTGAGTTACTACTACTGTTATATCTTGTGGAAGTGAGAACAATTGTTTACTTTTAGGTAGATTTGTTGGGAGACGAGGTGATGTAATTTTCTTTTTATCAGTTTTGTGAGGACGTTTACTATTGTATTCGTTGAGAGAAATCTCCAGATTCATCTTCTATGCTGAAGCAGTATTATTATGGACGTACCAGTTTCTCGTTCTCAATTGAATAATTTTCTCCTTAGTGGAGGTGGAAAAATACGAAGACATATGTAGAGGAGCCAAGTGTCATTCATTTTTATGAGCCTCATCCTTGATCAAACGATCTTACTGACTGCTGAGTTGCTGCTGCGTTGAGTGGCGTTCAAGGATTCCCCATCTTCATGAACTGAAACATCTTCGTCTCTTTCCTCAGCGTCTATATCATTTGGTATAGAGCGACAACGAAATCAGCTTCACTCATGATTTGACTGTTGACAGGAAAAATACCTGTGGCTTTAAAACCTCTGACTGCAATTTCACCAGTCTGTACTTTCAAATAGGCTTGTCCTGACAGACTATATCGTACTGCCTAAGAACCCTAGTGTTATGCCTCAACCACGTTGGGATCTCATCACTGGTTCTGTGAAAGTAGTGACTCATGAAAGTAGGGCATGAAGTAGTAACTGTTCTACATGAAAGATTTATCTAATTGTTGGAGCTTGAGTGTGGTGTGGGGTGGTAAGCAAATTATCTTAACGTGGTTAGCCATGTTTATGATATAAATATTTCGTCTGTGGCTGGTATGCCCGCCTAATACCAACAAGATTGGCGAATCTTGTGTAGGTTTAGTAGTATTAATAAAATGTAAAGACCACAGAATGAACTAATTTTGTTGCATCCATACTGATGGATGGTAGGCTATACAACATTTGAAACGGGAGGTGCTACTTTAATAAGTAAATCGCTCGTATTTTTCTGGGAATAATACTAACGAAGTTAAGTGAACTGATGGAAGCCACCGTCGTCAGTCACTGGAGTCCAGGGTTTTAATGACAGTAAATAAGATACGATTATAGTACAAACTGTCTGCTACGCATGTTAATGGACGCCATATGTAGACAATTAATCTCCTAATTATAGCAGTATATTAAATAAAGTAAACAATTACATTTGGTGTTACATATTTATATTTGGGTTAAACATGTACAGTATATAATAAATTAATTATAGGCTAACAAAACAAAATGGTCTCTACCCAATGCTCTTTTACAAGTTTTTCTCCATCGGCTGTAGCTTCGTTCAGACTTCCTCTCTTGAACGTCATTAATTCTTGTTTCTGTCTTTCTGATAGTGTCGATACAACTGTTTTTTTTTGTTTTTTTTTTTTTGCCAGTAGTTGCAAAATCCGGCATTCTGCATAGATGACTAAACCATTTGACATTTATTCTCTCCACGATTATGTCCTTATCTTTTGTTATATTTCTAATTTCTTCATTTGTATTTTTGACGCTAACACTCTTTTAGAGGATTTTCTCCATTGTTACCAATTTTGTTGTATTATCTGTCACAGCTCATAATTCAGTAGGTTGCAATCATCCCTACAATCTTAACATCCGTTCACAGTGAAACTTGTCTTTATTAAAAATATTGTTACAATACCAAAAGCGGCCCAATACCAGAGAAGGGATATAAAATAAAAAGCATGGAAATAAAGAAGAATTAACAATTTTAAATAAAGAAAAATAGAATGACTATAACGTATACGAGACAAATGACTATGACCCAACCCAAGTGATTGGTCCAATGACAAAAGAAATGAAATAAACACATGAATTAACAAAATAAGCAAAATAAATATTATTAAATGTACCATTAATCATGGAAAGTACAAGCCCAAAGAAAATATTGTAATATTAGTTAAGTAAATATAGAATAATAAAGAAATAAACAAACAATAAAACACACAGAGATACAAAGAATGATAATAACAAAAGTGAAATATAATAAATAACATACTAATAATCAAAATAAAATTAACCAAGAGTGCATGATAAGAGTAGGAAGTGAATTACCATTTAACATTATCATTTTAAATAATAAGGGTGATCACACCAAAGTGGATAATGTAAAGAAAATAAATAATATGGAATAACCACTGTTAACACTAAAGTACTATGAAACATTACAAAGTGCCAGTGTAACCCAAAAGATAAATAAACATCAATAATTATAAGCAAGAACTCATCTGGAAGTGAGAGTGCATAAGGAAAGTGAATAACTAGAATTACAATTAAACCACAAAAAATATATAAAAACACCCAAATAAGTGAGTAATTAGAGAATTTAGTGGTGAAAAGGAAATCTACACTAGTAGATAAGGTATCATTAGATTAGATTGTTAGTCAGTATAAAAATTACATTAATGTTAGTCAAAGTAATATTGTTATTAGTTAGAATTAATAATTAAAAGGACTAAACCAAACTTTACACCAATAATATGGTATAAAGGAAAGGTAGACCTAAAAAGAGAAATGAATGTTTAAGTGCTAAAATTATATGTTAAATGTTTGAAGTTATTGTAATGATGTTATAAAGAAATGCAGAGAAGATAATAGTGATATTATAGAAATGTGCAAATGTTATAATTGTTGAAATAGTATTAAGAATAAGTTGTATTAATGGTGATGAAAGCCTAAGAAACAGTTCATGTTAAAGTTATAAAATTAGCTATAAAAAGCATTAAAATGTCAGAGAAGCTGTAATAGCCATATACTAACGAATGTAAAACAATAATTAATGTAAACTAACTAAAACAAAACTATAAAAAACTAGTAATAAGAATAAAATTAAAATAAAACAATGTAACAAGGATAGGTCAGAGTAGGCCTAAAACAATGTGAACCAAAAATGAAAATATCCACAAATAACAGTAAACAGTGAGAGAAAAAGATAAGTAAACATAAAATAACAAACCAAGGAACAATACAAATACAAAATAATTGCAAAAAACAACATAATAACAAAATTAAGTAAAAAGAATAATGACAGCCAAATGTTAAAATAGGCCAGAAATAACAGAAAACAATCATGTTTGATGTCTAAATAAACTACATCAGAAAAGCTATTCAATAATAATAATAATAATCATATTGGTAATAAGACAAGGAAAATATCTTAATTAGAAAATATTTATTAATTTTGAGCAAAAACACAAGCTTTATAACAATGAGTACTAAATGCTTTTAACCAATAGAGTAGGAGCTGGTTACTATGACAACAAAACATTATTATATAAAACCGTTATAAACGAATTGAGAGTCCATTTTTAGCATCAGAAGAGGGCAGATGACAAAATTGTCGATCCATAAAAATTAGTAAAATAAACTAAACAGATGAATGAAAACCAATAATAACGATGAAAAGACTAAATTGACAGAACCTTTCAGCAAAATAAATCCAAATTAATTGAGAATTATAAGAAATGAAACCAATATAAGAGAAGGACGACTCGAACACCAGAACTGATGAAAATAATCCAACAAACATCGATGAACTTGTAATGTATAATACTAAATTAATTTACTACACCCACGAGACTTTTCACAACACTTAAAGGAATTAATGCACAATATCCAAACTTGGTTCAAACACTATAAACACTGAATCACTATTAAAATATTCAATAATTAGTATTAAAAGATTATTCAAATTCATTATTAACACTTTGAGAAATAAGAAACGATTTATTCACAATTTCTAACTTAACCTATGTTTGTAAAGTGAACTCACTATTGTTTTAAAACCTAAGAAAACTGTTGTAAAGAAAGATCATAATATTTAATTAACTTGATGTCAAGGATTGTACTTTCAAAAATCATTTTGTAATCTTTTTGCCATAATCAAAAGAACTTTTTGACTGATCACATGTCTGAATAAAATAAATTAGACATCTTAGCTGTTAGCAGACAATCAACGACCCAAATCAACATAGCCAACCGCTGAGTTGTAATTTCTTCATAGTCGGAGCATAAAAAACAAAAAAGTAATATATTTTTATAATATCATGTTATCGTAATTATTAACAGCAAAACTGACCATTAATAAACCAATACTTACTTTATTACCTGTTCATTATTTCAATTATTAATCTTTATGTGTTTGCTTCCTTAATATAGCACCGTAAAAAATTTTCTACAAGAATTACAGGTTGGTAAGACTATCGCGGGTAGGCAGATTTTGAAGTTCTCCGATGACAAGCGCCGAGAGATACGGTTACGTTAAGCGAAGGAATTATAAAACTTTTTAATTGTTTTGAACAAACAATTTGGCGCCTAGAAACGGGAAAACCACAATTAAGTGGAACAGGTAAACAGGTATTGGCGAGGTCAAATACGACGCATGCAGAGCGTTACAAAAATACGACGCAACTTGGAAATTTAACGAAACTTAACACTTTTATCGTTATAAATTGAAGACGATCCCAAAGTGAATTTCACGGGACAACTCTTCGTTACAAATTGACGCCAACAAAGTGTGGCTTAATACACATACAGATTAAATTGTAACAATATATATTAAGTCTGCCGCATAGTACTACGATTGATTTCATGTTATGTTAATTGCAAACATTAACATATTTTGATAAATTCATTCCTGGCTGTATTTGCCCTTTGTAAACATACTTCAGATTGAAAAATTTTACTACCATGAAAGTTACGATTAAAACAACAAAGCATGTGTGTGCACCGCGAGCGCACATGCAAGCGCGTACCAGAGTGCGCGCTGGAGTTAATGCAAGCCGCGCGCGCTCGCACTGACACCCAAACACGCAGACTGCAACGCAGGACATGTGTCGGCTCAAGCGGTGCAGTGTGAGATTGTACGCGCGGGCGACACATGCTTTTGCGCGCGAGAATGCGTGTTGGAGTCACTGCAAGGCACGCGCTTGCACTGGCCCCGCCACGCAAATTACCTGCCAGCATGTGTCCGCCAAACGGGTGTGTGTGAGTATGATGCCCGTGTCCTAATCGTAGCAATCAAAGCAGTACAGTTTCCATGTGTATCGAGTATTTTACAGTGGGTAAACAGGCTACGAGATGGATTTACCTGCAGAGACATTGACAGGATACATCCGTGATCGTTGCCGATTTGAATTAAACTAAATAAATTATTATTAGATAAATGTTGGTGCATTGCCTAGAAACGGAAAAAGTACTGTTATTAACAATTACAACAGTAGGCCTATACAAAAATGTTTTTGGTGCATTGCCTAGAAACGGAAACAGTATTGTTATTAACAATTACAACAGTACACAAAAATGTTATTTTTCTATAGGTTGTGTTTTACTGCTGTCCAAAGAATTAATTCTTCTCACATTAGTCACCGGTCATAACACTTCTGCTTCTAACCATGTTTGACGAGACAAAGGATAACCAAGGCCCGGGTCGGCCTTTCATTTTAAGTCTTGGGTACTCAGATGCAGTTTTTTTTATCGTATAGATATATGTTTTATAGATTTTAGTAACATGTCTACTTACGTAAATGTTAAACTTAATAGTTATAGGTTTTAATGAAACAGAAACAAGAAGACACACAAAAACGATAAAAGTCAAAGATTCATATAAATTAAGTTACATAGAAAATAAATGACGATAGAAGTTTTCAAGCCCTAATTTTACTGAATTTAAAAGTGTTTTCTCACTCATCGTTGATCCACTATAATTTTCTTATTGATCTCAGTTTTTAGAAACTTTATTCACACGAGGTCACAGGCAAACAAATCGTTAAGAAAATATTGTAGAATGAGAAATAGGTTTGGAAAGGATTCATTGAAGTCCCGTAAAGATACTCAGGGATTTTATTATATTTGTAGAATATTCCTATGTTTTTATTTAATTTGTATCTTATTTTCTCCTTATACTTACGAAATATCCTATTAAAACATTTTTTTTAAGAAATAAGCCCTGAAATTGTAAATTTTAGACAACTGCTAGACATCGTAGTTAACATACGTAGCTACATTATGAATAGCTCTGCTTTTGCACACACAAACTTGTCTTTTGATGAAACAATTTCAATTAAAGTAAGTTCTTGTTAAATATCTTTCAATATATAATCTTGTAGGCCTACAGCATTATAGTTTCGCTGGAAATAAGAAAGCGTCAATTACAATGTTTGTAAGTTTCTCACTAACAGATCTAAAGCTGTCTGTTTTTTTGACGTCAGATCTAATAATCAGTGTCATTAACAATCCTTAAATTTGTAGTGACCGTCAATCAATGAATTTTTTTTTTAGTGGATGGTTAGTGAGGATCGGTCAAAAATAACACAAATTTTAACTATTTTGCGTCGACGTTTCGACAATGTTTATTGTCATCTTCAGGACCTGTGTATGAAATAAAAAAGAAATGTCAAACACAACGGAACAATTAAATATTTGGGTGAACGTGTTCGTGTATGTGAGTGTGTGCGTGCGTATGTATGTATCACTGTATATGTGAAGACTTATGATAGTTTGTTTACATCTTCCAATTATCTTTAAGAAAACGAGCAAATTATAGTATGAGAGAACTTAATTTATACAGCATTACAATTTAAATTACTAAATGTAATGATATTTTAATTAATTAAACAAACAGTAATCAACAATTGGATATTAGATTGGTACATAAATTGTTTATACCTACAGCAGTCAACATATAGCAAAGTAAAATATATATTACCTATAACTAAAGCAGATTAGGGGATGTTCACTACGTAATTATTAAAAGTTATTTTTAACATGTTTCACTCCCTACTGGTATTAACAAACAATCATAATTTAGTTAGTCATTAACAATATTATTTATTTGTCTCTTCCAAATACACTTTAAACAATACTTCTATTATTGATTTACTTCTATTATTATTTATTATTTGTTTATTTCCGACTTTATTACTTTTTACATAATGCGAAATTGTTTATAGACCAAGTATAGCCCACGTCGGAGAACCCTACACGTGGTTCGTTTTCGTCGAACTGACCCCGCTAACTCGGATTATGAAGGAGAACATATTAAGAAATCGTAAAATCGGAAGAGATAAAAACTGTTTAATTAAGTACGCCTAGATACAAGTTAAGTAGTAAAATTCACTTTCAGGTAAGTTTATAAATTATTCTTAATTTTTTAAATTGAATACACCTCTTTCCCTTTAGTAAAAATTTGTAGTACATCGGTAGTACAGCGTTGATCCAACCAGCAGGTGAAATGTTTATTTTATTAGAAACCCCGACGAATCGAGGGCGGGAGGGTGAGTTTGCGGTTTATGGTTAGTTAATTAACGACAGTTAAATGAATTGAATTAAGACGGGGAAACGGCCATATAGCCTACAGCTGATGGCTTGTTTATCGAATTCTACTGCTGCTCGGCATTTTAATCCAATTAAGTAAATGTTTGTTTACAAGGGAAGACGTGTAAGTAACCACAATTGAATGAATGAACACCCTGCAGAGTGCGTTACGGACACACATCCCTCTAATGACGTTGTGCCCCATAGAGAGATGACCACTTACCGCCGCCCATCACTCTTCCCACACACACACACACACACACACACAAGTTTATTTGTAATCGATACTGTCCGCACTCGATATCTGACTAATCTTATCCACGGAGCGCAAGTACGTAAAAAACTTCACGGTTCGCAGAATATGGACCTTACATGTGTAATGTGTTAAACTATGTTGTTTGTAAGATAATACTCATTTGTACTCGGCCTGATAACACTTAGAACCGATTTCTTGTGGGTTGTCAATGATGCAATATATTTTTAGCAAAATAAGAATTAAAACACTTTCATTTATGTAACATATCGTCAAGAGAATCTCATGGATCATGATGTTAAAACATTAGAATAAATCCCCAAACACGAGAGTCGAAATTTTTATTTAACAGCTTTATAGAAATTATCACATCCGTATTAAAACTATGAGTTCCCTTAGCTGCAAGATCACTCACATTTTAAACGAAATACATTAATTATTAGGTAAATTTTAATATAAATAATTTTTAATTATCAGGAAAATTACGAAAACCCCTATTACTCTATTATTTTTTAGTAAAATAAATTGTAAACCAGAAAATCATATAATAAACACTAAAAATTTGAACAACTGCGTTAGTTTTTTAGTAACGTTTATAACCATAAACCCTATTGTAGTTCTGCATCTTGCACTTTTCACAGATACACATAACATAACAATATGAAAAGATTTTTTGTTGCATACATTGCTAAAAACGTTTTGAAGGCGGTCCAAAATTTGCAAAGAGTGGTAACAGATACTAAATTTGTCAAATTTTAATATTTCGTATGTCGAAAAAATTCTACACATCTTCTTGCTCCAGACAGAGTATTACAACTTTCTGAGAATTCGACACATCTTCTTGCTCCAGATAGAGTATTACAACTTTCTGAGAATTCGACACATCTTCTTGCTCCAGATAGAGTATTACAACTTTCTGAGAATTCTACACATCTTCTTGCTCCAGATAGAGTATTACAACTTTCTGAGAATTCTACACATCTTCTTGCTCCAGATAGAGTATTACAACTTTCTGAGAATTCGACACATCTTCTTGCTCCAGATAGAGATTACAACTTTCTGAGAATTTAACTTCCGTTTGGCTCTTAAAGTTGAAAAGTTTTCAGAGTAAACACTACGTTCTGATTGGATTAAAAATTTTCAAATTTCAAAAACTGAAAACTATACTCAGATTTTGGTTAAAATTCTCTTCATTTAATACCCATTTGGTTTCTTGCAACCTTGTCCAACTTTATATTAACTTCTTGAGCTCTGGTATCCGAAATTTTTAACTAAACAAAACTAAACATTATATTCAGATTCGGTTAAAATTTCCTTTAACCTGATAACCAACATGAATTTTTGCAGTTTTTTTCTAATTTTTGCCCCCCAATGGTTTTGCCTCCTGCCCCCTGTTTTTTGTGGCTCAATCTCAAAAACAATAGTGGTTTGTGGGGTAAAAGTGTGGACATGCATGCCAGGTTTTACAAAGCTCGGTTCAGACATACATAAGTTATCTCGTAAGACATACCCCAAACAGATAAACAAACTGATTAATGCCGAACGGTTGAGTTAAAACAGACAAAGCTTCGCTCATTCAATAATTAATTTATTTAATTTACACAGTTAACCAGTAAGCCTATGTACATTACATAAATAATAATAAAAGTCACTAAGTTAAATAAATACAACTAACTATAGGCCTACTTCGTCTCGTGTTAGTTGATATCAGGAATAACGATACACAATTGCGTATGCGTTGGGTTACGGCTGATGGGTTGTGTCTACAGTAAACTAAGTATTATAATTATTTTATGATAACAACATCATTTTGTATAATTCTTTATTTCTATTTCAATGTTTTATTAAAGACAAGATTTCAAATACATATGACAATTCTTCGATTTTCGCGGATGTGATATGTATTTTTTCGGGTTGAGTCCCACGTTGTGTTTTAATGTTTTCTGCGTCGTTTCGGCAGACCCATCTCTGCCATCTTCAGGTAGGTTTCTCCTCGAGAAACATTCCGTCCTAAGTTATTGAGGAGGTATTTGGATGGCAGAGATGGATCTGCCGAAACGTTGCGGAAACTGCAAAACATAAAGCGGGACTCGATCCGGAAAAAGGACACACATAATGTGTGTGTGTGTGTGTGTGTGTGTGTGTGTGTGTGTGTGTGTGTGTGTGTGTGTGTGTGTGTGTGTGTGTGTGTGTGTGTGTGTGTGTGTGTGTGTGTGTGTGTGTGTGTGTGTGTGTGTGTGTGTGTGTGTGTGTTTTAAACTGAATGTTGACTAAACTGAGGGAAGTAGGCCTAATCACAATCATAGACTTGTGCCATTTAAGTACGTATTGGAATACACAAAATATCTGTTTGAAAATAAAAAAATTAATTCCTTCTTAATAAGTAATACACATAGTGTATACATATATACATAATAAGCAATACATATATAAGTATACTATAGACCTATACATATAATATTATGTGTATTTTTATTTCTCATAATATTATGTATATAATAATATAATACATAAGTAAGCATTATTTTGTTTGTTTTCTTAATAATATTAAGCAATGCACACACATACAAATACAAACACATATATTTAAGCAGTATATATAAAACAGTATTTACGTTGCTTATAATTTAGTATTTCTGTTGAGTGTATCATTAAAATTCTGGCATTGACTGTAAGTTGATTTAATCATGAAACACTCGGACGTAATGCGAACATAAAGTGATGTTAAAATATTGAGCAAAGACGTCGAAACTTACGGATTCGATCGCAGAAAGCCGGAAAATCAGAAAGCTTACTGAAATACGAACGAAGTAAAGAGAGCGACAAAGAATAAAAAATCTGCTAGAATAAATACTTTGGCGTGGGTGGAGAACAGTAAAAATGACGTGTTTGAGACTGGGCGACAGTGAATGAATCAAAACGGGAAGCCATAAACTGGGCAGACAAAACGACAATATATATAGGCCTATGTAAGTAATAAACTGGTGTAAGGCAGTCAATAAAAAATAACTACAAGGGCAACGTTTCCTTTGAGATATTAGACAAGAAAAAATTTTATGAGAGGACAGCAATCAAACAAGGCCAAAACGTAATTGACGATGGTCGTACCGGTGGGTGAAATGAGCCCTATTCTTACCGGAATGTTAAGGAAAAAGGCTACGTGTAATGCGTCAGTAATAACTTTTGCTGTATTACATCGTCAACAGGAAAATTAAGTTTAAATTGGCATAAGCAAGTAGGTGAAGTTTATAGATCTAATGGGAGTAATATAACTACGAAGTCTGATCGTGTAATTTTTGTTTATTTGAAAAATTACGCCTTGATTCATCTAATATTAGGCTTATCAAAAGTTCTTGGATCAGGAACACCAGAGATCCAAAGAAGGCCGTGTACATGACATGAACCACAATGCTGGAATTCTAAACGAAACTAATAATCTGAAACTGAGAATATCTTACAGACGACATTTTTTATGAATAAAGTTGCACGAAACGAAAAATGATCTTCAACAATTGAGGGGTTCTCATTTATAAGTTTTTGCCTTTTCTGAGCGTTTCTAGATTCATCTAACGTTTCCTCTTGCACGAAATTACAACCCATGAGTCGTGCCAGATCAGGCCACCAAAGATCAGCTGCACTCAAAGTAAAAAACCCCGTAGGAAGATTATCACACTGCTCAATCATTGATTCAGGTTCACCTCTTCGTTAAAACCAGTAAGATTTTGATCCTCTTATTTTTCCACACCAATAATATAAACTTATTATTTGATTATTACTCGACAGCGTGTTTTTCAGTTGCTGTATTGTTCCATTGAAATGAGATTTTCTAGCAAATATTGTCCCTCGTTGAATAGCTTGATGACGCTGAACAGTGTTCAATGCAAAAAATCTGAACCTAGGATCTTGTGCAATACGTCGGTCTTTATATTGCATCAAAAACTGAAAATATTGAAGTGCTGTAAGTTTCATACTACTTGCTCGAGTATTATCGTTTAGTTCAGCAGATCCGTAAGGCAGTAAAGCGGAAAATACCATGTTTACATATCCTTCGCACGAGAATTCATTTATGATATCAGTACCTTGTGGCCATGGAATTACATTATTCATTGCAAATTGGAGTCGATCAACTTCTGTGATTCTAATATTCTCCGGGATCATACTTTCATAAATTTCTTCAGAAAAGTTCTCTTCATCTGTATTCACCTCAGCTAAATCAACAGTGGGTATCATTTCATAAATACTATCATTTAATGGAAGTTGAGATATTTGTTCCATATCAATGATGATATCACTATAGAATGGATTATTCATTTTCAACTCATTGAGTGCTTCTAAAATTTTGTCACTTCTCACATGAAAATCCCGATGTCCATTAACACTTTCCTTTCTCATAACTATAGTGCTCAGTGAAGCGGGTGTAGGGGGGAAGGAACTAACAATCTCCGTTATATTTTGACCAATATTTATAATATTTCACTTATAAGCATATTGACCGGGAAAGACTCTCGATTTCACCCTATACACACGCATCACTGGTGTACTCTTGCTATCAAGAGTTGTTCTACATAAGTGAGATCCATCAGTTCTATAGGTACATCTTTAGGATCCATACGATTAACTGCAGTAAACTTATTTGGGTTTCGCTTACACTGCGGATACATATCAAAAAATGTTTGCTGCATCAACACTCGAGAACAATTTACACATTCATAGAATTCTAGAGATCGTAAATTATCTTCAAATTCATTCTGAAGATTCCTATATCCTGTGTTGTTTTGTTCACATAACACATGATTCATGTTATGTTCTGCAGGGTCTTCAACAGTTGCTGCAGCAACATTTTGTCGCTCTCTCATCCGTCTTTGATTTGTAGTTAAACGACTAATATTTGGACCTCTTCTTCGTCGAGGCATACTATAAATAATACGTAATATAAATTGATGAAGAAGAATGTATAGAATATGCATATAACAGAAAAAAGCACTTAAACAAAAAGTACAAAATTTAATAAAAAGTATAAGAATAATAATTTTAATAGAATTTGGAAAATTGAATAAAGAAGTATAAGAATAATTTTTCAGTGAAGGGTTAGTGAGGATTGGTCAAAAATAACACAAATTTTAACTTATTTGTGTCGACGTTTCGACGATGTTTACTGTCATCATCAGGACCTGTGTATGAATTCAAAGGGAATGTGAAACACAACATAACAATTATTTGGGTGAACGTGTTCGTGTATGTGCGTGTGTGTGCACACACGCGTGTGCGTGCGTATGTATGTATCATTGTACGTATATGCGAAGGAGTTGAGATAATTTGTTTACATCTTCAAATGTTTTCTTTAAGAAAACGAGAAAATTATAATATCACAGAACTTAATTTATACATTATTACAATTTAATATTACAATGTACACGTATTACTTTCATTTCCTTCAAAAGTCAAATAAAGTACAAGCGTCATCTGGTTCTGTTTTATAAATAGGGCGGTTGGTCTGGGAAAATTTACAGTTGTGTGTTTGGCGTCAGCAACAATTGTAAGTGCCTCACTGATCTTATTATTTAGTATCAGCTAGATAAACATATAACAATTCTGATAGACACATATTCTGATTAGTTTTAAACTCAGTAGGCCTACAGTGGTCATCTGCGTTCTGCATAATTTACACTTAGGTAACAAAAAAGAAGAGAATATAATTATGTTATACTTAAGTATTGATGCTCGAGAGTGTAGTTGTTCTTGTGTGTGTGTGTGCGCGCGCGCGCGCGCGCGCACCGGCATTTGTGATACACCAAAATCTTATCTTACCGGGCGACGGCGCCCGACGGGCCAGCGAGGACGGCGGAAGCCGCACACGCACACGCACCGACATTTGTGATCAGCAAAATCTTATCTTATCGGGCGACAGTCAGCGATATCTCTATCTCTCTTCCTCTCACACGTTTAAGCTAAGATTTTTAAAAAATCGTAATATCTTTTCAACCAAATAATTTAGAGATATAAAAATTACATGTCTGCACTCTACAATACAGTCCGGATATGTAAGCAAAATTTTATAACATTCGGTTGAGTAGTTTCGGAGGAGTTCGCGGTCTAAGGTGTGCATCGAGCCATGAATAGAGGGCTATGCCTGATTTCGCTACACTCATCAGGCTCCGTCCAATAATTACGCCTCCTTCAAAGTAGTCTAAGTCAGATATAACACGATCATTCCAAAGTTTTTTCAATCTTTCAAAACTTTTATCGAATGCACTTTTCCGTATAGTCTTAACCTCGCTCAGGTGATTTTTGTTTTACGTCTTCAGAAGTTGCAAAACGTTACCTTTCGCGACACTTGTCATTATTGGGAAGCTGAAAGATGCCATTGCGACACATCTGGTGAAAACGAGGTTGCGGTGTCATGGTGTTTTGTTTTTCTTTGCCTAAAATTGTTGGACAAGCAATAACTTGCGTTCTGGTGCATTATCAGGATGCAATTTCACGTATTATCCTTCCGTAAATCTGGCCGATTACTACGAATAACTTCGCACAAGCAACGTAAAATTCCCGAATAGTACTCTTCATTTTCCGTTGCACTAGTAACGAAAATTCATGGCATACAAAACCATAATCTTCATGTGACTGTCAAGACCTTCAACAGTCTTTGAAGTTTTTGCACCATTTGTAAACCATTTGTTCATGCGTAATTGCAGGCTCACCAGAAGCCTTCTGTAACATATTCACCACGACAGAGCAGTTTATCTCATTCTTCACACAAAATGTAATGCATGTTCTTCAGTCTTACTTTGTTGAATAAGAAAATCGAAAAATACAGCAAAACATAACTTACTCAATTAGCTGTAAAGTCTGAACTATGCATTTAGGTCTAAACTATGTAAAGTCTAAAGCTTTAGACGTTTGCTATTAAAGTGTGCACAAACATTTCAAAAAACAGTTTTTAATCAGTCATTTGTAGCGCGGGAAATTAAATATTACACGAATTTTTTAACCAAACCGCGTATGCATATATCCCAGTTAAAGGATCATGTTCCAAAATGTGTGATAGTTGCTCTTTAATACCTGCCCAGGTTAATACCTGTTGCGTCTTAGACGCTCTCGATGAAATCTTAAGTTGGTCTTAGAACGCTAGTTGTTGTGATAGCTGGTAAATAAGTGAAATAATGAAGTGGACTGTATATGTTCTTGAGCTAATTGTTTATTGAAAATTAATAAGAAATAGTTGCTAGCGCGTGCAGTTTAGCGCGGCATAAATGCCTGAATAATTGAGATAGAAATTAAATACTGAAGGACATAATCGTGCGTAAAATGGCTTGGATAGCCTAAGTAACTATCGCATGATGATCATGCTACAACTAAAACTGAGGCAAGGTGCCCGCTCGGAGTCTTGCAAGTAACTAATTAATTTTGACTGCTGCTAGCTTGGATGCAAGCCGGTAGCAGATCAGCGTGGGGAGAAATGACGTCACTGCACGGACCGCAATGCGGATTTTTACAGTACAAAGTTTACATAAGTACAAAGTTTAACCAAACCCATACATTTGTAATTGGTTATAATGGTTCTTCATATAAAAGAATTCCATACCAAGTCTACTTATTTATCTCACTAATATCAAAATACCGCCGGACGCGTGGAATTTGTGATTAGAATTGTTTACATCTAACGTTAATTAGTTATGTTACTTTGTTGGCTGCTATTCTGCACGCTTGTTACTCTTCAATGGACAGTATGAGACGCAGTTCACGTGTTTACCAGTTTGACCAGGTTATCCAAACTAGCCTCTCCACTTTAACATTTCCCTTTAAATATTCATTGTGGACAAAAGCTGGATGCTTCTCGTTTTCAAGTACTTAAAAGTTTCTGTCCACTTGAAACTTGACAAAAACCTCTTGATTCTCAAGAAAGTCTCTGCAACCTATGTTCACGGCACCAAATTCTGTAAGGAAGGAGTCTTTTCCTCCCTCTCCCATCGTCCATGATTCACTTCCATACAAAGCAAGCTACAAACATACTCTCCAACAAATTCTTCCACACCTTTGACCCGATGTTCTTCGAAGTGACCATATTTCTCCTCTTATGCATGCTTAGCCTGACGAATTACAGTTAATATCTCCCTCGAACTCCGTCCACCACTGTGATCATGCTTCCGAAACAACTGATTAGGAACGCATAAAAATGTGTGAAATATATCACAGTTAAAATAATTTGTCATATTGTGAAATTTCGTATATATAAACTAATTTTCCACATGCGCATAGGCTATATTAAAAAGTTTGTATGGAGTTAATTAAAAGCAGAATTAAATTTGAAATAAATAAGCAAGTGTTGAAAACGTGTAAAAACATACCAGAAATATCCTGAATTTCAGAGCTTGACTAACAGAATTTCTCTATAACCCTCTGCAGTGATAATGGAAAATTTTGTCATACAACAGCATTTGGTCTTTCCTCTCTTTTTTCTCAAGAAAATATGCAGGTTTCATGATTATAGGTCAACAACGAAGTAAACTTATTCTGTACCGTAGTTATTCCAGATGTGTACTTGGCATGAATCAGACAGCATTATAGCAGTGACGTAGCTCCAGGGTGTGCTGTACAGGGTGAGCTTGATATCGAGATTCTAATGAACAATTTATATATGATTTATCACACGTAATTATTAATATAGGCGATGTTTGCCACAATTACACTATTCATATAGTGTCATTGTATATATCTCCATATTGTATTATTGTAATTGTGTAGCCTAATTATATTTGTATAATTGTTAATTATGTATACCTGTACATAATTTTTTAAAAGAAAACCCTTAGATAATCACGTAATGATATAAGTATCATCGACTCTTTATCAGGATTCATAAACATCATGATGGAGCTATAGAACATAATCTCAGTTTATGCACATATTTGTCATAATTTCCTGGGAAAGTTAATCAAACACTCCACAGAACTTAATGTTCAACTAAGTTCCGTTTTCACCGTTCCAACTTTATTTGTCAAGTTCGCTTATAGTTCGATTTTGTTTGTGACGCGTGTCTTAGTTTAATTTTAAATTTATCTGAAGAGCGAAATAATTCACTTTCAGTCCCTTTATTCTTGTTTTCCCAGTTGAATTTGTTGTTAGCATTATTGTAATATAGTACAGTTACAGTAACTTGGCTCCGCTTCAATATCAACGTCACATGTATAAACTTGGGTGCATGAACACGAGGCGACTCGAAGAGTAGATAGACTATAGAAGAAAGATTCCATTCGATCAAAACAGAACTCTTAGTAGAGGGAAAATAAGGGTTCTAACCAACAAAGGATGCCGCCTTTCCCACGGTCCAAGATTTTTTCCCACGCTCTCCCCACCACCGCTGGACCTGCAGCATCCGCGAATTTCCACCAATAAAATTTCATGCCGCCTTTCGCGCGCCAAGTTCAAATATATGCAGCCTTTTGCGAGCCTAGATCAAAGAGATGCCGCCGTTCCCAATTTTTTTATTTTTTTTTATTTGATATTTTTATTTTTTTAATTAAATTGATTTGCATATCCGTGAATATATGCCGCCTTTCGCGAGCCTAGATCACTTTCACTTTCTACTGGACCACAGCATCCGCGACTTTTTCGCTGATCTGTGTCAAGATCCGCGACTTTTTCACGTATCTGGACCACAGCATCCGCAATGTATATTAAATCTATATGATCAGGTTTACCAACCTATGTATGGGTTCAAACTTGATATGTGTGTGTATTATAGTGTATATTAAAATATATGATCAGGGTTACCAATCCTGCATTATTGTGTGTATAGAACAGATCTATCAACATTTTTCTTCGGTGGGAAATTCAAACTATATTATTATAGTAAATTGTTGACGACGACTTCGATATCAACTCTCTCTCCCCTCCTCTCTCTTTGTCTCTAGACACAGTTGTCATCAGTTTTACATAAGCGTCGTGCTACTTATGGATTATTGTAATTAGCGATACTAAAATGTAATCACCAGGAAATACATATTTATCACCTATCTCGTGGCGTCCTTTTTTGACACATGACAGTCATTGACTACGATTTAGAAATTAATATACTACCAAGTCTGTGTGTGTGGTAAAGTGTTACATATAAAAAAATCTCCTTGAAATAAGGTATTTTCAAAAGTTTTGTGTACACACACATTGTATAATAATTTTCGTAATTGTAAGATACAACCTGCAAATTATTAAAATGTCTCTCTCACACATTTCTGATTACTATACAAATAATTGGATGCATATTCGAAGATTTCCCTTATTCAAACGATTTGTATGTGTGTACACGAACTTAAATACAGACGATTGTAATTTTAAAAATTCATTTTTTGCATTAAATATATATCGTAAACAATGAAATAATAATATTTCGTCATTGTAAGATTTTAATAAAACAATTATCAGTTTAAATAATAATTTTCATGATTGTAAGATACAACCTACAAATTATTAAAATGTCTCTCTCACACACATTTCTGATTACTATACAAATAATTGCATGCATATTCGGAGTACGTTGACAGTGAAACAAGTCTATGCACACACACACACACACATACACACAACGATACTGAATTAGATATAGTTATTATTCGCTAAATTAAACCAGAGGTCATTAACCTTGTGTGCGACGTCCCACATTCTAATTTCACACCTGCTAGTCATTAGCAGTGATTAGGATTATAAAGTATTTACTCTAAAAACGGACAACTCTACTTTCTAATTTGACACCTGTCAAGCATTAACACCGCTTACAGTAATTACTCTAAAAACGGACACACACACACACACACACACGTGCTTTTCCCACTACAGAGTACACTATATATACGCTAAGTAAGTTAGCGGCAATTTCTTATTTGTCGACTTGTACTGCGCGTATTACATGTCTTTCAGTATACACATCTTTTTTTGAAAGACTGTTTGTACGTCTTCAGTGTAGACAACGCACATACTAGTTTGGCTGATACTGTCTTCCAGTATACACATCTTCTTTTGGTAAGTGTATAGATTTTATTTAAACGTAAAAATTATCAAGTGCATTATTTATTGAATTTAATACATGTGTGTGTGTGTACGCGTGTGTGTATGATCAAATTACAATTTCTGAAAATATATTCTTACTGTATTTTTATAGTGGCAATTTCTCACCAACGTGTGTTGATACATCGTGAAATCTCTACATCTTTTTTTTAATAGTTGAAAGACTGTTTGTACGCCTGTAGACAACTAGACTCTAGACTGTAGACAACGCACATACTAGTTTTTTGGTAAGTTGTACAGATTTTATTTAATTTTAATGTATGTGCAGATTTTTATTTAAACGTAAAAATTATTTGCATTATCAAGCGTGTTATTGAATTTAATACATGTGTGTGTGTGTGTATGATCAAATTATTATGTCTGTTACAAATTTTCTGAAAATTGCTTTAAACAAACGTTTTTAATGTAAAAAATTTAGAAAGTAGGTCACAGCGTATGATGACATTTATATCTCTCTCTAATTCTGTTGTGGACATACATAGCTGTAAGCAGTGACTATCTCATTATGAATGCGGAATGTAGACTTTCCTAAAATTATTTGCATTAAAACATTATCAAACGCATTATTGAATTTAATACATGTGTGTGTGCGCGTGTATGTGTATGATCAAATTATTATGGAGTGGGTTATACAAATAATAATAAAGTGTGTGTAATATATATATATATACATTTATTAAAATACATACACATAGCTCCAAGATTATATTAAACAGTTTTACAATTAAAAATACATACACAGCTCCAAGATTATATTGTTACAAGTATGAAAATATATCTAAACTAATATTTACAATTTAAAAAAAAAAAAAACATACACAGTTCCAAGATTATACTGTTACAAGTATTAAAATATATCTAAACTAGTTTTACAATTAAAAATACATACACACACATAGCTCCAATATTATAATGTTACAAATATGATGAAAATATATATATTTAAAACTAGTATTTACAAAATATGTATAAAATAAGACTTAAACACGTCTATGTACTGTGTTGGACAATGGTGTATATTCTACAAGCGAATCATGTAGTATCATACAGTAGGCGGTTGTCTGTCTAGGAAAATTCATTGACGATTCAAATTCTAAACGTACATCAACTACTGAAGACTTAAGTGTATCGTCTTGCTTGCTACAATCGAAAACAACCAGCGGGGCTTTTGATTTGAATAATTCCGGTGTCAGTACTGGGCTACCGTCTAAACGGTGGTAATACGAACTTTGAAAACTGCTGTACATATTGTACAATAATGCAAAACGGTCTTTCCCAATATCCAAGTTTAAATTATCGTAAGGATAATACTTGTCGTTTAGAAACAGTCTCGCATTGATCACGTTACAGTGATCAAATTCATCAGCGTGTGCTGTCAGTACATTTTTTCTTGCTGTCTGAAACGCTAACACAACAAAGCGTGGTTTTTCCAGCTGACTCGAGGTCTTGACAATCCAATTCTGCCTTTTAGTCTGTGGTAAGGCAGGATACTCGTGCAACTCCCAGGTCCTAAAAGGCATAGTTATCGGGTGGTCTTTCTCTATGAGTCGTAACAGTGGTAATCTGTACACATTAGCTACATGTACATAAGGCATTTTCCAGTAAACTTTATCTAGTTCAAGAACACAATTAGCAGTCGTTTGTCCGCTTACTAAAACCATAGCATTTATGTCGGTAGAAGCGCGTAGGAGTATAAGTTCTTGTTTCACGTTCAGCACGATGCGTGTATAGTCTTCTGCGAATCCCATTAGCATTTTCAGTGGTATACAAAAATTGAATTCGCCGTCATCATTCACTTTTAATATGTTCGTGGTCGGTGCCACCCAACCTGCGTTTTCCATTGCGTTACGTGCGTTGTTGTTGAGTGATAGAAAAGTTTTAATAGTTGACGTAACACCGACGTTTCTGGTATGATCCACTACCACGCCGGCCAACTCGTAACGAATCTCTTCAAAGAGAAATGCTATAGCATTGTTCACCAGTTCCACATTCAGTGCAGTATCTGCAGCCGCACTAGGGTTTTTTTTAACCAACTTGCCTTCGATGTAGAGGAAACTTTCTGACGGTAGTGTAAAGACGTCCTGTTGTTGTATTGGCACACGTATTTCATCATTGTTTCCATATCTTGTTGTTGCGTACGGTGCGTGTGAGTGAAATGAAAAGTGTGTGATACTGTCTTCAAAGAACGGTTGCTGCTCCACTGATAATATTCCACTCGCCATGTTACTTGTTTACAACAACAAAACCCAGTGAAATCAGGAAACGGCGGTTAACTGATGTTAATCGTTTCAGTTTCGAACGAGTACTGATGCGTTTCCTAACTGATCTTTCTTCTTCTTTTATTACTGACGACGACTGTGGTAGCAGCGGTGGCGAAGAAACAAAGTACAAGCCCATGTCTATAGTCGTTTTAGATGTAAACGCACAGTGATGACTTCTCCGCGAAAATCTATTACGTCACCGTCCTGATCGTGTAAAGATAATGTTATGTTGTCCAAACGACTCACATTCACAGGTAGGTATATGACGTTTGTAGGCGATTCAATTATTTTGAATCCTGGTTCGACTGACGGATAGAACGAGTGCAGTGTGTGCTCGGTTTTACCGTTCTTGTATGATCCTTGCGCTATATTACACCTTATCAGTATACTGTTCACTTTTATAATGTTAACTGTGGCGTCAGACGTGTGAGTTTTATTCGCTTCAAGCAGACGCTTTCCCTTGAAACCCAACATATCACCGATACCGTACACTGTTTGTTGAAAGTCAATATCCAGTGCACAAGTCAGCTCACATTTCAGTGTATTGTTGTTAGGACGTAGACTAATCTTTGAGTCTCCTAACCGCTTTTTGAGGAAGGCTTCTATGTCACCGATTTCATAAGCACCTGTAGGTAAAGTTATCAAGTCCCACGTTGTTCCGTCTCGTAGTACTGGAAACACGTTGTTTTTTCCTTCAATCACGTTCGGTATACTGTTGTATGTAGTAAAGTCCAATAGACCTACATACCATTCGCCGTTTGTTAGTTCGAGAGGCGGGAAAAAGTCACATACAAGAGCAGCAGCATTCGTACCTGTTAAGGTGACCGACAGCGAAGACATCTTGTCGCTTACTGATCACTCGCGCGTTAAGAAGTCCAAACATAAATGCCCGCAGATGACTGTGTGTGGTGGCTGTTCACGTTCGTAATTGTAGTAAATGTCAGTGTCGGTTCCAAAATACTGTGTCAGCTCAAGAGGTGGCTGCATATTACCATACGCATCATAGTAGTAAATTTGTTTGTTTCGCTTCTTGTAGCAAACCCAGTGCGTACCAGGTCCTTCTGCACTGTCTAGATTAACAACTGCACTCTCATTCTTCCATGGTCGTGTGTGTGGTAAAGTGTTACGCATAAAAACTCCTCTGAAATAAGGTATTTTCAAAAGTTTTGCGTACACATACAAATCACTGTCAGACAATGCACGCACTGGTATGCAAATTCGTTTTTTTGTCTGTAAGGACGTAGGTATAGACCTGACGCTATTTTTTTATTGTTACGTTTATGTCTTGGGACTGTTTTGCGTTTGCAGGTCGTTTTGCGTTTGTTCACGGATTGACGTTTAATTCCTGAACCCTTCTTCTTCTTGTTTTTTCTGCAACCACTACGCGAGCTCCCTCCACCCACTGCCGATTTCGCCTTCATCGCTGCCGCTACGGCCGCCGCGTACGCTCTTTCGCTGATGCCTGAATTCAAAGCTTTCACTCGATCCCACGCCTTGCCGGCTAGCACACGATCCGCTACGCAACTTCGTTCGTTGTCCTTGTACTTAGCGTAAGCGATATCGTGTTCGCGACAGGCTTCGTCCAACTCGTTGATTCCGCGCTCGCCACGCGCCAATCTCTCTTTGAGTTTTGTTCCAGGTCCACAGAATCGGTAGCCCGGTAGGTGTAATTCTATTGGTAATGCGTCCACCGCTCGATTAATCAAAGTAGGTACTGACGAAACGATAGCGGGCACAGTGTTTTTAAGTATTTTTCCAATTACACCACGCCCCATTCTTCTTTTCTTACGAAGTACGTGCATTCTTGTAAACAGATCTCCAATCCTTGATTTCCGTTTCCGTATCGAGAACGTCTATTAAACGCCCCACCTCTTCAATATATTCAGACAGGACTGAACGCTGTGTCGTGCTGTCTTGATATTTATAGACAAACTTTATTAGATTGATTATATGAGCGTGAAATACCTGAGTGACCTTGTACAATTCGGTCTTTATATGTAATTTTAATTCATGCATTTGTCGTACAGTGACTGCGTCTTTGTCATTGACACCGTTCGCTATATTCGTAATTTTTCTTCCGGCAGCGTAGAAAGTATCGTTTTGCAAACTGATTGTGTGTGCATGTAAAAATTCCAAATTCACTGCGTCTTTGAAGTCAACAGGCGCTTGCACATGCGTTAGTCGACAGTCATTAACGATTACGTTACCTGCACGATCTTTTTTCAAACTCTTCTCGTCTACGTATCGTTTTGTGGCTGCATCTCTTGATTTAAGCGGATCGTTTAGCCTTATTATTCGATGATCTTTTGCGTCTACGGTAGCGTTGTCGTCGTTCTTGTACTGTAAGCATGTGTCCTTTACGTACTGTAAAGAAACAACATCGTGCAACTCTTCAGGATCACCCAAGTTGCATATCTTTTTGTTTTTCACATCAAAGTGACCGTCGTTAGTCACTCCTAAACCGATATCCTCACGCAGACTTCGATGAGTTTCTTTTCGCACTCTTACAGCGCTGTCGTGTCTACCGAACTTGTCTACACTCATATTTATGAAGAATAACTGATGGTTATAGAACGGTGCGTCTGCTTTTATATGATAATGCCAGTTTCACGTAATTCTTCCAATATCGAAACGATTTCATTCCTATGACCAGTATGGCCGTTATTTTGAGACGCCATTAACAGTCTCAATCTATTAACCAACTCGTTAGGATCATCCCAATGCACGTAATCGATTGCAGTGTTCGGTTTCATCTCCATATAGCCACTCCCTGTACGTTTTCGTGCAAACAATTTAGATATTACTAGTCGGTACTTGACGCCACTGTTACTGTTTATTCGCGTATTGTGTTTATATTTTTGTTTGTGTCCGTTGGTTGCTAGTAGTATAGACTTATATTTCCTCATATCATCCTTGTTGTATTTTTTCGGTAGTTTCATAAACAAAAGTTCATACAGACCAGGTGTACCCTCGTAAATTTTTCCTTTGACATGAAAGTTGTTGTTATCATCGATTTTTACATTGGAATCACCTATCATAAATTGACCACCTTCGTATCGAACACCATACATGCGATCTATAATCCGTTTACAGTCCGCCGATTCACACAAACGCATATATTTGTTTGCTAATGAATCCTCGCTGAAATGTGAAGCGTTAGGGTTCCAGGCGTCCTCTTCACCGAAATGAGAAGCGTTATGACTCTGCATACCACTTTCGTTTTCTGTTATTACGTGTTGTGTAGGCTCTTCTTGTTTTATCTGCTCCTCCTCCTCCTCCTCCTCCATCATGTCACCACTTAACTTTCGTGAAATAGCTTCTAACGGTTCCAGAATCGGTCTGTAATTTTTTCTAAACGCCTCGTCGCTTTCTCTGATACCGTGTTGTAATGCATGATATTTTTTCCTTATGTTGTCGCTTATCGTGTCTATATCATACGCGAGTCGTTCCTCCTTATTCATTGCCATCGTGTGTTAGCAAGAGGACTGATTACATTACTACAGTGCAACCACTTTTATACTTCGTCGGAAACAATTATGAATCGATCAAAGCCGATTCTATATCTACCTTCATTTATTGACGAGTCTTTGTCTATGACTAGAAATCCATAACGATCCTTCCACGCTTCCATGCAGACGTCTTTGAAAGCATCATATTTCATATCTATGTTAACGTGATCATTGTATGCATGTCGTAAATTTAGATCGTCTTGTTTGAACAATATCAACAAGTTAGCGTTGTCACGTACCAATTGTTTCGGTATCTGGCTATATGTCTGGCATAGATAGAATGTGTCCACACCGCTATGTCTCCCCATAGCAAAATACTTTCGAATATTGTTTTGTCTTTCACACGATACGTCATCGAATACGATAACAGAGTCGAGACCAGTGATTTCACTCGGTAGCGGGACTTCTTCGTTCTCGCTGTATGCATGATAACCTAAACCTTCATCAGCGAGTGATTTCATCACTGTTTCTAGCATTCTGTATTTTGGTTGAAATAATGATTTTGAAAACACGTATACGTTGCGGAAACGTAGTCCGTTGGCATCAAACAGTAGGTTGAATAGCACATTTGATTTCCCACAGGAACTTGGGCCTGTAACGATACAGCGAATACTGTTCGGTAATAGCGGGCCATGTTTACGCTTAGCACTACCTTCGTCACCAGCCAAAAAGTCCATATCCTTTATTGGTAATTTGTTTGCTTGCTGTACAATCTTCATCTTTGTGAATACCGAAAGCATACTGTTTTCAGCACGTGCTGTCACCTTTTTTATATTAGATCTTTCTTATGTATCCATGCATCGTGTTTACCATCGAAACCAAGCCAACGAACACGCACTCTGTCACCTTTGCGTTGTAACACCTTTTCCACTAGGTATACGTCACCGACTTTGGACTTACTAATCTCGTGCTCGTAAAAACCACCTTTCAACACTTTGTTTAGATGATCTTTTAGCAGATAAGTGACGGGGATAGTAGTGGATTGTACTTTATCCACAGTGAATATTTCGTTAGTCCAATTCGGCGTATAACCTTTGGCGAACGTCATTTTGTGCTTACTTATACGAACACGGTCACCGACTTTAAATTTGGGTGGTTTCGTTGGACTGATTTTAGGCGCTGTGTTCTTCCTTATTCGTTCCAACACTATATGTTCGTTGGCGTCATTCACTTCACTCGGTTTCATGCCAATGGTTCTGTGTGTTGTATTGTTGTACGATTTCAGTAATGTAGGTAGTAGATCCAACCAGCGGTAGTGTCCTTGTTCACTGAAAGCTTGATACATGTGTGTCTTCAGTGTGCGATTAAAACGTTCCACTATGGAAGCTTTTTTCTCACTGTAGGTTGAGTAATGTTTCACATTATACTTTTTTAGCAACGCTTGTACTGTGCTGTTGTAATACTCCTTCCCGTTGTCTGTCTGTAAATATTTCATTCGATTAGCAGTTAGTATAGGCTCTAGTGCATGCTTTACTTCTTTTCCTGTCTTTGTTTTCAATGGTACAGCGTACGCGTACTTGCTAAACGCATTGATCACTGTCATCATGTACTTGTACCCTTTGTTCACTCGAGCGTATGGTATCATCTCCACAAGATCTGCCTGGTACAAGTCGTGTAGACCCTTCAATTCAACCGCGCGCCTAACGAAATTCCTTCTCGCTGCTCTGTGTAGCTCTAGAGCTATAGTCTTGCGTGCGTTGTTCATGGTTTAAGATACACTAACATAATACCGGCGTTAAAAATACTATATATATCTATAACAGTTTCTTTGTTTTTCAGTATTCATTCACACATCTGAATATCACCATGGCTGACCTTCAACAGAATCCAGAACAACATCAGCAGGAACAGGGACATCCTCAACAAGGTAAAAAATTTTTTTTAAAATACCAATTGTCTCTCTCTATAATTATGCAACAAACCAAATTTGTTTGATATGAATTAACTCTGTCTAACCTGTACAAGATAGTCTCTTGACGTTGTTTAGAAATTGATATGACGGAGAAAATTTTTTATGTTCTGACATAGGTTTGTCACCTTCTCTCCAATGTATTGTCTCTTGACATCGTTTAGAAATTGACATGACGGAGAAAATTTTTCATGTTCCAGCATAGGTATGTCACCTTCTCTCCAATGAACTAATTCAATTCCGCAACAAAAGCATTTAACTCTATCGTCTATGAATGACATACTATGTCCACAAACATCATAATTTAGCGGATAGTAGTAAAACCCAGCAAACGCTAACTCATCGGGGCTGACAAAAGTCACTTCCCAATACTTGAACGATTTTCTTCTTTCACTTTCAATGCTAAAATCAGGAGTAGCTGCCATCTTCACAGTTTGCAATAAACTAACGTGTACTATCTATTTATTTACCACAAACATGAATTTGTGTGTGTTATTCATCATTCCTATTAGCTAATACATGTGTTTCTATTGTTTCAGATATGACACGATTTTATATTGTGCGAAACAGTAGTATTAGAGGATGTCTCACAACTTTTAATTACCTGCCCGTGTACACAGAAGAAGAAGATCAAGATATAGTACCGATAATGACCGAGGTGCGACCTTTATTGTACAAGGATATTCTGGCAGAACAAGCACGTTTACGTAGTATCAAATGGCATATTGCGTGCAGGATACGATTCACTAAAACTGTGTTAGATGGTGACAGCGGCGAAGAAAAAGAGGTAACCAAAGACGCCGTCTTCCACGGACGTTGTCGTACGTTGCTCACGGACGACAACGACGAGTTGAACTGTCTACTCGATGAATCCTACGATAAAATCATGAATAGCATATCCAATTTTACCCGTGACGGGAGCGGATGGTCGGTGGATGCTGTACTGAAGCTGGAACTAGTTGTTGGACGGTACCGACCTCTAGCAGCATCCTCCTACCTTCCAACCCCGCGAAAACTTGCAGTCACCAGGGCAGTAGTCAACATCAAGAACTCCCAAGATGAAATGTGTTTTCTATGGTCTGTTCTAGCTCACATACACCCTCAACAAAAGCATAAAGAATTTGTTTCAAACTACATCTTATTCAAAAACACAATAAATATGTCCGGTATCGAGTACCCTGTTTCTATAAACTCACTTTCTAAATTTGAAACACAGAATCCCAACATTTCTATAAACGTTTTCGGCTATGATATAGAAGACAATATCAGAAACGAATCAAAAAATGAGGTTTATCCGTTAAGAATTACCCCCAATAAGGACAGATTACATCATGTTAATCTTTTACTTCTGTCCGATACAAATAGCCGAAAACACTACTGTCTTATCAGTAGCATTAATAGATTGTTATCATCCCTTACAAAATGTAGCAATAAATCATTTTACTGCGACTACTGCCTGCATCGTTTCACCACAGAACATGGTCTGTCCGATCATCTCCCCTACTGCACACCTTACGGCGAGCAGAAAACCAAAATGCCCACAGAGGAGGAGAAGTTTATGTCATTTAAAAATTACGCGCACTGTCTCAAAGTTCCCTTTACTGTCTACGCCGACTTCGAGTCCCTCATCACTCCGCTTCAATCGTGTTCACCTGGTAACAACGTCCCGACGACAGTGCACGAGTTAGGTGAATTCTACTCAGTTGATAGCAACGGTGCCCGTCAGAAAATAACTTCTCCTCCTGTATCGTCCACATCATACGAAGCGATGCATATTCCGTCAGGTTTCTCCTATGCTATCGTCGATCATACACACAGACTCTGGAGAGAGGCTAAAGTTTATCGAGGTGAAAACGTCGTAGACACTTTCTTCTCGTGGTTGATGAAAGACGCCGAGGATATGATGAAGGTAGTACGACATAACGTGCAAATAATTATGTCCGATGATGACAATGTTGCGTTCACTAACGCCACCGTTTGTCATTTGTGTGAGCGCCCTTTGACAGACGATGACAAGGTACGCAATCATTGTCATCTTACGGGGAAATTCTTGGGAGCAGCCCACAATAGCTGTAATCTAAGCTACAAGATGCCTCGTCATATCCCCGTCTTCTTTCACAACCTTTGTGGCTACGACTGTCACCATTTAATGCAGGGTTTAGGAAAATATAAGGACCAACACGTATCCTGCATTGCAACATCCAGTGAGCGTTACGTGTCGTTCTCCCTGGGTCCCTTGCGTTTCGTAGACTCCTTTCAATTTCTTAATCGCTCTCTGGACACACTCGTTACCAATCTGTCCACGTCCGGGAGCCAATTTCCTTTGCTCAGAGAGGAAATGCTTAGACGGGGTTTCGACGAACAGACCAATCTGCTCGTACGCAAGGGAGTATACCCTTACGAGTACGTTGACAGCATTGATCGGTTCAACGAATCAAGTCTACCTGCTCGTGAACACTTTGATAACCGGTTGTTGGAATCGGCTATTTCGGACGCAGATTACGAGCACGCACAAAACGTGTGGAGTGCATTCAATCTGCGTACGTTTGGCGACTACCACGATTTGTATTTGTTGACAGACGTAATGCTGCTGGCCGATGTCTTTGAAAGTTTCCGAGACATGGCCTTACGCGATTACTGCTTGGACCCGTGTCATTTTTACTCGCTTCCCGGACTCGCTTGGAACGCGATGCTAAAAATGACAGGGGTCGAATTAGAGCTGTTAACAGAGATAAATCTGCATCTGTTCCTTGAGTCTGGGGTCCGCGGAGGCTGCGCGATGATATCCAACCGTCACGCAGTCGCTAACAATCCTCTGATTCCAGATCAGTACGATGTATCGAAACCGACCTCCTTCATTCTGTATACAGACTGTAATAATTTATACGGTGCAGCCATGTCGCAACCACTCCCTTACGCAGACTTCCGATGGCTCGATCGTAACGAAATCGAGTCCTTGGACGTACGTAATGTGAGTGATGATTCCGACATCGGGTACATCCTCGAAGTCGACCTACACTATCCCGATACCTTACACGACCTGCATTCCGACTACCCACTTGCACCTGTGCGCCAGCACGTAACACCCGATATCCTTTCTCCCTTTTCCAAACGTTTACACGAGAGTATATACAGATCATCGTATAACGAATCAGGGTCATCCGTAGAGAAGTTGTTAACAACTTTGGAGGACAAACAAAATTACGTTCTCCATTATCGAAATTTGAAATTGTATTTAAGTCTTGGCTTAGAGCTGAAAGCGACTCATAGGGTGTTGTGTTTTAAGCAAAGCGCTTGGTTGAAACCGTTTATCGATTTCAAGACCCGCAAGAGGCAAACAGCCGTCAACAGCTTTGAAAAAGACCTTTTCAAACTGATGAACAACGCCGTATACGGTAAGTCGCTGGAGAACGTACGGAAACATATAGACTTTGAACTAGTCTCGAATGAACGACGGCTTGAAAAACTAGTTTCCACACCTAGGCTAAAACGTATGATTCGTTATACGAACGATCTGGTGGGGCTCTCACTCCGTAAAAAATCCATTGTTCTTTCCCGTCCCGTGTATGTCGGCTTCACGGTGCTTGACGTTAGCAAAACGATAATGTACGACTTTCATTATCGTTATGCTGTCGCCAAGTACGGCCGCAACGTTAAATTATTAATGACAGATACAGACAGTCTGATGTATAGCATTCAAACATCAGACTTGTATGCAGACATGAAGAAGGACCTACACGTTTTTGACACATCGGATTACCCTACGTCTCATCCTTGTTATAGCCTTAAGAACAAAAAGGTTGTCGGCCTGTTCAAGGATGAAACGTGTGGTCGTCCTATTAGAGAATTCGTGGGTCTCCGAGCGAAATGTTATTCGTTCCTTGTGGCCCACGAAGATCCCACCCAAGCGTGTCAAAAACGTGTATGTAAAGGTGTGCCTCGAGTTGCAATTAAGAGGAGTCTGCGACACGATATGTATCGCAAGTGTCTCACTGATCTTTGTCAGTTTTCTACCAGTGCGCTTTGTTTACGTAGCGATCATCATACGCTGTACACGATGCGTGTAAATAAGCAAGCGTTGTCACCGTATGATGATAAGCGTTATATATTAGACAATGGTCATGATACACTTGCATACGGTCATTATCGGATACGACAACGCATCAACATGGAGAACGACGACGACGACACCTCCCCACCTACTAAAAAAATTTGTCTCCATGTATAGTAACCCCCCTCAACACTGGTTTCTTTCGTCAGTTGACGTCTCTCGGTGCTTCAGTCCAGACGTCTGTAAACGTAAGTTCACATATTAATATCACAACGATATTTGTATGTTTAAACATAATATATATATATATATACATATATAGAGTTTGTAATGTGTGTGGTTTCTTTGTCTTACAGTATTATGGATAACACTGCGGTTATAATCGACTTCCAGTGCTTTTTCGACGACAACGGAAAATATATTGTGAAGGAACTGTCAATCATGGACGTTCTGAGATTTGCTGGTAGACATTGGATTTTGACACCGCCTGCTACATCCGTTACGAATCCAAAATACGTTAGGACAAACCACTGGTTAACGTCAAATTATCACAGACTTAGATGGAGCGAAGGAGAGACACCATACGACAATCTTGTTTCATTGTTAACATCACATACACGTATATATAAATATGTGTTTGTGAAGGGTTTTGAGAAAAAACGTTTTTTGCAATCAAAGATAATACACAATAATATCATCAATCTCGATGACTTTGGTTGTCCTAAAAACATACCGTATATAATTCATGGAACAGAATGTCTTAGACATTTCAATTCTTCTGACCGTTGTGCCAACTATAAGGTGCATGCTATTCGGGAATGGATGATTCATGATTTTTGCTTTACACAAACATTTTTAATGTAACAAATTTAGAAAGTAGGTCACCGCGAATGATGACATTTATATCTCTCTCTCATTCTGTTGTGGACATGTACATACATGCATAGCTGTAAGCAGTGACTATTTTCTTATGAAAATGGACTTTCCTAATGACATTGTTATATTTTTGGTGTCTCTAATTTCGTCTGTGGGACATGTTCATACATGCAAAGTGGGACACCGACGTTACCACCACCACCACCACTATCACATTCTACTGTCCTTTTGTGACGAATATTCTTTCATTGTTTGGTTCTCTCTGGTTTGATACAGACGTGTTCACTAGTGTCTTCTAATAATGTCGTTTCTTGTAAAGTTTAATGCTGTAAGTGCTATCGAGTACAAACGATGTTCAGAATTGATAGTGAATAAAAAATATCCCATCATGGTCTTAACAAATGTGGACACAAAATATGGGAACTCTGTGCTTGCTACGTTGGAGGATGGCGACCGTCAGTATCGTGTCTATCTTCCCAAGAGGTATGCAGGTGTCTTCACGAATGAGGAGCTCAGACATATCAAACCTAAAGAACTACATTTAGTGTATCGAGGGACGAGAAATCAAACAACACAAGTAGAGATTGAGTCCTAACGTCGTAAGTAGCAATCGTGTTAACAAACAATTTATTGATGTGTGTGCGTGTGTGTAGTTTCAACTCTCTGTACTTAACACTTTAATAATTGAATTTGTATGTACATGATAAATGTATCATTGATTCTACAAGTTTCGTTGAATAATAGTTGCTTCGATTAGAAATTATTTGAAAGTACATTACCTTTATGCGATAAATGTATCATTGATTCTAAGTAGTATTTACAAATTTCCAGTAAATAATATTTGGTTTGGTTTGATTAGAAATTATTTGAAAGTACATTAACTTATGAAAAATGACATATACTTGAAAAAGTTTACTTACTTAACGCATTTGATTCTTTCCACTAACTGTGTGTGTGTGTGTGTGTGTGATAATTGAATATTATCGTATCAGTGATTCTAATATCGACTGTATTGTTATGTTACAGATAAACTTCCTTGTGAACTGTATCTACAGCCGTGAAATTATTATTTTAAAATCTTACAATGTCAAAAAATTATTATTAATATTTATTTTATATAACAATGTTTGTTTGTGATATATGTATATTTAATCAATGTAAAATGTATTTTGAATAATTGTATTATAACGGTTTGTAAACTATATTTTAAGTTTGTGTACAGTGCTGTAAATATATATTTAATCAGTTAAAACAATATTATTATTAATATTTTATATATATAACAATGTTTGTGATATATATATTTAATCAATAATTGTATTATAGCGGTTTGTAAACTATATATTTTATGTTTGTGTACAGTGTTGTAAATATATTTAATTATTTAAAACAAATTATGGTTTATTTTAATTTATTTCGTTATAAACCTTCGAATATGCATGCAATTATTTGTATAGTAATCAGAAATGTGTGTGAGAGAGACATTTTAATAATTTGTAGGTTGTATCTTACAATCATGAAAATTATTATTTAAACTGATAATTGTTTTATTAAAATCTTACAATGACGAAATATTATTATTTCATTGTTTACGATATATATTTAATGCAAAAAATGAATTTTTAAAATTACAATCGTCTGTATTTAAGTTCGTGTACACACATACAAATCGTTTGAATAAGGGAAATCTTCGAATATGCATCCAATTATTTGTATAGTAATCAGAAATGTGTGAGAGAGACATTTTAATAATTTGCAGGTTGTATCTTACAATTACGAAAATTATTATACAATGTGTGTGTACACAAAACTTTTGAAAATACCTTATTTCAAGGAGATTTTTTTATGCGTAACACTTTACCACACACACACACACACACACACAGACTTGGCAGTATATTAATTTCTAAATCGTAGTCAATGACTGTCATGTGTCAAAAAAGGACGCCACGAGGTAGGTGATAAATATATATTTCCTGGTGATTACATTTTAGTATCGCTAATTACAATAATCCATAAGTAGCACGACGCTTATGTAAAACTGATGACAACTGTGTCTAGAGACAAAGAGAGAGGAGGGGGGAGAGAGTTGATATCGAAGTCGTCGTCAACAATTTACTATAATATAGTTTGAATTTCCCACCGAAGAAAAATGTTGATAGATCTGTTCTATACACACAATAATGCAGGATTGGTAACCCTGATCATATATTTTAATATACACTATAATACACACACATATCAAGTTTGAACCCATACATAGGTTGGTAAACCTGATCATATAGATTTAATATACATTGCGGATGCTGTGGTCCAGATACGCGAAAAAGTCGCGGATCTTGACACAGATCAGCGAAAAAGTCGCGGATGCTGTGGTCCAGTAGAAAGTGAAAGTGATCTAGGCTCGCGAAAGGCGGCATATATTCACGGATATGCAAATCAATTTAATTAAAAAAATAAAAATATCAAATAAAAAAAATAAAAAAATTGGGAACGGCGGCATCTCTTTGATCTAGGCTCGCGAAAGGCTGCATATATTTGAACTTGGCGCGCGAAATTTTATTGGTGGAAATTCGCGGATGCTGCAGGTCCAGCTGATTGAAAGTGAAAGTGATCTAGGCTCGCGAAAGGCGGCATATATTCGCGGATATACAAATCAATTTAATTAAAAAAATAAAAATATCAAATTAAAAAAATTTATTCGCGGAAATTCGCGGTCCAGTAGAAAGTGAAAGTGATTTAGGCTCGCGAAAGGCTGCATATATTCGCGGATATGCAAATCAATTTAATTAAAAAAATAAAAATATCAAATTAAAAAAAAATAAAAAATTTATTCGCGGAAATTCGCGGTCCTTTGGGATGCTGTGGTCCAGCGGTGGTGGGGAGAGCGTGGGAAAAAATCTTGGACCGTGGGAACGGCGGCATCTCTTTGATCTAGACCGTGGGAACGGCGGCATCCTTTGTTGGTTAGAACCCTTATTTTCCCTCTACTACTCTTGTTACGATTTTTAATGTTGTTATTACAGTAATAAAAATAAAAATAATAATAATTATTATTATTATTATTGTTATTAGTGCTACCACTACTATTACTATTAGTAATATAGTCAACTGTTACTAATTTTATTAAATTTTTATCCCATTTTATTATAAGTTTAATTAAGAAAGTTGTGTTAGTGGTTATAATCACAAACAGAATTGTCACTGTTGCACACCACTATAGAAAAATTAAATTGGTGTGGTGTGCAACAATGATAATTTTGTTTGTCATTTTATTATATTTTTATAACTACTGTCTGGCCGCGATTCGATGATTGAGCATTGTGTAAGGTAGGAGAAGCATGGCCGGGTACTACGGTAGGCTGAGTGGGGGTAAACCAAACGGCTAGTTCACATATTTCATCCTACCTCGCTTACAAGCGGCCGCGTGGTGGGGGAGAGCAACCTCGATCATCCAGTCGTGGCCAGACAGTACTTTATTTCTATATTTACCTCAACGTTTAATATCTTAAAATAAATACAACTGCAAGTAGGTTTATTTGGACACGTACAAAAAAGTAACAAAATGAATATCTGTGAAAATCTTAATATTTACAAACACAATAATAATAATAATAATCTACTAATTAAAGAACAAATTCAAATAAAAATAAAACAATACAATTTATTTAAATTCATAGATTTATTAGAATAATAAAAATAAAACATTAAATATAACTTATATAATAAATAGATGACTACGTAAACTATAAACAAACGAAAATATGAATCGAAGTAAAATCGATTAGCCGTTAACTATATTCTAAGCGAAACGTTCAATTATAATTCAAAAACCTCCCAAGGTACAGAATAATTTCTGTGAAACGTGCGTCAGGTGAAAATATTAAACTGGGAGACATGCAGGAAACTCAACGAGTTACAAAGGAATAACTACGGTACCTTAACATTGTACACCGTAGATTGCCTAACTGAAGAACACATTTTCAAATATTTCATTGTTTGTATAGTCTAGTTTACTTTATAGGTTATCAAAATATAAATAATAAACAAATTTATTATTCTAAAATAGATTAATGCAATTAATATTCACGAATTAATATTAATATACGTATATTATGTAAAATACATAATACGATAGACACTTTCCATTAATCAAAACAGGAATCCATTCAAATAATTTTTATGACGAACTTTCTCTTACAGATTAATGAACACAATTAATACAATAATTGCATCAATATTAAGTGACATCGTTAAAGAATTAAACCTAACCTAATATCACCTAACATAATTTAATCGTTAAAAAACCCAACCCAACCCAGATCTAAATTATATTTATAATTTAATCTTAGTTGTAACAAATGGTATAGTTTTCCAACTGTTCCAGATTTCAAATTCCAACTTTTCCATTCGTATCCTCCCTTGAATCTTCACTTACATTCCCGTTTATGGTACAACTTTTTATTACTTTCGTAGTCGCTTACATTATTCGTTAGACAATCATTCTTTATATAGTCACTCAGATGTTATTACATTAAGGATACAAATTTAGTTAAGGATCTGCTATTAAGTGAAAGTGATTATAATCGTTTCATTTAAATTACAATCACTTTCACTTCTTAGCAGATCCCTAATGTACCCATTGTTTTTGCTCCACTGCCATTTCCTGTCAAAAATCTTAGTGTCACACACACACACACACACACACACACACACACACACACACACACACATGTATCGTCACCTCCGAGACCGCGCCATTCACTAATTGGAGAAAGTGATGAATTACGGATGTCATGAACATAAACATAAATAGATATTGGAACAATCGAAAGGATTAGGAGGTGCAGTAGCGTAATTATAATATTGCAAAAAAACATAAACTTACCGTTTAACGATTTTCTACACTAATACGGAAGAAAAGTATTGCGTTACTTATATGATTTTTTGCAACTGAAAAACAAAATACAATCCTCTATTTGAGTAATTTAAAACACGTAAACGTCTCCACAAACAAGTTGAAAGAAACAATGAAACTAAAAATATAACAGCACAAAAAATAAAATATACTTATTACTTTTCATACATTCCTTATTTTGCTATTTATACCTTTTTTGTAAGTTATTGTTTTTTTTTTTGGGGGGGGGGGAGAAATTCGTTCGTTTTGCACTAAACAGATATTTACCTTTTCTCTGTCAAACTGGTCAATTTTTTTGAAATGCTATTGACACGATAGTTTCACTTATCGTGTGTCAATACTTATTCATCAGCATTTCGCTTCTGTCTTATTGTTTCGTCTATTTTCCGAGGAAAATTCACACTCTTGCCATTTCTTAAATAAATATGTCTTCATTTTGAATATAGATAGAGCTTTCTGTTTCAATTAAAATTGTGTATTGAGCGTCACTAGCGTCCTGTTTTATATGGAAGCTTGTGTACATTACATGCGTGATTCAACAAGAACTAACAAAGGAAATATTTGAAAACGTTCGTAATATGACTGAGGCTAGGAAAGTAATAGATTGACCGGAGAGGGAAAGTAACAAATGAAGAGATATTAAGGACAATAAATGACAAAAGAAGATTGATTGGAGTAAAAAACGCAAACTTTCACGGCCGTAATCTGATTGATAAAAATAATCTGGGCTTTTAGCCCGCGGTCTAAATACGTTAACATCAGAGTTATTATTATTATAGACTTCTACTATTACTATTATTATTATTTTTTATTGTTGTTGTTGTTGTTGTTGTTGTTATTATTATTATTATTATTATTATTATTATTATTATTATTATTATTATTATTATTATTATTATTATTATTATTATTATTATTATTAAAGGTGGAAGTCATAATAATAACAATAAATAAACTCTTAAGAAACTCACAAAACAAAATTAACCTCACGTTCTTCAGTGGTGCGGGAAAAGTTATCAAGCCCCGCGTTAGACTAGGGAGTATGACAAGTTTGTTGTTGGAATATTATAACGTCTCTCCTGCCAAGACATTATAACATCAGGAACCAGTTTAATTGTTCGCTGTTAATTAAACTAGCTGCCGTAGTTAGTAAAATTTACTTACCAACAAATTATAGCAATGTCTATATCAGGATTTACTCCAAGGTTACACAAATTCATTCACTATCTGGATATTAGCGAAAACATCTCTTTATTCTTGTATTTTAACTAAGTATATAAAAGTAATAGCTTTAATGCTCATCCTTTTGTTTTTTACTTACTTTACTTTACTTTTAAAAGAAAATTCTTATAAATTCTGCATTAAATATTCTTTAAATTTTTACTCTTAGTATCTCAAAATCATTCAGCTGTGTATTATTTCAATTACCACGGATCCGGGCTTTAACTTTGCAATATTTTAACATAGGCCTATCTCAACATCATCCAAACTATTTGAAGAATAGTCTGATGTGATTTTCAGAATTAATTTACCTTTAAACATCATCAGGTTATTACTATAGCATTACAGAAATTACAAACATTTATAAGCTAATCTTTAAGTGATCTAAAAGTCTTTACAAGAAACTTTACTGTTCTTTTTGTTTCGGTGTTAAAAAAAAAACAAGTTATGCACAGAAGTTATGGTTTAATGTCACCTGAATATAACGTGAGTCTGCTGTGGGTGTTCGAGATGATCCTCTTCAGTAGGTCTTCTTGGGTGTAGTTCGTTGTTCATTTGGATCCTCCATTTAGTTGGTTGTTTCCGAATTGTAGTCTAGGTCATGATGGTTGGATTCTGCTACTTGAAGTTCATACGGTTGTTGTAGTAACTTTCTCCTGGTGTTGGTTGTTCACTTTTTACATTTTATTTGTTCTTATTTTAACAGCACTGATGTTTACTTTAACATGGTAAGGAACATATCTTACCACTTACTGTTCGTAAAGAGATGTGTCGGCTAAGTTCTTTTATATATTATTAATATTTGCTCCACGTACTACATTACTAGTTTTTGAGTTTTACTAACGCTACATTGGATTAAATAGATTATAATAACTAACGTCTGGTTACATCGTTGTTTAGCGACATACACCTAAGTGTAACTTTACAACACATTTTCGACTGGTTACATGTCGAAGATTCTCTGGCGACTGGGGCTAGTTTAGCGGCAGGGGGTCTGTAAGCTGGCGCGGTTTACGCGCTTAGAGAAAAGTAGTTCGTTCTTTATTATTATTAATTGTCCATTAATTAACTAGTATAAATTATGCTACATTTTTTGTTATGGGTTAGATATTTCCTTTATTATTAATACGTCTTTTATTTAATTAGCAGAATTATTAGTTTTTTGCTTAATAACATTGTACTTTGCATGTTCGTACTGGACAATTTGCACGTTGATACAGGAATCTAGGTACAGATAAGGGTGGATTATACTCTCACTCGTTATAAGAACAAAAATTTTAATTTGTGCTATTTAAATAATTTTTAAATCGTCACATCCTCCTGCACTTAAAGGAGAACGATGGGCGTTTGTTTATTGAAAGATATCTAAGAAATACAATTACATTTGGCACGGAACTTCGTGCTGAAATTTCTCTCCACCAGGTGATTTCTATCCATCAATCGATTATCTTACATCTTATACAAAATATTTAAAATCTAATACATCTACAACACATAAAATACACAAATACATAAATCTACCTTATTTCTAATTCTTACATCTACTACCGGTTTTTTGCTTGATTTCTTCACTCGTTTTACGGAGTTACACTCATGAGTAGGTTATTAATAATAATAACGTATTGTAATAACAATCGAATTACTTTTAGTTTACTGCGCTAGAGGTTTGTTGTTCGTCAGCTGACTTCTCATTATTTATTTCATTCTCGCAGGACATTAGCTAAGGTTGATCAGGCCTCGCTAGTATTCGTACGAGGTGTTTGAGTTTATACTCAATTACGATATAGGATGTTGCAAAATCTTATTGTATTCCTATATAAAATATAGGCAACATATTTTATTCTTAATACTTAAGTAGTATTCTTGGTTTACTACTTTTCTCGTAGTCGTGCTTCTTTATTTTTACACGAAAACAATTTTTTTATTTGAGACACATGGCTTCTGCGAACGTAATTGTCTGTATTGGGTTCATACAGCGCTACTGTTACGGGGGTGATGAATTTGTGAATCTTGTAGGGGCCACACCATCGGTATGATAGTTTGGAAGTGGTCCTTTCAACGGCTTTACTCGTAGGGTGAGTTTTATACATCACTAAATCACCTACTTTGTACTCTATTTTCCTATTATTCCGCTCATGATAGTTCCGCGATTTTTGTAAATTCGCTCTCAAATTTGCGCGAGATTCGTTCCATATTTTCCTTATGTTATTCCCATTTATTTCGCGGGGCAATAACTCATAAATTTTCCACTTTGTGGTTAACGGGTGGTTCGGTTTATACTTGTACAGTAAATCAAATGGTGTTGATTTATGCCCTTCATGATACGCTGAGTTGAAACCAAATTGTATCCATGATAGATTTTGATCCCACGCTGTCTGATCTTTAGCGTGATAAGATATTAAGGCTGATTTTAGGTTTCGCAAATATCTCTCTGCTAGGTTTCCTTGCGGACGGTACTCTGTGACTGTAATATGATTTATTCCTAATTTAAAACACATGTCATTAAATTCTTTCGATTTAAACTGAGGTCCATTGTCAGATACTAGGTGTACTGGTGTACCATAATCTTTAAATAGTCTCTCTTGTAGAATCTTTATTGTCGTAGATGCTAAGGCACGTCCATAGGGTACATCCATACGAATTTAGTGAAGGAGTCCACGCAAATTAATAGCATAGTATTTCCAGACTTAGAACGGGGATAAGGTCCAGAATAGTCTATGTGTATCTTTGAGAAGGGTGTTGTGGAGATTTCTGATATTAATTTTCCGACTTGACTGATTCTTGCTGGCTTGCTCAGGGCACAGATTTCGCATTGTTTCACGAACTTTGTTATTTCACTGTTCATGTTTTCCCAATGGTATTCCTTGCGAATACGATGTATTGTTTTCCTAATTCCCATATGAGCTCCAATGGTTGATGAGTGGTAGTATTCCATTAGCATAGGTTTAATTATTTCCGGGGCGATTATTCTCAGTGATTTTCCATTAGCCTTTTTAAAACAAAGTACTCGTTTACTCAAGGTATATTTGTCAGAATAATTTCCTTTATCTATTTCTTCTATTATTTTACACAATTTCGGATCTTGTTGTTGGTGATATGCTATATCCTTAAATGCAAGGGGGAAGTTAGTTATTAGCGTATTGACAGTAGTGGTTTCAACATTGTCTTCGCCAGGTCTGATGTTGGGTAGTTGGAAGATGCGGGATAGTGTATCGGCGACTACATTTTGGGTACCACGAATATGTTGTACTTTGAACTTGTAGCAATTTAATCTTAACACCCATCTTCCGATACGACCTAACTGTTTTGGATGGTTCAATAACCATGACAAAGCTTGGTTGTCGGTTTCTAGTAGAAATTCCTTGTGTTCCAAAAATGGTTTCAATTTTTCGAAGGCGAATACTACAGCTAAACATTCAAGTTCATAGGCTGAGAACTTCCTTTCTTGCTCCGTCAATGTACGTGATGCATAGCTGATCGGGAGTCTAGTATTATTGATTTCTTGGTATATTACGGCTCCTAAGGCTACACTAGAACTGTCGGTCTGTACGACAAATGGTTTATTAAAATCTGCTAACTGCAATATCGGTGGTGATATTATGCTTTCTTTGAGTGTTTCAAAAGCGTCTTGATGTCGAGTAGTCCACTCGAATTTCGCTCCTTTCTTCCTTAATGCATTTAATGAGGCTGCTATATCCGCTAGGTGGGGTATGTACTTGTGAAAATAATTGATCATACCTAAAAATCGAGCTATACCTTTGGTGTCTCTAGGTGGTAAAAATTCTCGGATTGCGCGCGTACGTTCGGGATCGATGCTAACCTTACCTTCGGCCGATACTATATGACCTAAGAAAGAAAATTGTTTTACTGCGAAATTAACTTTACTGGGGTTTACCGTTAGTCCAGCTTTCTTTAACCTTGATAATACTTCACGCAAGTGATCAATATGTTGATCCATCGACTCACTATATACTACTATGTCGTCAAGACAGTGATATACGAATTTAAATTTAACGTCATGGAATATTTTTTCTAACAGTCTGCTACATACTGAACTTCCTTGTGATATACCGAATGGTACTCTAGTAAATGGATATAGATTAAATGGGACCGCAAACGCAGTTAGATGTTTTGATTCCTCAGCTAATGGGATTTGGTGGAATGCCTGGTTGAGATCCATTATGGTGAAGATTTTCGCTTTGGTAAAATATTGGAACGCGCTGTGAATGTCGGGCAGGGGAATCGATTCAAATTCTATATTCTTGTTCAGCTGTCTATAATCCACGACTAGTCTATGTTTGTCAGTTTCTTTTGGTACTAGGAAAGCAGGTGATGAGTATGGAGAAGTTGATGGATGGTTCTATGACGTGTTGTTCTAGGAGTTTGTTGATTTGGTTTCTCATTATTTCCATCTTGGGCGGTGATAATTTGTATGGGTGAAGACGTATTACCTTGTTGTCACTTAGATTTTTTTTTGTATTCGATTAGGTGGGTCAATCCTATCTTGGGTGTGAGTACAGTAGAAAATTCCCTTATTAACTTTTGAATTCTTTGTCGCTCATTTCCTTTTAAATGACTCGAACTAGATTCATGATGCTCTAACTGAATAGTTGATGTTTCGCAATTCTCGTTGTTACTTAGCTCGAAGTCGAACTGATATTTTCGAGTACGATCAAACCTAAAGAAATATTGTTTAGCGTATATGTCAAGGATTAAGCCAGTTTTGCTTATAAAGTCAGCGCCTAGTATTAAGTTTTGTCCTAATACTTCAGCTACGAGTAGTGGAACATACCAAGTAAAATTCTTGATTTTTAATTTCACCGTAATACTGCGTGATATATTTAGGTTTTGCTTATTTGCGGTGGCACACTTTATGTTCACGTTTTGGCTACGTTTAATAAGATTATGATTAGCTAATACTTTGGCTAGCTGTTGACTGATTATACTACGTGTAGATCCTGAATCGATTAAACCAAGGATATTTGTTGATCCAAGGTCTATCTGTATGTAGGGTAATTGGCATATACTTGTTTTGCATGTACCAATAGAGTTGCGCTTGTCAATAAATCTTGTTAAGTAAGGGTCTATACGTTTGTTTCTATTTATTTTTACTTTAGAATTATTAGTGTTTATACCTTTCCTTCTGATGCTGCGGAAGACGTAGGATTTTTGTTCTTCCCGCTTCACATGTTTTTTGACTGGTCGGTTTTCTGTTGGTACCGCTTTTGTTTACAATTCTTGCTAGTGTGGCCGGACTTTCCACAGTTATAACATCTTCTTTCCTCATTGACATCACTCGCATGCTGTCGGGGTTTTTGTAGAGAGTTTGATGTATTGGGGTAGCTTTGGGTTTTAGATGTTCTTACGAATCGCTTATCGCGGTAGGTTCGAGTATCAGTCCCAATGGGTAGAGGTAGGAATGAATCTCTGCGTTGAGTCTGGGACATAAAAACGCGTCTGTTTTGGTCAGAATACCAGACGTTGGACGAATGTATACAACACAGTTCTAGTTCAGTGAAAGTGGTTGGTCTCTTCATGAGTGCTAGGCGAGATCGCTCCTCGGGAGATAGTCCTACTAAGATAGTGTCTACTAGCTGTTGTTCACTCCATTTAACTTGTAGCAATAAGGCCGATTCCCTTATTTCAGATATATAATGAGCTAATCTCTCGTATGCTCCTTGTACACGAAGTACTAGGTTCCGCTTCAATTCTTCGTAGATACCGGTGGGAATGGAGTGTCTTATCAGGGTGGTATGTAGTTCTTCTACAGGGTGATTATACCTTAGAGATTCTAACACACGATCTTTTAAAGGAGATCTACACTTAGGTAGAATTACTTGTAAAATTTGGTCATCTCTTAATTGTCGCAGATCCTTTATTTGTAAAAGGTGCTTGATAAAATCTAGGAGTTTTGTAATATCAGCCCATCAGTGATTGGTATCTCAGATAAAGTACGTTCTACGGGGTGAGTTATTTTTCATAAAGCTCGGTAGTTAGATTTAATGGAGTCGTCATTCTAGGTTTTTCCGCAGATTGATTCGTCAGTAAGTGAGGAGGTAAATCATAGGTACGGGTCATATTCTCTTGTTCGTTTGGAAGTAACGTGACGTTTACGGGTTGGATATTTACTTGTCTATCGGTTAACCGTTCGTTAACGGGATCTATATTAGATTCCTGCAGAAACTGAAATTTTACAGCACTGGGTTGCTGTTCATGAGTAGGAGATAGGGTAGGGGAAATATTTAGCTTCGTCATTGCTTCTTCGATCTCTTCTATTCTAAATGATTCGGACCTTCGACGTAATTCGCGCATTATCTCGGGTAACTGTTGTAATGCTTCTTCCGCGAATTTTTGCGCATTCGGTGGAATAACTTTATCACCAAGCCAATTCAACAAATTGGTGATGCGGCGGCTCAGATGTTCGATTCTTTGAGTGGTGCGTAAAATTACTGCGGGGGATTTTTCATCTCGCAGGGTTTGTGCGATGGAGGTAAGTTCCGTATATTTGTGATAGCATGTTTCCTTTTCACTTTCGAAGTCTAACACACTTAAACGATTTAACAGTGAGGGTTTCTCTGGTCTATTTTCGCGTAATGTTTTGCGCAGCTCCGCGACCGCTACGTTTGCGTAGGGGAGACCGCGTAACAAGGCTTCATAGCTTAATTCGTCCTTCAACAACAAATCGGGGTTAAATTGAGCCATTGTAGTGGTAATAATGACTTTTAAATAATCTAAGTATTACGTACGACAAATCTTATATCATCTATTTTAAACACTTATAAAATTTGAATTCATTTAAACACACACATATATATCTATTACTACACATAGAATCTTATACTAATTAATCAATTCAATTTTCCGTACTCCTAGCAATTATCAGTCGAGACAAAATGATAATATTATTTTATAGTGGAAAGGAATTTCACACACGAAGAGTTCATTGCTTTTATAATAGCACAATGGATCAGCGTTTGGGGAGTCTTATTGTTTGCGTTGGGGTGGTAGTTAACAAAGGAGGGTGATTCGGACAATCTGAAACACGATTATTTCCTGTTCTGGACTGTCTGTTATGTCCACGAGGGAATGCCATTCAAACAACTTACTTGTGTACGGGGGAAGGCGTACATTTCTCGACACGTATCTAACATGAAGTAGCCTGTAAATACCGACAGGTTTAAAATGGAATATTTTTACCAGCAAGGACTTGTTTATTACGGCAATATCCTAATACTAATATTATTATTTCCTAATTAAAACTTTATTTATTTATTTGTTCACAATTTCAGAGTGAATAAATTTATATATTCTACAAAGTTACAGTTAATTAATTATCACTACGTACACAATTATTATTTTTACACGGAAAGCAGAGTGGCGCATCTTATATGTGTCACTCTGCACACAACTATTATTTTTTTTACAAATTAGCAGAGTGGCGCATCTTATAACGTCTCTCCTGCCAAGACATTATAACATCGGGAACCAGTTTAATTGTTCGCTGTTAATTAAACTAGCTGCCGTAGTTAGTGAGATTTACTTACCAACAAATTATGACAATGTATATATCAGGATTTAGTCCAAGGTTACATAAATTTATTCACTCTCTGGATATTAGCGAAAACATCTCTTTATTCTTGTATTTTAACTAAGTATATAAAAGTAATAGCTTTAATGCTCATCTTTTTGTTTTTTACTTACTTTACTTTACTTTTAAAAGAAAATTCTTATAAATTCTGCATTAAATATTCTTCAAATTTTTACTCTTAGTATCTCAAAATCATTCAGCTGTGTATTATTTCAATTACCACGGATCCGGGCTTTAACTTTGCAATATTTTAACATAGGCCTATCTCAACATCATCCAAACTATTTGAAGAATAGTCTGATGTGATTTTCAGAATTAATTTACCTTTAAACATCATCAGGTTATTACTATAGCATTACAGAAATTACAAACATGTATATGCTAATCTTTAAGTGATCTAAAAGTCTTTACAAGAAACTTTACTGTTCTTTTTGTTTCGGTGTTAAAAAAAAACAAGTTATGCACAGAAGTTATGGTTTAATGTCACCTGAATATAACGTGAGTCTGCTGTGGGTGTTCGAGATGATCCTCTTCAGTAGGTCTTCTTGGGTGTAGTTCGTTGTTCATCTGGATCCTCCATTTAGTTGGTTGTTTCCGAATTGTAGTCTAGGTCATGATGGTTGGATTCTGCTACTTGAAGTTCATACGGTTGTTGTAGTAACTTTCTCCTGGTGTTGGTTGTTCACTTTTTACATTTTATTTGTTCTTATTTTAACAGCACTGATGTTTACTTTAACATGGTAAGGAACATATCTTACCACTTACTGTTCGTAAAGAGATGTGTCGGCTAAGTTCTTTTATATATTATTAATATTTGCTCCACGTACTACATTACTAGTTTTTGAGTTTTACTAACGCTACATTGGATTAAATAGATTATAATAACTAACGTCTGGTTACATCGTTGTTTAGCGACATACACCTAAGTGTAACTTTACAACACATTTTCGACTGGTTACATGTCGAAGATTCTCTGGCGACTGGGGCTAGTTTAGCGGCAGGGGGTCTGTAAGCTGGCGCGGTTTACGCGCTTAGAGAAAAGTAGTTCGTTCTTTATTATTATTAATTGTCCATTAATTAACTAGTATAAATTATGCTACATTTTTTGTTATGGGTTAGATATTTCCTTTATTATTAATACGTCTTTTATTTAATTAGCAGAATTATTAGTTTTTTGCTTAATAACATTGTACTTTGCATGTTCGTACTGGACAATTTGCACGTTGATACAGGAATCTAGGTACAGATAAGGGTAGATTATACTCTCACTTGTTATAAGAACAAAAATTTTAATTTGTGCTATTTAAATAATTTTTAAATCGTCACAATATGTTAAGATTGTTGTTGAGTTTTTTAACATTTTTTTGACTATTATTATTATGACTTCCGCCTTTAATAAGAATAATAATAATACCTCTAATTTTGATAGATTTAGACCACTGGCTAACAGCCCGGATAATGATAAATGAGATTGGTTGGTGCTATTACGTATAAAGCGGTAAACAAACTGAATTAACCAGTAATCCTACATTGATTGTTTACAGAAATAGAAGGAAAGATGGCACAAAAAGAGTAAGAGGAAACGAATATATTGTATGCTGACGGATTTGATGCGGAGAGCTTAAAGATACAGTACGGGACCGAACAGCAAGAAGAGAACATTTCTCCTGAGGACAGAATCACTATTAACGGTGACAAGCGGTTCACTGAAATCACTTGTCTATGTGTAATGTTATTTTTATTTAATATGTTTATTATACGTATAGATAGGTTGTATCTATAAATAAGCCTAATTGTACTTACATATTGATAAATATATTGAAATCCCGTGGGTTTTTACGAATTAGACAGTAATGAATCAAATGTTTACAGTACTGTAGACCAGAGCCGTGACTAGGAGCTGCTCCTGGGGGATGGGTGGACTAGTTTCTGAAGGTGAAACTACCTTGAAGGTTGGAGCCTCCTTTTAACACACACAACTAGTTCAGAAATAGGCTTACGTTAAGTAATTATGGAATTTTACTGAAGTTTCTGATATCTCTGGGGCGGGGGTACTTGATCCCCTTATCCCCCCGAAGTTACGCCACTGCTATAGACTATAGGCTACTTATGGTATAAATGTTTCATCTTCTATGTAACTAAATAATAAATTACACCTCGCAATCTAAATACCTGGGGTGCGGCTAGAATTTATTCTGGTGAAGGCCTTTTGGGGGATTCTGGGAGGATTTATATTTTTGAGCATAAAACGATAAAGCTAAAAGAAAAACTCATTATTTGTTAACTTATTTTGTTGCAATAAGGAAGGTAAGTGTCGGGACATACAGGTTATATGAACATGTATCGAAAACTTAACAAAGTCATGAAATTATAAGATGACGTCTTAAGGCGTACATAACAACATAAATAAAATAAACAATAGGCCTACCAGGAAACTGACACAGAATTTCTCCCGTCTCCCGTCTTGTACGAATGTTTTTAAAACTTCGCCTAATTGAGTAGTTTAAAACTTCGCCTTATGTGTCTGTAAAATTGCAGCAAATGGAATTAAATCAGTTTACTCGATTTGTGACAGTAGGTTTACTGAATCAAAGTTTTTCATGAAATGGGCACTACAGGCACTCGAAACAAACATTACAGAGTGCGCTTTTTTATGAAGCTGCATACAAATCAGTTCACCGGTAGACACTATGGGCGGTATTGCGAACTCCGCATTCGGTTGTACGTTTACGTAGCACAGAAGAATAAACAATTTTCAAAATTCTAATTTTTTTAATGGTTACAAAGCGCTAAGTTAAAATACGAAAAATGATTGAATACATATTAATAACTAAATTTATGCAAAAAAAACTACATATTCGAATCGAATAGCAATGACTGTTTTAATATAGAAAGTTTTTAAGTTGCTGAGGAATTAATTACTGCACTATAAATAGTATTGGATATAGCCTAGTACACTATAATCGAGTCGGATACACTCGGCACCGACTAAACATGCCTACTCGCTAAAAGGGCATATGCTTAACCTCAAATGACAATCTTCTTACTCATATAAACCATTAGCCTAATTATTTAATTCGACGTATATAACTACATTTCTACTGGCACATTATTTTGAACGTTTGTCATGTTCTTTTTTTAATTCCTCTGGTAGTGAGGTTTAATCCCCACATCCCCTCACTGTCTCACTGGTATTTACTAACTATCAAATTCTAGTTACTATGTGCACGTGTTTCTTCGGTCAGTACTGACCTATGCAGCTCCCTCATGGTTGTCACTTCTGTCGACCTCCAACAAGTGTAGGCTGGAACGTTTCCAATCTAAAACCCTCCGTTTCTTGTCGGGATCTCCTTGGTTTCTTAGAAATGACGTAATTCGTGAAGGTGTTCGAGTTCCCAATCTGTCTGCCTTTGTCCGGTCGCTGGCAGTAACTCTTTTTGCTGCTGCCTCGATCTCTACCTTCCCCTACCTAAGGACCATCAGCGCCTCAGAATCACAACCCCCGATCCGGTTCAAACGCCCTCGGGCGATTCTTAATGACCCGTCATAACGAAACCCCTGGGCTTAACTTCTGTTACTCCCCTTAGCAGCTTACCTTCATTCACCCAGTTTCCCTAACTCTCCTCAGGAACCCCTCCTAGTACGCTGAACACGCTGCTTGCCGCTGTTACTTCGCTACCGACAAGAGAGGCTCTCTGCCTCGCGGAGAGCGACCGACGCTTACTGTGTTCGAGACTGGTGACAACTTGTCGCTTGGATAACCACAGTCGCAGTTCCACGAGATAAAGCATTCTTCCCCCGCATCTTGCGAAAAATCGCGTTCCTTTCTAGCTTTAGGAACCAGTCGATGAACCAGCCCAGTTATTTTCTGCCAGCCATTGAGTTTGGCCCAGATGCTCCAACCAAGCCACAGGTGCAAAGACGCCTCGCTACTACAAGGCAATGCACTATGTACATCTTATGTCATCAACTTTAGTACGTAAAGCTTTGAAAAGTTGTTGCTCACCGATAAAACGTCAACGATAATATGTCCACGAGATTATCATGTGAGGTACGCTCCCGAACGGGTAAATGGCAACAACTCGCGCGTTGTCTTTTGATTTGCATTATGCATTTTACTACTCATAGTTATCCAGCGTCCATCGTGTTATAAATTTTATTTTATTACAAGGCGAATTTGTTTTTGGTTACGCCTTCCACCACACTTACTATAGGTAAGGTCATTGTATTCTTCAAAATCTCAACATCACAACAACTAGTGTAAAATTTGGATTGTTTGCCAATATTCATGCTATGTGCGGCCTATGGTTTAAATTTAAATTTCTATAAAACGTTTTTCAGATTGTTACACTATCGGCAAAAATAATCGTACTGGACAATACACACGTTTAAGTCTTGCAATCCTCAATGTCTCTTGTTACCGTTTCGTCGACATATACGTCGACATATAAATTTATTTCAGAAGGCCACATAACAATATAGAGACGAAAAGGGTATTGGGATATATTACGCTGACGAGAAACGGTCTCTAAGTGTTCCGTCTAAACCAAGTTGAAAACAGAGATGTTTGGATAGAAACATAACATAAAATTCTCAGACTTTTATGTCAAAAGTAACCAAAAAGCCTCGGACAGAACAAGACTGGAAGGTCAGCCACACAGGATAAGTCTACACGATACGTACACAGCACGTAACACGGTAGATATCATTCATTGCGACTTATTTCCTTTCCTATTTAAAAAACATTGCTTTGAATTTCCCGTTTTAATAATTAAATATTTACGTTTCTAATCAGACGTAGTGAAAGGATTACGTTGACGCCTGTCAACACGGGACAGCCGCTTGCCTAAGTAGCGTGTAATCTCCTGTAGAGCTGTGTACAAAACGGCGCGACAAAACCAGATTATTTCGCTAGTTTAGATAATTGTCAACAAACACGAGCGTGCGCGCGCGCACATTGTACGATGATGTATGTAAAACCATATATCACTTTGTGCGCCGGCGTTTTGCCGCTTGATAACAAACGACGATAGGGATTGTTCACACTTTATTAAAGTCTCATTGTGTCCGCGTGATTCTTACCGAGCGAAGATCATTTCTCAAGTCACAGGCTACGGCGGGGGATGTTTTTTCCTCCCTGCGTTATTTACCTGCGACCAGTGTTCTCCATTAATATCGCCTGACAAGCCCTACAAATTGCTAACATACTTGTACAAACCCACTCCCACTTGTCCGACACGTGTTTTCGGTATAGCAGAGAACCAGACGATAGAACAACGCAATGCTGTTTATGAGAATATTATGTAAGAAACGAGTGTAGTCAGTCGGTTCAAAATTGTCCAACAGGAAGAGATATTTTATTTAATTAAGAAATTTGTGTTAGTGGTTGAAATCACAATGAGAATGATCACTGTTGCACACCACTATATAAAAATTATTCCGATTAGCGCTTTCAAGCTTCACAGCTCATCGTCAGATCGGGAATAGTATCTGATCGGGCTATAGTATCTAATAGCTATTCCCGATCTGACGATGAGCTGTGAAGCTTGAAAGCGCTAATCGGAATAATTTTTATATAGTGGTGTGCAACAGTGATCATTCTGATTGAGATATTTTATTTATATAACGTCACGGATATGTTATGTATAATTTTGTTAATTTTACTTGTAGAGTTTGCACGAGAACAGGAAAAAGCAACCTCAATAATATGATAATTTTCGTCACCGAGACTAAAATATTCGTTTAGAAGTAAACGAGTTTCACCTGATCGCTTACCCACAAACGGCCACATAACATTCGAGACTCTCTTACCATTCATGAGATCCTAACGTACGGATTTGTGTATGGTTACGAGTTTTCTGTAGTTCGTGACGTAGGAGGATCTCTACACTCGTCGCTATCTTCTTATCAGCCTCTCTTTTATATGTTTCTGATGCTGTGACTTCCATACTGAAGTTTCCCCTCTTCTTATTTCATGTAGGCTACTTCAATTCGTGCATCTTCATTACCTCATAGGTTTACTTTTTCTTTTCTTCCTGTAGAACTCCAATCCTTTAAATGTGATGTCTACATTTCTATTTGCTCTTCTGAAATGTCCGAACCACGACAGCGCTTTTCCTTCAACGAAGTATATGTTTTGCTAACCACCGCTTCTCTTATTCATAATTTCTTTGTCGCTAATGTGCACTACTCTTGAAACTCAAATGTTAGCCTACAGCCCCTTCTCAAGACATTCACACTGACAACGAAGTTCATCTCATTACTGTAGCAATATTGTGCTTTAATTTTTTCAGTTGTGCTCAGGTTTTTACGATCCACACGTCGACTTGTTACACTGAATGAAGTAGTGTTGTACGCATTTCTTTTAGTACTTCTAATATCTATCTTCGTCCCATACAATTCCTTTAATGCAATTCCTGTTTTATACAGTACTAAACTTCTTTTTATTTATTCCGTTGTTGTTCCACTGTTCGATAATATGATTCTTTATAAACTACTTAATATTTAAACATTTATCAATGTTTAAAATAGACCTATTTATATTTTTCTGTTACTTTGATCTTCAAAAGTAGACAAGCTACCAACGTCCCAGCGAAGAAGTAACAACAAGTGGGCAAGACATACATTTTTACCCCTACAAATGTTTTTACTATAGCCCTGTATGCAGAATTCATTAATTATCTTTTATTATGTATCCTTTTACATTTCTTATCATCTATTTCAATTCTCACTATCGTCTGTCAGGTCTGTATGTGTTCTTTAATTCGTAAATTTTCCTTCGATATGCTGTACGAAGTCAGTATCCCAATCTTGTAGTGGCAAAGAGAATAATTGTATACACAAATAGACCTAACACTATACAAACAAGAACACCCCTTGTTCTTTATTATTGCTTTTAATAAATAGATTTAGAATTTAGAATTATTATTTACTGCAAACGTTCTATTTTATTTTCAAAATAAAATAAATTTAAAAACCAGTTTAAACTAGCTTTATGGAATTTCGAAAATTACACACATCTTCTTCTTCTTCTTCTTCTTCTTCTTCTTCTTCTTCTTCTTCTTCTTCTTCTTCTTCTTCTTCTTCTTCTTCTTCTACTCCTTCTCCTTCTCCTTCTCCTTCTCCTTCTCCTTCTCCTTCTCCTTCTCCTTCTCCTTCTCCTTCTCCTTCTCCTTCTCCTTCTCCTTCTTCTTCTTCTTCTTCTTCATCTTCTTTTTTTTTTTCTTCTTACTCCATTGGGCTATAGTCCGTTCCAACTTATCAAAGTCTATGGCCATTGTTTTCAGGGTCTCCCACAATCCCTTCTACCAGCTGGTAGAATCCCTAGGCCTATCTATATTTCAGCTCCTGTTGAGGAATACGCGCGTCTACCATGCATTCCACATGAGACTTCCAGTATTCCGTTAAACCAATTGAACCTTGAGGTATTTCCTTATACCCTCGTTTCTGAGGTGGCAGCTTGAACTACATCCCCTAACAGCTCTTAAAAATTACATCTCAGAGGCATGTATTTTAGAAATACCTCTTTACAGGAGACTCCGTGTTTCACTGCCATACCTTAGACTCGGCACTGCCATGACCTTACAAAACTTCAACTGAGTCTCCCACTGAGTCTTCAACTGTCTTATTGTTCAATAGTCGTATAATTTTTCCACTGGTATAACTAAATTTATTTAATTTTCTCTCAATATATTGGCCCTTCCTATACGAGATATGACAGCCCCAATAATTAAAATGTGATACCTGCTCCAAAACGTTATTATCAACTACTGTTTTCGTTCTTACAGGGTTCTACCGTAGGAAGGCCACCTTGTAATTTCGAAAATTGCATTAAATATTGTAATGAAATTCAAAAATTAAAAATACGATGAATTGTGCTATTAGATAAATAGTACACATTTCAAATATATAGTTGAAACTGAAGCAAGAGTTTTCCTCAGGAGGGGGGCTCTAGGAAAATTTATAATTTAAAATGTGTTGGTGACACAAAAATAATTGGGAATGCCGACTACTTGCGTAACACAACGTTAATACAATAGCCTAACAAACGAAAACAATTCATGCGATCCTAAACGATCCACCGTGTTTCACAATGAATAATATGCAATACTCGTCGATCAGTAGAGCTGTAGGCCTGGAATGGTGGTCCGTACCATTCCCCATTTCCTAACAGCTGTTCCACAAGCATACGGTAGGCCTACTATTCATCGGCTAGCACACTGACTGACCAACACCGATTTCAGAACTGTCCCCACTGCCACCTAGTTAGACCGTTCGTGGAATATAGAGCTATATAAAAATTACACGCGTATATTTTTACAACATTACAGGGGAAGGGTTTCCTTTAACTGAGTGGGTTATTTCCACCGGCAATTCTGTAGGACAAGGCCTAAGAGAAAACCTGTAGCATACTGTAGAAGCTAGAGAGAGTTCCATGCGGAGTCCTTATCTTTCCGATTCAATTTTCTACAGAGCATATAGTCATATTAGCGAAACCTAGCTTCCCATGCCTTGATGAAGGCAAGTGGAAGGCCTACGGTAACCAACGGATAGACTTATTAGATACTGATCACAGTAGTTCATCACACGTCTCTGTGATGGTAACTAGACATTAACCATATGGATATACTAATTCTCCTCCAATCCTGTTCAGATTTGTAAAACGTTTCTCTTTAAATTCTTGACAACATGTCAGTGACCTCTGTTGTAGGCCTAATGACTTTTGCTTCGTTTCCAGTTTAAAAATAATTTAATTGATTTGAAATCTTTACCTTTCACTACCTATATCATGCAATGTAGTATCATATCTTGCGTCTACCTTCGTTCTTATCATGCCACAAACGTAAGAAACACACAATCGAGACACGTATTTATGACCCCTTGCAATATTTAATTTTGCTGCGACAAGAAAACATTCTCCAGTAAAGAGGTTTTAAGTTCTTACAAGGTAGATGCAGAGGAGTCTTCTCAGTGCATCAAGAGTCTACTTCTTCCGAGTGAAAAAGAGAGAGAGAGAAAGAGAGAGAGAGAGAGAGAGAGAGAGAGAGAGAGAGAGAGAGAGAGAGAGAGAGAGAGAGAGAGAGAGAGATTGTATCCGTCACTTCATTGAATTATAAGTTATTTACATGGGCCTACTAATTATAAATATTTTTAAACAGATTTACTTATGAAATTGAAAATAATGATTTGCCCATATATATGTTTGCGTATTACATTACTTAGCTATATTCATTAATTATATACATTTATGCTTTGCTAAGCTTTTGGAAATTCATAGATTGATTTCTGCAATTATGTCTGTGTACTATAAGTGATCTATAGGCCTATTGCAATAAGTGTTCATTAAATCCAAGTAGTTTTGAAGCTCTGTCACTCTTTCAAATGTTTCTGATAACGAATGAGCAAAGAAAACGTATCGGCAGTGAACAAGCAGGAAACTCTAAATTGTATAGGTGAAATAGCCTACATAAATAGACTAGTTTAGCTTAAAAAATAAAGAAAAGGAAACTCAAAAGTTTCCAAAACAACGCCTACGAGCCCTTTGTTTTACGCGACAATAAAAATGCATAAATGTTTTTTTGACTTAAATTCACACTTCAAAAACCTTATTTTTCGTTTTCGCACCGGAGTTCCACTTTTTACTGGATCCGATCCAAACTTATCGCTGAGAACACCGGTTTATGCAGCAACAACCCTTCTCCTCTGTTGTAATGAAATAAAATATATTTTATTTTTAATATGTGTAACGATCTGTCTGTGTGTGTGTGTGTGTGTGTGTGTGTGTGTGTGTGTGTGTGTGTGTGTGTGTGTGTGTGTGTGTGTGTGTGTGTGTGTGTGTGTGTGTGTGTGTGTGTGTGTGTGTGTGTGTGTGTGTGTGTGTGTGTGTGTGTGTGTGTGTGTGTGTGTGTGCCGTAGTATTGGGTTGATTTAGTTCGCGCTGCCGCCCGCAGAGCGCGGGAGTGTGTTAAATGTGATTTTGATGTAGTAACAATGGGGGGTTGTTGAATGGCCCAACGTTAAAAATAATATTTTCTAAAGCAAAGAGAATATTGTTGTAACTGCAATACAGTGTTAACGCTAACACTTAAATATCGAACAACGGTTAAACAGATCAACTACGCACTGCTTTCCGATCACTCTGCTCACATTATTGTGCTTGAAACGTTTACAATAAACTTTTATTATTCAACTTGTCACAGTGTGTCTTACAAGTTGGCTTTGAAATTATCGTTTATCTGTTCCATTTCTGCAGGAAAATACAAATTAAACTGTAGGAAATATCATATGACTTGAAAAAAAGTATCGTTTATGGGGGGGGGGATATTATATTATGGAATATTCGCATAATAACTTTCCGTGTAAGGCGCTTTATTACTTATTTCCAAGTATTTCGTTAACACACATTTTTAATATCGTCAGCAAATTGGAAGTCATAATTTAAGGTTTATTATGATAACTTTAACACAAAATGTTAACGAAGCACGTAATACAATGGTAATAGTAAACAAATCTACTTTTGTAATATTCACGCTGGCGACTATACAATTTGTTTTGTTTCACAGTTCAATCAAGATACACTGAAACAAAGAATCGGGTATAATTTCAGTAACGCGTTTAATGTCTTATATGCATCCAGTCTAACGATGAGTATGCTTGATGTTCAAACCATGTGCAAGTATGAAAAAAATAACTTCATAGTACATCAATGTATTATTTTAAATAAATAAATATATATAGAATTTAAAATTTATTTATTGATAAATTAAACAATCACTGTTTAGACCTACGAAAGGATGAAAAATGTTTTTCTACACGACCATACACTTTGTCGATTTATTTTTAAATGCCATATTTTTTAAGCAAAAAACAACATACAACAACAATAATTTATTTTCAATTTTTTGAATTTTAAACAAAAATTTAGGATATTTTCCATTTTATCTTCCTTCTGAGAGATTTTATTAACAAAAAATACGTTTAAAATCGAAAAATCGATGTCCTACTTACCTCAGTCTCCGTCGCAACACATCACTAACCAATTTCATCAATTTAACGTTAACAGTATCAATTTCATGCTCTTTAACATGGTAAAAGCCGTTTTAAAAAAATGTTTATTAGATCCCAAGATTTTTTACAAAGTCTATGTATTAGACTTACACATTTTTTTAAATAAGTCGGTGTCATTTCTTGAAAAGTTTTTTTTTTATTTTATTCAAAGCCAAAATACTGCCTCTACTCAAAGTAGACTGCCCTTCCATTATGAGCACTGGGCTATAAGCTCACAATGTAAACTATTTGTATGGGCTGGATACTGACGTGGTAGGCCGGCGCCATCAACTTGAACTGCACACATTTGACGTATGCGTTATTTTATATCATCCATTTCCCCGTTTTTGTTTATTAATTATAGAAATCATGAACTAAACGAACTTTGTTTAATAACCAATTAATGTTTGTCTATTTTTTCAAATAGACAATACGTTCAAATATTAGTATACGTTATCAAAGAGATTATGACATAAAAAATAAAATATGGGCTACTTTACCAACGAAATATTGATTGTCCAAGAGACACATTATTAATCAAGTAACGCAAAACAGTGAAATTTGAATAACTAAGGCTGTACTGATGTGTAAACCGGACGCCCTAATAGAATCGGGGGAAGATGGGAAACTTTCAAAAAGAAAGGAATGGAGATAATACAGATAAAAGATGAATGGAAATAAGTAAGTAGACAGAATGCCAAAGGTAAAGGACTCCAGAGCGGGAAAGACAAACCTTAAGAATTACAGCTCTGAGAAACTGACTACCTCCATATTACATCCCTGGACCTTGGAGCCGCCATATCCCTACGCCAGTCAATTTAAATTTTTTTTTCTCGACATACATGTGAGAGTAAATATTTCGCATTTCTCAAAGATGTAGAGTAGAATTACAGTACAAGAAAAAAGGAAATAAAAACAATAAAATTACGTGATCGGCTGTACGTGTCAGCTAAGTGAGTGTTCTTTGTCATTAGAATTTCATTGGTCTACAGTTGGGTCAAGGAGGTAACTTTTTTAAGGGAGTTGAAAGGGAGTGAAAATATTTTCTTACAAATAACTTGAAAAACATCTCAACTTTAGAAAACAATTGTATAAATCTTTGGATAGAATATGAAGCTATGTTTATTTTGGTATTTTTCTTATCTCTTTGTGCAAAAGATTAAAATCGTTTAAAAGGAAGAACGTTTTTTTCACTCTCATCAAGAACTCGATTTAACGCTAGCATTTTGTAAACCTCTTAAAACATACCAATGATAGCAAAAAACACACACAAATCAGCATTGCTACAGCATATGAAATTAATTTATTTAGGCCTACTGTTTTTTCCTCACCAAACTACGATTTCAGTTACCCAATAGGCTATATGGAGCCATCAAGAATTTGACTTGTGGCGTCTCAAAAAAATTCAAGTACTATATGAGTTTTTTTCTAATTAGTCAAAATGAAAGCATTAAATGACAAAAGTAAAATGAGAATGTTTAAGAGCATAAAGTTACCTTTAATTGTATTTCTTATTCACCTCTGTTGCATAAACAATGATCGAGATACAGATGTTTAAAGACGAGAAGCCTTTATACCACTATTAAAAATTTAATTAGATTCACGATTTTAGGAAATGACTTGCAAATATTTACTGTATCAAAAAACTATTAAGACCGTTTTTATAACGTACAAAATTATCTTTATTTTTGTTCGTTTTCCATGTTCTAAAATTAAAATTAACCGGTTTACAGATAATTGAATTTCTGCATTCACTTCAATATCCTGTCAAATATTTGCTTAATTTTAGCGTTCAGCTTAATTCCCTTAATCACAAACTCTGTTATGCCAATCATTATTATACATCCTTGAAGCCTGTTTAATTAACTTGCCTGTTTAATTAATCATTCACCTCAAAAAATGAAAATTGATTTAGATTTGCCGTCTTGAAAAGAAAGATATTGTTTGCATCCCTTATACAAAATTAGATCTTACACCCGACATTATGCAAATAACTTGAGAAATATAGGCTAGATCTATATCAAACTGTATTACGATGTTTATTTAGGTTATTAAACTTCCTTCAAGTTACGCTATTTCCTGAATCTCCTGAAGTTACAGGCTGATCGAGAAAGATTGATCGTTTTTTTAACATTATCAGTACTTAATTTAAAGTTTTTATAAGGTAATAAAAATTTATTAAATAAAAACGCAATTGTTATAGGCCTACTGTCTAATAGCGTATTGCGTCACCGTCAATTTGTTTCTTGTTTGACCTTATATGATAAATATTTAAATATAATTAAATTAAAGATAAATATTTAAAATAAAGATAAATCAGATATTAGCTATATAAAGATAAAAATAAAGATATTAGCTATCAGACATTTGTTAACAAATAAACGAGTGTTAGTTTCGATGAGAGATGAAACGTCGAGGCTTTAAAACATTTAACGCTATTAATTTTTGCCGTAAAGAGACAATATAAATTCAAAAATAAACATAAATTTATAATGTCCATAAAACTTTTAAAGCATTGTTCTCTAAAGGCGACAATTTTTAAGTTATTCACAAGAAAAACGTGTTTCACCCTCCTTAAAAACGTTATTACCCTCAGGTAAACTGTAGACTCAACGAGCTCTTAAAACACAATCTGTCCGAGAACCTGTGAATTAATTCTGGCTGACAGATTTTGTATTCTTAGTTATTATTATTGGTCTCGTTTACCTGTACCATTATTTCTAATATGAAAAATGATCTGCATGATATTTTGAAGTTTATTTTTAGAAACTGATTTAATTTGAGTTATTCTCCTGGATTTTATTTATTCTTCTTCTTAAACAGTATTATTTTGAAATATTTTCCGACCTTATCTTTTTCTAAAAGAGTTTTTGAAAGTTTTAGAAAACCTTGTAATTTTGTTTTGTTTTTCTTGGCATTATCTTCATCATCATCGTCGTCGTCGTCTTTGTCGTTGTCATTGTCTACTTCTTCTTCTATTTCTTCTTCTTATTCTCCGTCTTCTTCTTCTTCTTTTTCTTCTTCTCCTCCTCCTCCTCCTTCTCCTCCTTCTTCTTCTTCTTCTTCTTCTTCTTCTTCTTCTTCTTCCTCCTCCTCGCCATCTTCTTCTTGTTTCCCTTCTCTTCCTTCTTCTTCTTTTCCAGCTTTTTTTAGAGCCACTGTTTTCAATTTCCATAAGTCTTGGCTTTCTCAGTCTCCATGTTTCAGCCATACGTCAGCCGTACGTGTTTCCCATTCTGATCCTGGCCTTTCTTTTCTTATTTCCCAGAAGAGTAGCCAATTCAAAATTCTATTTGAACACCTTGGTTCCGGTACAAGTAAGCACTGAACGTTAAATAAACCACCTTTGCAATTGCAATAAATCTATATGTCTTTTGATTTCTTCTACTAACGTCGACAGACCGTATATTCATATCCTTTTAGAGAAAAACAGTTTTATTGAAACAAGTCTTCCCCGGTCTTTTCAACCCCTTATTTCCGTACATTCTTCTTAATATTGTCATGTTTGAGACTTAGCACCAGTAGTCCAACCGATTGTTCGCGAGATGCTCAAAAGTGGTGATACCAAAATACTTACTCATCTAGTATAACTTGAAATGCAGTGTAAACATCCTGCAAGAACTTCAGTGAAAGTGACCAGCCAATAAAAAGGCAAACTAAACGGCTGGACACACGTGACGATATACGCTTACTAAATAAACTGTTCTTTCCTTAAGCGGCCTGAAGTAGGCCTACTTTTATAATGGGAGTGGCACTTTATCTACCTTTCGACTCAGTGGTCCGCGTACAACTTACTGAGGAACCACTGCATCAGTCACTGCCCGTTGAACAGACTTCTCTAACTCAGATTGTATCCAATCCGCCTCCACTTGCACCTGTTCCCCACGATGATTGTCGATAACTTTCCACGTAAAATATTCTGGCCTCCATAGTACTGTACAATGTGGTATGAGTTGCACAACTTACTAAATTCTAACTTGCTGCAGATTTACTACATCACGTAACTTCATTCGTTTTAAGTGGGTTCACGTTTATACCAGAAATCTCCGTTTTGTTTGGAAGGTGAAATATCCTCCCTCGACATCATTGTTACATAAAACGCCCCCTCCCCCGCACATTCACACCAATAACAACTTGTGTTCTCCGGCCAGCCATTAGACAGACCTATACAATACCGGAGCCGTTTTCTCAAAAAATATTACAGAGTAGCGATCGTTAGAAGGAGTGGTAGACGGTGACGCGGCCACTGTCATCCGTACACCAAAAAACAAACCACGTTTGCCTCTCTGTCTCTGCTCCTTCTTTTCTGGTTACAAAAAAATTTTACGATTTTAAAGGTCCATAAAAATATATTTCGTAGCCGAGATGTCACGGTGGTTGTAAAAACCCGCTGGGTTAATTTTGAAAACAATCAGAATTGAAGAGAGAGTTAACTTGTTTGTTATGCTAATTCTGGTTTAGGGGGCTGTAAAGGAGTAATAATTGTCCCATATTAGTTTGGGATTTATGCGGAATATCTGGCATTTTGACGCGCCATGATGAATTGTGAAACTGGTACTTTACGCAGCGGGGGATGCGCGGTCAGGAGGCACCGCTCTGTCCAGCTCAAGCATGTTACCCCATCTAAAACGTGCATTAGTTATCCTAATAACAAAACTCGTTTTTTAACAACAAATCTCTTTTATGTACTCCATGAATGTTCCACATAATATAAGTCTATAGCTGCAACTTCAATGAGATGTAAATTAAGTTAATTTACAGACGATGAAATTGAGTAGCAAATCGTCAGCTACATATGGATAATAAAAACAAGCTACCGGTGTGGTTTTATACGGAAAAAATTAGTTACCAAATTACAGGGGCATGCATGATGTCAGGAGGTATGAGTGTTGTTACCTGGAACAATAAATTTGTAAAATTAGAAGTGAATCCAAGAACACAAAAAAGTACGATGAAATCTACAGGCCTACTAACGTAGGTGTAGGAACAAGACCAAATACTGCAATAACGACAAGATAAATACGAGTTGCAGAAATGATGACGGTAAGAAGAAAATTACAGGAACGAGAAATTGGAGAGTCGAAGAAAGAGACGTAGGTTCCAGACGATTTAACCTATGTTGTAGTCAAGATTTCTGTACAAAGTCATTTTACATTAATGTAGGTAATGCGCCGAACATATGCGAGCCACTAAGGTTAAAAGACTAGAAATCAATAACTACCCTAGCATACCGTAGACTAGGACCCATAAGACACCGCTTTAAACCACAAATTATGAGGCAGGGAAGCAGCAACATTAGAATCTCTTCTTCTTCTTCTTCTTCTTCTTCTTCTTCTTCTTCTTCTTCTTCTTCTTCTTCTTCTTCTTCTTCTTCTTCTTCATTTTATTCTTTTTATCCCGATCAAATGTTAGTAGGCTCTATTCATGAAACTTGTTCCAGCAATGTTCCCCTCAATATACTAACATTTTCCTTCTTAAATCCTACCGTGCTCAATACACATTACACATCCTCCGGTTGTTCCGTCTATACTGTGCTGTTCGATGTGCTATGTGTAATCCCACATCGAGTGTTCTACTTCCACTTTTCATCGGACATTCGTTCTGTCAGATTCACACGTTCCTTTTCTTGCCTTCCATTGAAATGACTAACATTGATCTTCCGTAGCTTCTGAATGCTAGTTACTGTTGTTTCGCAGAAGTCCAAGTTGAACTCTCCGTTATGAATAAGTTTCTCGCTATCAACATCGTTTTCTCACTACCACGGTAACAGTCGGTTGCGACCAATCGGTCAGCGTTCGTTGTGTTGTCAGTTACAGCTTCAACATCTAATGCCTTTTATTTCCAGATTTCTTTACTACCGACTCTTTTTTATATCCCAGAATGGCACACAAAAGTGGAAAATCTATAAATTCCATTCTCACTGATATACAATAAAATGGATGTGACTATCACTTCATAATATTAAAAACGTGTTTCCTAAATATTCCTAGACTCGTCGAATCTCTGCCAATTTGTCGAATTCAGAGTCAACTCCGAGTCGTAAGAAATTCTACGTTTAAATTCAAGAATGACTCACGTGTCCTAATGACACAATAAATACCAACAGTTTTCGATTATACAGTATTATTCCTTCGAAATTCATTAACTTCGACCTCATTGTTTATATCGTAAGACAATACTCCTGCCATTCTTTCTTTAAAACATGTACTCCGTATTAGAACTCTTTTTTATTCTCCTACATCAAAGTCGGTTCACAGACAAATTAAATGAAGTTTGTAAAAAGTGCTTGAATGAATTTCCGGGCCTATGATTGCCCAAACGTGTATCAAAAAGTGATGACTCAAGTTCACCATTCCTATGGCACTGGTGTGCTAATGCTTTTATTTATGAAGTTTAATAACGTCTAATGTTAAAACGCACAATCTAAATCCAAAACACCAATGGCGTTGTCAGAATAGTCCTTACGCACCAATCAGATGTGTTAGGCAATTTTTTTTGTCTTTCCCGAAGTAATTTCCCGCCAAAAGGTTCAAAAGGTTTTGATGTCACGAAGAGTTAATGTGTCCCCTATAACAAATTAATAAATAACAAATAACAAATTAATAAATGTTAATAAAATGTCGTCGACGTAGAAAGGGTACATGAATTAGTTCCTGAGGTAGCAGACTGTCTGCAATAACTCTCTGGTTGGGGTTTTACTCTCTCTCCAACACGTGTTAAATACTAAAATTGTAGAATGGTATTAGAGAAAACAAGATTCTTGGTGTTTCCAGAGGACTCAGTGAGAATGTTGATGAAAATTGTTTCTACCAATCCACCCAACTTATTTTCTTCACATCTAGTGTATGCCCGGTAAAGGATAAATTGATACAAATGTCCGATTCAGACACAATCTTTTGAGGTGAATGCTTATTTTTGAGCTAAAAACCCCTCAGTTACAGTTTTTATGAAAAAATCTAAGAAAAGTTTGCTTTTTTTATATTAAATCAAATTACTATATTTGCTTTAATTCTATATTCTGCAAAAGCCTATAATTTCTTTAGACATCTTTTTGATTTCACAAAGGAAATAAAATACGAGTCTCCCATTTTGCTTTACACATTTTGGGTTTCTCTAATATCGGCATGTCTATACATTGTGAGATTTCTGAACATCCATGCAATAGTCCTTTTTCCTCTAAGTAAGCCCGTACTATCAAAGTCGTTAGATAGTACCTTGCCAAATTCTTGCTGTAGACTGAGAGTAATAGGCCTAATAATTCACAAGCCACATAGATACAGAAAGAACCGGATCGTCTTTTTAATAAATTTTCTTAATGAACTGTGATGATGATGATGATGGTGATGACGGCGGTGACGATAAGGGTGAGGATAAAGAGTAGGAGGAGAAAAATGACGATTAGGACTGTGGTGGAAAAAATTAAATTCTCCAGAAAAACTGTACGACGTCTAATCCTGCAACAGACACATAAGAAAAACTAGCATGGTCTGTTGAACATATTTTCCCTAATCACCAATGAGCGTACAATGTTTTTTACGATCAGTCGTTTCAATTCAATTTTTTTTCTACTGTTTAGCAAAATATGTAAACACTAGTGGAGTCAGCGGTCGCCAAACAGTAGATAAATCGCAATTGTGGTGGGAATCCAGCCGCATGTTTGGCATTCCTTTCAGGTTCACAACTCTGTTACGCTGACACTCCACGCTCCACGTCGCCAAACGTAATTATGACGCGACACACTCCTGTCTGCCGTGTGCTCACCATTCCGTGTTTATCATAAGTTACCCACGCACAATGCTGTTTATACTGGTCACATCCCTGCATTCCAATTTCTTTTTTTTCCATAAGCAACCGTGTTTCAATGACCACCAATTAAGTGTTAAACTGTAAAACTTTTTGTTTAGGATTTGACAGAAACTCTAGACACTAACACGCTAACTTTGTTAGTAAAGGAGTCAGACGGAGTTATACGATGTCAGACAGATCAAGACGGAAGAGATAACATTCGAATTAACTGTGTTGGAAATTAATGTCCGAAAAGTGACAGATTACTGATGTGTCGCCAGTCAGAGGATATGCCGGCAATGCGTAAATCATTAAGAAAAAGCAACTCTGGCAAAAAAGACATCCATAATTGAGGATTAACAATTAATGGAAGGGAGGAGAAAAGGATTAAGAGAATATGTTAATGAAAACGATATGGAAAAATCACTACGACGGTATGAGCACAAAAGTATCATTCCTCTCGTCTCTGCTGCTATTTCATAAGCTGAGGTTAGCGACTACTTGTCACGAACGTTCTACAACGGACGTTTCTGAATTGTTTGAACGTAGGACTGTCCATTGCTCCACGTTGCTGTACCACGATATTCTTCTTCAATTTACTTTTCTCTTTCCTTTAAATTTTCTCTTTCTTTTCAATTTTCTCTTTCCATTTTCATCATCTTTTCCATGTTGAACGACGAAGCAAGTTTTAACTCGAGCGTTTGGCATTTGTCTGTCTGTCTGTACATTGTGGCATGTTTCATGATAACGTTTGAACGCATCAACCGATTCTCGGAAAACTCGGCCTGCGTGGCCATACTTTTACCCTACAGAACCTTATTGTTTTTTGAGATTGATACCCCATAAATAGAGGGGCGAGAGGCAAAAATTGATATATAAAATTTAGGTCAAAATTATTGATAATCAGAAAAGTCCATGTGTGGTACCAAATCAAAATAATTTTGACTTGAGTATAATGTTCATTTTTTAACATTTAAAAACGTGGAAGTCAGGTCTCAAAAAGTGTGAACATTTTTATAAAATCGCAAAACTTCATGTGGGGTTTCAAATTAAAGGGAATTGTAACAACAATCTAAGTATAGTATTCATTTTTGAAAATTTCACAATTTTGGGACCCAAAGCCAAAAATAAAGATCAAAAGTTGTGAAAACGTAACAGGGATATCAGACTAAAAATAATTGTAACCCATATCCGAATGTTTCGAAATTTTAGTGTCTATTGTATGATTGTGTGTTCTGCAAATGTTATATTACTAAAGTAATCGGGATTTCTGTACATTTTTCCATAGGCCTAACTTAAAAATTAAGTTATTTAATATTTAATATATTAAGATATTTAATATCGAAATTTTTGTAATAATAAATTTACTTCGTTCAAAATAGTGAGCGAGTTCTGCGCCTCGGTGCCAGAACGTTTCTTCCTCATGACCTTAAGGAGAAAGTATTTGTCGTCACGGAGAGTCTGCCCGAAATATTCAGTTTCTGATATATAATTTTTGTTAGTTGGCCTAACAGATGATAGTTTTTACCAGTGGTGTAACCTCTTCATTTGATATTTTGGAATACATATTGTGGAACTGTTAACCACAACTCAAACGCTTCCAACCTGTTCATGATACTTTCCAAGTAATTTTTAAATCTGTTTTAAAAAGTGACTTATTAATCTGTGAAACAACATTCATTACAGATTTTAGGATTACGCTTTTTTGAGACGAATGAAAATGGTTCCTTGATGATTCCTGATCCCTTCACGAGAGCTGTAACTTTTTATGAGGATCAGAGCTTCATTTGTCCGAAGGTTTCAGTCCAATTTGCCTCTGTCTAACTATTTTTAAAAGGCACTAAAACTGACCGATTTATTTAGTCCCTGAAGAGCATTAAAAACGTGTTCCTGGTATGACGGAAATTTGTAGATGTTTTTATTCAAGCAATTTATACAAAATGAATTGAAAATGAACTGATGATTAACATGTAGTTGCGAATATAACAAGAAGAAAAACGACGGACTGTTTAGAGGCTCATATGTAGGCCTACGGTATATAAAATTAATCTCTGTAACAACCTGTTAGTCTTCAAGTAAAGAGACGATCAAACGCGTTTTCTTGGCCCTGCAATAAAACAGTCGGTTCCATTCAGTAGCGTAACTAGAAGCTGCTCCTTGGGGAGGGAGATAGACTAGCTTCTGAGGGGGGGGAGACCAGCTGAAGGCTGGATCCCCTGTTTTACTCAGGACAAATGAGAAATTCATCATTATTCCTATATAATAATATAAATACATTTTATTAAATGTACAAAATGTACATTCGGTCCCCCAAAGTACTGAAGAAGATGCGTAATGCCTTGTGGTCTGATTGCTTGATGAAGGGAAATATCCAGCCGCACCTACAAGTGGTGGGGGATAGACTACACCTTCAGGTGACTAACACGGCTCTGGAGACAGAGTGACAGCCGGTATAAGCTGTCCCTTCTCTACTTGTCATTGTCAAGTAAAGCTTAAAGCACTCTCTTCCCCTTGGGGTGAGAAATTGTCTCTAAAGATGGATGACCTTCCATTCGTCAACGACGTAGGATGTGGGAGGTAAGGAGAAACCACCACACTAAAGATCCTTATGGATATCTCAACAGAGAAAACTGGTCTCTTTAGTCTGGTAAGACAGCCAGTTTATGGGCGAACACCCAGACAGAAAATCGGGCTGGAAGTTAAGCCTGAAGGTGGTAGCCCCACCATACGTCTTACCCTTCGATATGCTACTAACATATCCAGGGGACACGTGTATTCATTACTAAATTGTCTCAAATAAGGACTAGCCGGACGAATCAAAAGCTGCTGACCATAAACTGGCAGATGTATCTTCCGGAGAATTTTATGATTAGCCACTCTGCAATTAACACTTTGTTGTTTGCGAACTATCACGCTATTCTGTCGAATTTGGAAAACAGGTTGCACATGGGTATACATTTGTTAAATCGAATCTGCAAAGACTCTGGATTACAAATATCCACACTTAAGATCAAGGCGATGGCTTTTCGTGGAACTGATCCCGTACGGGCAAAAATTGTTATAGATGGTACTGTCCTGGAGAAAGTCAGCAATTTTCAATACCTGGGCTGCAGTGCGTCTTGTGCCGAAGTACGAGCTCGTATTTAAGCTTAAATTATTCGGCGTACGTCGCGGCCACAGTGCCGTCTGTATAACGGGTTCAAGGGTTGCTTGAGCAGCCACGGCTTCACTGTATCGTTTAACCTTGACCGTGACGTGGCGATAATTGTGTGTGTACGTAATCAAGCATGCCGCGCCATTCAGCTGATTTGTGAATTTTCTGTTCGCGTGGGATCGCAGGTATCGACATTCGCTCTCATTTTCTTCTTTTGCATTCAACCGGGACACTGGTCTGGCGGCGTTATGAATTAAGATTCATCTTTTGAACTGAGTTCGTGATCATTTAAAGAGCTTCAGGTGAGCCAAAGTGTTGCTTTAATATTAATTAACTAAGCGCTTGCGGGGGTATTATATTATGATATATGTACGTCTTTTTGTGTGTGTGATTTTTGTGTGTGTTGCGTCTGGGATGGTTAAGAGCACGTTGCCGACTTGCCTTTGCTTGTGTGAAAATTAAATAGAACTTGCCGTTATAACTATATTCCAATGTAAAGTAATAAAGATTTAAGGTTAAAAATAATTTAATTCTAAAAGTTGATAATTTAAAGAGAAATTGTGAGGAGTAATATTTATATTGACACTTAATTTTCGGAATGGAATTGTGACAGTGTGTGCTTACTGGGGCGAGAAAGAATTATGTGAGGGTATTTTTTCCTAACGGCTACTTACAAATAAAATGTTTTCCAGGGTTCCCGCCTAGCCGGGAGGGAAAAGGGGACAACGAAGATGGGGACAGAACGTCGGTCGTCATCTGCAGACTATCGCAGCACCACCCCAATGCCGTCAGACCTCGAGAAATCCCCACACTGGCAGCCCAAAATGACTGCCCTAAGGAAGAAATGAAGCACAGAATTTCGGAGACACCAGTGGTTACACCATAGTCAACATCAGTGCGCATTCTGGGTAACAACAAATCGTCTAACCACAGGTGGGACTTTTCCTATATTTTAATCCACAAAACACACAAAAAAAAACAGCAACCTATTGCAGTTAAAACATGAAATGAAAGACATCTTCACCAACCGTAATTTTAGATGTTCAATGACCAACTGTCTATTATAGCATGTCCGGTGGACTTATAGTGACTAGTGAAATTAAAGAGTTAAAGAATCTACCTGTTGAAGAATGTCAATTACTATGCTATATTTTATAGCACACCATTTGCCTTTTGTCGTGATTAGTGACCTAGCATAATTTAAAACTGGTAGCTGGGCAGTTTAATTAACTGTTTCTTATGAAGATAAAATGTCATTAACAACTTGTACTTAACGCATTGATAATAACTATGGAGTAGTTCCTTCCTAAATCTTCTTGTGGGTACAGGTCCTTATTAGGGGCTGTTACAGAATTGAGCCAGTATAATTCTTGTAGTATGACACCTTAAATTTTTTCTTAAGCGGGCAACTGGTGTGTGTAAGGCATGGTGATAGTATCAAGATATATATATCTATATATACATGTATTAATCCTGTGATGCATAATTTATTTTAAAAGGAAAAGAGAAATATTTTATTTGGCAAGTATAAAACGGCATATTACATGTTCTTGTTAGGCATGATGTATCATTGTTTGAGGGTCAGTTTAATTCATAAAGTATCTGCAGATTCAACCTTTAGTAATTGTTTATTAGAACTTATTTAGAAAAGTCATGTGAATAAAGGTTAATACTTAGTGATGTCAGCTTATGTGAAGGCAATGCACTTAAATGTGTTTGAATAATTTGTTGTTGATTAATTATATTCAAAATTAATTCTTTGTTAATATTGCCAATTGTTATTCAATATTGGAGAGATGCACGTTTATTAATGATAGTGGAAAATATAGCCGTGCATATTTTAATAAAGATGTTATTATTATAACAAGAGAACACTAATAAAAGCTGTTATCGTTTGCAAGTGTTTTATTGCAAGTCCTGTCACGATGGGCTCAACTCAATTTTTCTTCCGTCTAGACCGCAGGTCTAGTTTTAATAATTAAGTAACGACCCCTGAGAAAAAAAAAATTTAAACAAAAAAACTTAACAAAAATTTTATAAAAGTTCAGGGGGACGTTTCAGTCTTATAATGCAAGCAACGACACGACGTTGTGAATAAGTTGCATAAGTTCAGTCTTATAATGCAAGCAACGACACGACGTTGTGAATAAGTTGCATAAGTTCAGTCTTATGTGCGGCACCATCAGGCGAACCCTTAAATCAGCAAGTAAAGAAACACGCCTAAAATCCAACAAGGTGGATTCCCACACTTACCACACTTCTTTATGGGTCTGAGAATTGGACTTTAACGAAAGGTCAGGCCAGTCGTACTCAAGCGACTGAAATGAGATTTCTCAGGCATGTGGCAGGGTATACTCTCCATGGTCATAGAAGAAACACAGATATACGGCAGGAACTGAATATTAATTATTAGTATACTCGACAGGATTGCCCAGTATCGGCTGAATTGGTGGGAACATCTTTCCCGAATAGATGACTGCCGCATCCCCAAACAACTATGGAACTATAAGCCTAAGGGAATAGAGAGGTATGGGACGTCAGAGGAAGCGCTGGAATGACCAGCTCTAGACTTTGCCTGTTTGAGACAGGAACAAACCATCCTTGCTTTAATCCTTGCAGATGATGATGATGATGATGACATTTTATAAATTCTTTGCGTCTAAAAAATTTTTGAATAAACCGACGTGAAGTATGTTTTAAATACGTAACATACGGGTTATTTACCCGTTGAGTGATTGTCATTATTAATAAAACTCTAACTTTATTTGTTAATTTACAAATATTGTAATTCCTTTAATTTCTACAGCTATTTTACACACGCAACTGGCTTAGAAAAAGGTCTACTTTAAGTCATTATAGATTTTCGATAAATTTTTTAGTAACATCTGGGGGGGATTGATCCCCTGATCCTCACCCGTAGTTACGTCACTGGTTTCGTTATTGTGTTGGTGTCAGACAGCAAATCACCTGGTTTGTCATATTGATCTAAGGCTTCACGGTCGGCGTCAACATTAGGCCTATAAAAACGGGTGTTAACGTGGTCTCATGGTATTTGTACCACATATACAAATCCCATGGTATATGGTATAAATAGCCTACAATGAGACCACGGCCTAACAGCCTGGCTAACACTCGTTTTAATAATATCTGGTTTGTAATTTTGTATTTGTGTGGCAAACTGACACGTTTACTTCACATTCATTCCAGTATGGAATCCAAATGACATGATGGCTTGCATCAGCTGTATCATCCACTACATCAATGAGACATATGCCTGTACCCACCATCAGTTCTACGGTAATAGTGGCTATTTAACCTAATATACGTGAAGATATAAATACTGTCAAAAATAAGACTCTTACATACATTTTGGGGTGAAAATTCTATAAGGCTTCTATGTATGCGAATTTTAGATCCGGAAAGTAAGCGATACAGGAATCGAACATTTTTTAGCTTTAGGAACGTTGTTAAGCAATTACCTTAGCTGTGCTTAAGGGAAAATGTCATCCTTTCCTTACGGAAATACAGACAACCGAACGAGATGTCTTGGTTATAATACCATGTTACTCGCCTTAACACCGAATGCTACCAAATTTACGATATAATACAAATTCTTTTAAAAAATATCGGAAAACATTAATCAGTTGCAGCTGTTCTCACTATTTTCTTATTTCTGATTCGAAGCCCTAAGCAAAAATGTGGTTTTATCTCGGAGTACATATTGTATTTGCAGCTGAAACTTCAATACCTACTTGCTGTAACACTAAAAACAAATCCAAAAGGATTTCTTGCTATGGAAATTCAGACCTTGAATTAAATAACATCCGTTTACAAAGTACGTGCTGTAATTCCGTCTAAATACGACCATACAGGTATTACTTTTTGACAATTTTAATTATTAGCCCTAGGTGGTAGCTCCATTGACATACGACCGCTTTTCCTGTGTTAAAGACATTGGGTTATGTTTTTCTGTGGTTACTCTGTTCAAGTGCTATGAAATGTTTTTCTTTAAGTTCTAAAGATGGTTTCTAACAGTAAACCGTTTTCTTATTCAAAATTGAACAATAACTAAATTCTTAATAGGCAAAAACATTTACGGAAATACGGATCGGCAGCCTGTCTAAAACGAAATGAAAACTTCGAAGTACATCGCTTTCAATCTATTTTCATTCCACCTCATTTAACCTCATACAACGCACCTCCTGCTTCACGTTTCTTCAATCAAGCAACGATTAACAGAAGATTCGGTTACGCTGAAGCCTACACCACAGGACATCGTGGTACACCTTATATTTCTGGTATCAGAGGAATCTAAGAAAGAAGCCACAACCAATCTTATTACTAACAGATATAATACGTTTATTTATAATCTATTTTTAACAACAGCTAACATTAATGTATACCATGAAATTTTTTAAGGAGGTAAATAACTTATAGATCGTGTATTTTTTTGACGTTTTATGATATACTAACCGAAGATAATGCAGATATGGTGGGAATTTATTGGGTAAATCTGACTTCGGTGACTGGTCTGCAATCAGACGTCGCCTTACATCTGTCAATTACTTTTGCCAGTCTTCCATTACTCCAGCCTAAATTACAAGGCATCGCGGGCAGAATGAGTGACTACAGTGACACCTATTTAACGATCTGAAGATGAAAGCCAACGCAAAAGTCTTCGGAGACTCAGAATCTCCAGTATGGTGACGCATTTGCTTAAGCGATGCTAGACTACCTCGTGAGACACAAAGATGGGGCGTTTAATAAATTACCAAACAAAAAGATTCACAAGTCAAAATTCCCCAACACAGAAGTTCTTTACGTACTGTCAGTAAAAACTAATGAATATACCTTAGTTTTGGAAAAAAATATACTTACATTTTCCTTTATTTTTATTTATTTATTTTTTTAAGCTTTCCTCGTCGAGTTTACATGCCCCACACACTTAAATTTTTGAGGCTTGTTTCACTGATATAAATAAAAGGTGGCAGTAGTTATAATTTCGTTCTCGAAATTCCGAGAAAGAGCGGTGATTAATCGCGGAGAAATCACGGTCTGGTAGACCTTACACCTCGTCTCTTCACGGATACGCGCATAAATCATACACGAGATTCAGAAAAACTAAAGGAAAAAGAAAACAAACATTAATGTAACAGTCACATACATAAAAGGATAAGGCTGGTCGTTGGTTATCTTTTGTTTCTTTTTTGCCACATTCATAAAAAGACAACAGGCGCGCACAAAACAAGTATCTGTGTGACAAGGACAGCGCGACATGGCAGTAGGGCCGGTTGTTCGTCGTATTTCCCACATATTTAAATAATGTCCGAGACGAGGCAGGACACCACGACCAGTGTATAGCTTAATTCAGTTGAGATATGTTGTAGTTTAAGTATTAATAACAAGCTAGAGTGAGACAGAGTGAATGGGACCAATCTTGTGTGTGAATAGCGCCCCGCCGGGATCCTGTGCATTGTCTCATTCATAAACACACACACACACACACAGCGGAGTATAGAATCGACTGTAATTATAACGTCAGCAAAACTCGAAACAACCCCCACCCCCACTTCTAGGGTACTACAAGACACAACTTACCCTTCTAAAAAATTATTTTACACAAACATAAAAAAAAGTTATGCATATAAACAGATAAATATATATATAATAATCACATTAACATCAAGTCTGGATCTTGTCCAGCGCGTTGAGGATATAAAGAGAAACGATGAAGGAATTTCAGAGTAGAATAATGTTAAGAGTGGCATGCGCCTACTGAACGATGACAATGAGAGTAGTGCAGGTGGTAACTGCGGCATTTCTTGTACACTTACTGGCGGAGGGTTAGAAGAGGCTACACGAAGAAGGAATGAACAAGATTTGGCAAATGGAATGGAAAGAGAATGTGGGGAGTACAGTGGATAGGATATTCATACCACACGTCAAAGAATGAGGTGAAAAGTGATCACGAAAGTTGGATTCTTACGACACACAAGAGCTGACCGGGACCGGTCTTGAAGCATCCACGGTGTGGTGGGAGAATTACAGACAGGAGGCGCCTGGTGCACGTGAATGAATATCTGAAACAGACAGTACTCAGTTATCAGAAGAAACAGATTTTTAATCCGTACAGATATGACAAAACTGGTTTCAGTAGCATTTTAAAGTAAAATCCTTAAAGGTTTTCTCCCCCTATGTAAGAAATAAGGTCTTGTTAATACAGTTGCGCAGTGAAATGAAGACAAATGTAGCGAAAAGAATGCCTACCGGAAAAGACAACTCGCCTTAAACGAAGCCATAAAATGATTAATACCAATTGCAGAACCTAGTTTAGATCACGTTTCAGATCAACTGTAATAGTCATTAGTAAACTACAAACAATAAACAAATATTTCCCCTATGGTACTTGTCGTAGGTTACAGTAAAAATATGGTTAATGTAGTTAATCTCTTGTACCTTGTCTCGAAAGAATATTTATTGCTTTTAACGAGGGACCCATGATGAATACCTTAAATATCTGCATTTCATTTGGAAGTCGAGTTTTCTGCTTTTTCACGAAAAAAACAACCAACTTCGAAAAAAATAAAAATCGATACAAAACGATGTTCTAAATAGTTTTTCTTAGCTGTACAGGAAGCTAGGCAAAAGTAAACCAGTAGAATACAAAAGGCATTCGAATGGTCATCTTTCAACATTTTCCACATTCACCGTGCAATATTCTTTCCGTTCCTCTTCGATTTACATGTTGTCCTCATTTTTCACTGCAGTCAACAATCCTGTCATTTAGGACACTTCACACGTCTTCATTCATTATCAGATTTCTTCACGTTCACTCCTTCACTCTCCTTCGTAGGCTTTACCTTATCTTTCTTGGTGTTCATGCAACTTCGCTAATACCGTTGCTCGTAAATACTGTCAGCCACGGTTTTATAAAGTTTCGTTTATGTATCCTCACTAGAACCCTTTATCCCCATTTTATGTCCTACAACTGAAATGTTTATCTTCGCTTTAGACCTGGAATAGGTTTACTTGGAAACAATGGGCGACGCTTCAGTATCTAAATCGATTTATTCGAGAATTGTCGCAAAGGTCCCACTGAAGAGATATCAGATACATTTAATACCGTGCAAATATTGGCACTAATAATGATTCAGAACCGGCAGTCGAAGAGCTTAACCTTGCATGTGACGACTCTGATACAGACCGACTGGTAGGGTATAAAAAGTAAAAATATTTCGACAACAAGTACACGATAGGCTATTAATACCACCGCAGAAGCAACACTACGTTGACAGCCAAGAAAGATCTTCAAAAGGGACTTGACTGAATCCATTTCCAATGTGTGAGAGATGTCGAGGGCTGTGATGCCACGGGGACAGATAAGGCTCCTGCCGCGGGGTTTCTAGACGTGACCGTAAACCAACCTGTATCTCATCCATTTGTTTACAGTTTGCCTGTCTGTAGCCTCATGTGACAGAAGTTTCTTAAAACCTAAATTAAGAAAAATTAATGTAGATCAACGACGAGCCAAAGGCTTTAAAAACTTTGCCATTTTTTCTACAGAAAGAAACACTGGATCTTCTTTGTGTTACACTGGACTATAACTTGACACTCACCCGAGTGCCAAAGCGAAGTAATTTTAAAATATAGGTACGTTGCCTGAGTAAAGAACTTAGAAATTCAAGGCACTTGATTTTTTAAAGGGTCTAATAAAATATACAAACTTAAAACTAACAAAATGTAGCATCACTAAGCTTCACTAAACTCTGATAGTTAACTATTACTACTGTTGTCTCCATACTGATCGACTACTCTTTATCAGAAGTCTTATGTGACTTTACCATGACTCTGACTCAAGAACCTCGAGTACAGTATCGCAATACACTACCTACCTCAGCGCAGTTCTATACCTATGCTATACTTGTCTGTCAAAATAGTACTGAAATACTCAGTTGAAGGTTGAAGGTTGGAGAAACTATCCTTTAGATAGTAAACCGCTTACAGTAAATATTTGTGAAGTGTTTTTATATGCTATTTCTATCTGGTACGGCCTACTTATCTTTTAAACCTAACGTTATATTTCGTACACATTTACGTTCACATATTAATATTGTTACGACAGTCTACTTACCGTCGTAGGTACAGTGGAAAACAAAATACAATACACCAATAAAGTCATTAAAAACCAACTTTAATTATTACAATTAAACAGTTTGTAATCAACGAGATAGTCTTTTACAACAAATAGAATAAACATTGTTCACATGCAATAAAAATGTCAACTAATAGAGTCCCGCACACTTATAAAACACAACACTTCGCCACAATACTTCGTACCGCACTGGAATAAATCGCCACTAAAACTAAAACTGACCGTCGCTGAATGCCTATATTTATACCCCGCTGATATTGGAGAATAGTCCATAATACGCGTCAACACTATTCTAGAGCGTAATTGCTTGCGGCCTTGAACACAGCGCGCGCGGACCGGTGAGTCTGGAACAGTCTCGTTAACGCCTGTTAAGAATCACGTACGCACACAACATTACGGCTGGTTCCACTGGAATAGCCGAGAAACACGTAGAGTGTTATGTAATGTCGTAACAATATTATAATGAACAGCTCTATATTAATATTACAAGATTACAACGTTACAATATTGAATCTGATTACGTAATAGATATATTTAGTAAAATAAAGGCTCGAAAATGTTTAATTTAATTTAATTCAATTTCTGTGTAACCTAGTTGTATGTGAATAAATATTTGGATTTTTCTCATTTTCTCGTTTGATTTTTATAGTCTTATTTTCTATTTCCCTAGAATCTATAAAATATAAGTAATATATACAATCCGGTACGTATACTAAGAAACCATAAAATACGCACGTATATGGTAGAAAACGCGTAGCTGAGGACCTCAAAGGAAAAGCCGACCCGAGCCATGTCCGTCGCAACGTTCTGTTGTCTCTATCTCTGTTCTCTGTATTGGAAATTATGTATTTTGTTCATTTGTCGTTTTCGTAATCGAATTTCGTCTTATAGCGCAAAACGAGAAACTCGCTCAATTGGCTCTGCAATTGTTACTTTATTAAACAAAGAATAGTAGGGCACTCGGGGTTTAGATTTTTTTATAATTGAAAAATTATCTAATATCACAATTTATTCGTCTAATTCACAATTATCAATAATAATTGTATTTCGTTCAAAACAATAAGCGAATTCTTCAGTTGTAGTAATATAATGAATACTATAATAATAAATAAATAAATATATGTGTGGGGGGGGGGGCGAGCAGACAGAAAAAGCGATGGGACGGTAGAATACAGACGCGATGACATAACGTCTACACCGGCCTCTTGTAGGAGGAACTCACACCAACCTGTTGCGGACGCACGCAGTGGATTCTGATTCCCAAATTATCTGCAGCAACCGAACAAAGTTATAAATTACCAGGTGGCCCCCTCACGTCCGCTTCCTTAAGTTGGACGCAACGATTTATAGTCGCAAAGGATTCATGCAGTTCATACTGAAGAAGCAAATGTTTGTAGCGTTAGGTCATCACTCGGCTCGCATCCGTTACCATCTCAACATTGCAAATTATGTACAGCTTTGTCTTCGACCAGCTGTATTTCAAGCGTCATATCTGTGGTGATCGTTTCGAAAGCTTTATCTGTAATCCCGAGACATACAGACTGCACAACTCTCAGCATCTACTAGGCCTAGACCATAACTTTGTTTGACATCTCATGATCCTCCCATTGACTTAAACAGTCCTAATCAGATATTTAGCAGAGATATTATCAATAAGTACAAATATAAATGTTATTAATAAAGAGAGTAAATATTGAGTGGCATACTTCTCTGATGTAAGCCAGGCGTTTTGAAGGCTGTTTCATGACGGCTTATCATACAAACAAACACTGCCACCCTCATACTTGAATCCCATTAGATCTTACCTAGGCCACCGCCAATTCCAAGTAGGTTAAAAGTGAGGAAGTCAACTTCCAAAGTACACCAAAGAAAATCAGGAGTACGACAAGTATAAGTAATAAGTATAGGTATACGTGTTCTTGGTACAAGTTTATACGTTCTGCTTATGTCAAGTTTACAGCAACCAGTAACACAACCCTTAGAACGTTTGCACACGATAGAGACTTACTAACATCCAACAACAGCCCAGACACAGCGACAGCCCATACTTATAATGCCACCTTGACCTACTCCAAAGGTGGTTTAAGAAATTAAACCTTTGGACGTACTCCAAATGTGAACGTCAAAGAAAGTAAATCTAGCTGCAGGACTTCCACACTTAACAAAAGCACCACACCTGACGTATAAACTCAAACAGTATTGTCTTACCACGGAAATGTGAAGTAAAATACTTGGGAAGTTGTACATGGACAGCAGGATGACACCGAAATAGCATGTAGTAAAAAAAAGGAATTAATTAGACCTAACAGGACAATGAACATCACATGGCGAAAAAACCGTTGCTTTGAAATGTCAAACCACTGGTGCCACTGGCACTGGTGCATTGTATACCTTCGGATGCTAAGAATTTCATGAACTCAGAATCAATCTACAAATCTGGTTTACATAATCTGAAGGTCTCTACACGTTTATAGAGAAAAACAGTACAGTAGTCGCAGACATATTTCAAATATATATCCATAAGAAACTGCAGTTTACATAAATAGGCTAAATTATACAAGGGAAGTTCAATAATATAAGGACAGAAAACATAGAGAGATGGATTGCTCATCTGAATAGGATGCGGATGACAGGTTGCCTAACGTAGCCTATTGAACAACGAAGTATAGGTAGACCTAGAAAGCGTTGGATATTTTCCTTTTGGACCGGATTCGCCTAGTACCTGATAGAAGAAGAAGAAAATGGAATGCAATGATAAACATCCACGAGGCAGATATCCGATTTGCCGGCTGGATCAGGTCAAACCACTTACTGGGCATCATACGCACGAAGCATGCAACACAACATCGAGAGGCTTGTAGAAAGACAGCACCGTCATCGTATGGTGTCACTGTACTCTACTTACAGCAGTGGGTCTAAGAGAGAGAGGGGGAGAGAAAGAGACTTAACTGTCAAACAACTGAATGGATAATACGAAGGGTAGAAAATTTATCAGTAAATAACAAAATACTAATACACAACATCATAATAATATCGACACGTACCTACGGCATTGAATTATGAGGATGCGTCAGCTGATCCAACAGTGTTAGGCCTATTATTCAAAAATGTCAATCTAAAATATTAAAAATTATAAGTAGTTAGTAGGTACTCCTTAGTATGTCTCAAATCAAACGCTCCACTGGGACCTCCGAGTAACTTATGTACAATAGGTCGTGCACCAGAACTCAAAACCCACGAGAACCCGTTGACAGAACCGTTACTCGACAGAGAAGATATTAGGAAACTCAGCCAGTTTACCTGAGGAATGGTCACTGGACTATTACCAGTCAAATCACACTATATGAACTTTACTGAGATTAACTTATATATATTAACTTATCTGATTAACTTGTAGGATTTTTAATCGCATTAGCTTACACATTGTACAATTCTCATTGATAATTCGGTAAAGAAAACAGTATTGTTATTTACGTTTCCATACACTTTAAGAATGTTGTATTCTCACTGTAATTTCGTCATCCGCTTGTTAACACCGCGTTTCGAAACATATTACAACTTTCATCATCTTCAGAAAGGATTTAAAAACAAACCTAATATATCCCCTGGACATGTTCCTAACGATGGTGGGGCTGCCACCTTAGTGCTTAACGTACAGCCTGATTTTTTGTCTGGGTTGTCTCCCATAATCTGCCTGTCTTACAGGACAGAAGAGACTAGTTTTCTCCTGTACGCAGTATTACAGCAACCTAACTCCAACTAGATTCACGCCTGTAATATCCCAAAGTTAAACCGGTCCAAGATCATTTCCATTACGCCCTAACTTGCTACTGCTGCCCTCCACCAGGAATATTTATCGACCTTCCGGTCTAGATCCGTACTGTTCCCCATCAACAGGGATGTGGCACTACACTTCTCTTCCAGGATGTGACACTTCACTACGCAGTACGATCTTGACTGGAGAGATGGTGACGGCTCCTTCTTGACGGCTAACATCCCTTCATCCAACCCTGGGAATTTGTGAGGAACAGTGCTCAGCCAACCCAGTACAAAAGTACTACCTCTAGTAATTCATCGACCCCATTACAACTTACAATTTCTTTGTTTCGCTGTTGTCCAAAGTCCAAGGTTGCATCCCTTCCAACAAGGTTGGAATTACGTCTTACCATAACAGCTGAATTCTTAGAGAGGCGTTACGTACAGTATTTTGCACTATGTATGTGCTGTGTGCTATGTGAAACACCCGTGTATTCTCGTGTCCACATATTTACCGTGGACAATGTCATTAACAAATAAATGAAATATGTGGACGACTGTAGATAATATACGAAACAAAACCTATTTAGAGACATACACATAGAAAACTAACTTTGGGAGAGTCTCATAAAGCGTAAATATAGTGAAAGTAATCATAAAAACAAGAAAGCCCCTCAAGTCATCGGTACCAACTGTGGGTAACTATTTCATATTTTAAAATGCTACACTCATTTTGTTGCACGTAAAAGGATGAAAATTATGTGAATAAAACTGAATGTATCAACATTTCGAATAGTTCAAATTTAATGCGTCTAATCGAGTTATATAATCTTATTAAATCATCGTTTTCTGGTTTTAGATCTGCTTTTCGCGGATCAAGAAACTTCAGTCGACTTGTTTTTATTATTATTTATTATCTTATACCGGTTCTTCATTAACTTCGTACTTCAAATATAAACATAAAAGTTGTGTAAAATAAAAAAAAGTTGTCTGTTTTGAAACCACTCGAAGCGTGTTGCATGTCGTTTTCACGGACAGGGTAACAACATGTTTCTAATGTTAATTGCAGGAGATAATATGGCGAGTCGGGAGGGAGGAGGGAGGAGCAAAGCGAAGGAGGAGAGAGATTTGTTAATTATTTTAAATGACAGAATATAACTTCACACACGTGGACAATGAAAATCACATTAAATTATACATAATTTGTATTAATAAATGCAAAATTGTCTGGCACGCTCAGTTAACTCTGGGCATTCTTTTCCATGATAACAACCTATTTGTCAACTGTGGAATTCTGTTTGAACATACACACACACAACACACGGAAAAAAGAACACAATAAGAATCTCCTTGGATATTATATTATACGTCCAGCGGTGGAGACTAGCCAGACAATAGCGGTTAGCGTGGTACACTCTAGTGGATATCGAAACCACGACGATTTTACGCTACTCAAGCTTGGTCCTGACAACCAAGACGCGTTACGGCGAACACACGGGAAATCGGTTAAACTGTTTTACTTCCACACAAGCGATTCTTTATAGGCTATTTATTGTAATGATTTTCACAAGAACTAGTTTCACAACAAATATAAATCACATAAAATGAGACATACCCGTATTAAAATGTTAAATTTTTCTAAGCAATTTTCTAGCGATTTTACGCATGTTAGGTTATTACAGGACGTTAGTTCTAACTTAATCGTGTATATTTTCGTAGCCAATACTTCGCCTGATTGATTCAAGTTAATATGTAAAACATTTATTGAAATAATTACACTTCAAACACTTCAAACACTTCATTGATTTCAACCGGAGCGTACAGTTGAACGTAATTAATATCTGATCTAGTTTTAATTTTTATATAATGTGTTTACCTTTGAATGACAGTTATTTATATGATAACATACGCTGTGACGCTACAATCTCGCTACTACATTGGAGTATTAACTTTTATCTTCTTCTTCTTTTTCCTTTTCTTCTTCTTCTTCTTCTTCTTCTTCTTCTTCTTCTTCTTCTTCTTCTTCTTCTTCTTCTTCTTCTTAACAATCCTTTTCGCCTGTATGTCGATGACTCTCCTCACTCTTACAGTAGTAGTATTGGCTTATTTTGATCTACCTTAGTGTGTGTGCTGTTATCGTGTCTAAGTCTCATCCTCTAACCCGCTATACGAAACGCTTCTTTACGTGGGCCAATCCGGTCATCACCTTAGGTATCTAAACCGGACCCCCTTGTGTACAGTTCATCGAGATATTGTTTTGAAGGAATTGGTAACCACCACCTCGAAATAGTTCGGCTAAGTAATAAATATTGGATCTGAGGTGAACAGGCTGCTATTCCTCTTGTTTTCAGTAGATGTAGGGCCTATTTCTTTGGCTTAGGTTCTGTCTGCAGAAATAGATTCCAGTGATAAATTGGATTTTTTGTGTTTTCCCCACTTATACATGCAATAAGGAAGGATGCTGTTGATTTCTAGACACTAGCTATGGAGATATTGTTTCAGTGAAATCCACACCGAAAGGAAGATACAAGAAAATCTTTTAAAGTTTTGATTGCTTGGTACACCAAAGAACTTTCAAAAACATTACTAAGTATAACTTTGGGTTACAACTACCTCTTTGACTGCCTACGACGGTCTTGTACCATTCGGTGATTAGATTTATATGGATTTTGTAGGTTTTCCGAAGTTACTTGCAGATTTCCGTTAACGGATAATACAACATCGTTTACGGCATTTTTTCAGGCGTTTGTTTCAGTTAAGTCGACTATACAGACAATATTTATCAGATTTTTATTAGACAGACGTGGCTTTGGTAGAAGGTAGTAGTTATGCTGCAAAGCAAACCAAGACGCCATACGCTTTGGAGACGTCAAAGTACACTGCGTTGTAGAATTTCTTTTCTTCGAGACGCTCTGCAATTTCGTTAAATATCCTGTGGACGTATTGGGTTGTCTAATGGCGTCCGGGGAAGCCAACAGGTGATTAGGCAGAAGTGGTAGAATATCATGGTCTTCCTGCGTCCTTTTTAATAATAGTACTGAAACACTTTACTGAATATGGGCGCAGTGGCGTAGCTAGGCGTTTTGGCGCCCGGGGCAAGAAGATCGTCGGCCACCTCGCCTTCACAATTAAAAGGGGGCAAAAGAGCAAAAATGAAGGCCCATCCAGTGATCAAAGTACTTAATAAGTGCAAATGTGTAGAATTTTATATGAAACCACGTCCAGAAACGTCTTAAGAGTATCTGTTAAGTCAAAATTAAGAAATTACATATTATAAGTTACTAGTACGCTTATAATATGTTGATTCATTGTATTTTAGGTATTTATTTATTGTGTGTTTGTTTTAATATGGATTTTTATTTATAACGAGCTCCTTTGGAGTGAAGGTCTGAAGATGGGTCATATGGCCTGAAACGCGTAACCCAGCTCAAATTACGCTAGAAGTCACTTGACGGAAATTATAAGGTAAATTATATCATTAAACACTTTTAAAACAATCTTTTAAAAAACACATAATTTTAAAAATCAGTTTTACTTTTTTTAGTTTACTTTTAAAAGACACACAATTGCAATAAAATTATTAATTTGAAAGAAAGCACAAAACTATTATTTGTTATTAAAGAGGAAACTAATTTAGAGCCTTGTCACTGACCTTGGTCAACCTAATTCCCGATCAAACCAACAAATCTGGGTAAATTTCCATACACAATTTTAAACATGTGGACTTATAATATTTTTTCCTCCGGGCCGCGTAAAGTGAGGTTGAGGTCTGCATGCGGCCCGCGGGCCGCGGGTTGTGCACCGCTGTCCTAAAGCAACATAAAGTTAAATAAAGAACTACATTAAAAGTAATAAAATAAATCACTTACCATTACAACGTCGCATTTCTTGGCGAATGGTTAATGCAGAATCGGCTGCATACTCCCCTGGCATCGTGCGCTTCCTTCTTATCCTTTCTGTGATACTGACAGCCCATTCATTACCTGCTCTGCCTTAGTAATGACATTGTCACACAGCTCATTCCTCCAAATTTTGAATTTGTCCCTTAGCGTCTCCAGAAGTGTCAATGCTTGAATAAAGCTTATTCCTTTGGCCTGCAAGATTTTCTGGATTTTGTCGTAGAAGAAAGAATATCTGTCCAGAAAAGAGCAAGCTCACAATATTAAAGTTTTCTATCGCATCTATTACTAATGCTGCATCTGCCCTCGTATCAGTTGTTTCAGTCGCTGTATCCTTCAGTTTCTCCACTGCAGCTGAGTGGATCACTTCATCCAGCTGAGTGGATATTGCTTTCACCGCATCTGCTTTTGAACTCCACCTGGTACCACGATGTTCTTTTAGAGTAATATTTGCGAAGTTTTTAAGAACACGCCATCTATGAGTGGAACAGGATAAGAAGATGAATAGACGTTCTACTGTCCCAAAAAATGTCACTACCTGAACATTTACATGAGCTGCATGAACTCCAACCAAGTTAAGTCACAGGGAACAAACACAGCTAGTGGATTCAAATATAATATTCTCTTCTGAACTCCTGAATGGATACCAGCCAGTGCTGATCGATTGTTATTCGACTGACCTCTGCAATCGCTAAGATTCAATCCATCTCTGTCAAGCTTACTTGTAATAGCTTCTGTGATCCTCTTTGCTGTTTTTACTTCAAAAGGAATAAAACCTACGAAGGCTTCCTTGATATCAACAGAATTCTGTTTATATTTAACAAATCTTATAATCTGAGACATTTGTTCTGGTGTTGTGTCAAATACAATACTAAACTACTTCGCCTTCTTACATGCAGTAATAATATAGTTGTGCACTTTTTCTCCTAACAGGCTTATTATTTCATTTTGAATGGTTGGCGAAAGATATGATATACACCCAGATTTACAAGAGACTGAATCCAAGTGAGATCTCATGACAGGGTCAAATTTAGCCAAGTATTTTAGCAAAGCCAGAAAGTTTCCGGGATTTGGATCGTTAGTAATTGACTCTCGATGTCCTCTCAGTGCCATATTTTGTTATGCAAGAGTTTGTACTGTGACAAAGACCCGTTCGAGGATTTTTTCCATGACCTAGTTGCTTTACTCATTTGTTCCTAAAGTAGATCATCAATGAGTTCCCCTTTATTTAAAGAACGTTCCCCTTCCTTCCATTCCAAAAACGCAGAGCGATGAGCAGGACTATTTTCATGATCCTGAATACGGGGATTTAACTTTCGCCACGACAAAAACCCATTTTCACTATTGAAATGGCTTCTTTGATAGTTTTTTTTGTGAAAATAAAGTGTAACAAAACCAAAATAGAGATTTTTTAGTTGGAGAAAAGCACATCCATGTGCGATTTACCTTATCATAATGAACCGTAATTACGACGCTTGAGTATAAATAGACTAATACTGTTTATCACGCTAGGTTTATGACAACGGAATAGTCATATCGACGAAACAAGTTGTTTGTAGTTTTATAAACTGAAAACAATTTTTTCAAGTCTATACTCTGTAACATGACATTTGGAACAACTAATATCGTACCTGATTTAATGAAGACTTTGGTCAAGAAGCTAACAAGAAGAACAATATCTTCCAAGATGATAGTGAAGAGGAATGACTAAACATTTTAGACTGACTAGTAAGACAACTGACCGTACCCAAATTAATGATTTAGGCTAAGTGATGCAAAATACCTTCAACCCCAATTATGACATGAATTTTCAGTAATGACCAAACAAAGAATTATAAAGACAGACGGCTTATGAACCAGTACTATAAAGAAACAAATGGTTTCATTTAATGTATCATAATATCTAGATAATCAAAATACAAATTGAGGGATAATAGGCCCAAACATGTAACATTATGTAAAAGAAATATTAGTAAATAATTAAGTCAATTGATGTAATGAAAATATAAATACACCTGATTATAGATACATGAACCATACAAATAATTGTCACATATAGTGTTCATAGGATTGTCCAGTAAACAACAAGGAATAACTTGGTCACAATAACATTTATAACAAGAGTGAAACCCATATAAACAGTAGCCTAAATGTAACAAGATTATTAGAACTGTGTGGTGAGGTGGAGCAACAGTGTTCACTTTATTGTAATTTTTGTAAGTCAGACATCAGTAAGTATACAGATGTTGAAACCCATATAAACAGTAAATGTAACATAGACAGTGTCAGAGTAATTAATAAATTAACTGACAAAGGACTAACTAATTAGTGTAGAATTTGTTTTGTAAAATGTGCATGTTTTATGTTTTAGCACAGTGTTATATCATAGTATTTGTGTTGTGTTTTTTGTATGTAGCAGGTGATACAGTTAGTTTAAAGGAATGTCAATTTAATGATATTAATTCCATTTTTTTATGTTGTGTTAACAAATATAACCATAGAACTGGTGTTAAACCATGGTAAATTGATTGACAAAGCAGAATGGACTATATAAAGATGTTTTGTTAAGTGTCAAACACTTATACAGTTTGAGTAAAAGAACAGTTATTTGTGCAAAGATTCAGTATAATCATAGCCATGTGGGCCTGAATTTAACTATTAGAATAATATATCTTTTGTGTTGTTAAAATAACGTTATATGTTAAACAATTTTGATGAGTATTAAAAGTTAATTTAATTGTTAAAGATTTTAAAACATGGTGATGAAAATAATACCAGTACATAGGCCAGGTGAAACCAACTTTAGTAAATTTTGAATAATAATGTTAGAAATTTTGTAAAACAAATGTGAAAGGGTAGATGTATTTATAGGTAATAATGTATACAAGGAATATAGAAACAAAATAACACATATCAAGTTATTTAAGAAAATTTCAAATAACAAAATTGTAACATCTATAGTTCTTAAGTAAAAGTAGGCATGTTTAGTGTCTAAATATAACAAATGTGAAGATCAAAATAATGCTGATAATGGTTTTAAATTCCCATTCAGTATAGAAAAGTTATGTTAATTTAAAGATTTTTAACAAATTTTAGACTTTGAAATAATGAAAGTATATGACAATGTATATCCGAATTAGCCAACCAGATTCCAAGTTTACCCTTAGCAACCAGAAATTTCGGATAAATAAAATGAGACTTCTTTGACAACGATCTTAGCGGATAGACGCGTTTTTAAAACGTCCTGCATTATATAATATAAATTGTGAAAAAACTATACAAACAGATAAATACAGTTAGAGGTACACTACACGAACTTTTTACAATAACAGAAGAACACCCATTATATGGATTAGAAGACACAAGAACCAGGAAGAAGATTTGAAGTGAACGTAGGCCGAGGAAGAAGATCTGACGTGTACGTGGGCCCTATCTTCAACCAGGAAGAATACAAGAAGAGGATTTGGTGATTTTGACATATTATTATATTGTACTTCAACACCCACATTTGTATACACGACTTTTAAGCACTAATCAACTAAACTACAGACACCATATGACACAAACACTAGGAACAATCACTAATAACACTATATAAGATTAACACCTTTTTTCAAACACAACAAGAACTTTTAATTTACATAATAACTATCAAAGCCTGAACTGGACATAACCTTTTTAAAACTGGTAACCACTAGACAACTTCTGTGTGCACGTTACACTCTAACATTGTAATATCCTGTAATTGTAAAACTTGTATTTTGATTAATAGTGTAATATTTTGTTTAATTATAATCCCCGAACCATATACGCCCTGAGATAATTAATATTTTATTAGAAACGTTAACAAAGCATTGTTTTGGTCTCGAAGAAATACTGAATGTTTGGCTACTGCTGCCAACTGGTAAAAGAAGACTTGTAGTTTGCGCTACAATTGTGATTATCCTGTTTAAATTTATTAAAACAGTTAACCAGTGTTTTTTCCGAATAAAGGATTCCATAAGGATATATGTTTGATGGTATTTGTGTGTCGTTATTATTGCTGTTACATTTAGGAAATAAAATTCACAGATCGCAGCGGACACGACAGTTGGCATCGTTGAGTGACGTCACGGAACGTGCGGCATAGTGGGAACAAGCGGCAATTTACAAAACCATTCGCCGTTCAACATAACACATTATAATTACACATCGACGACTCCAGTGCGAGTTTGTCGCTACATTATTTATCTATATTACAAGTTGACACTTCCAACGGGCGGTGTAATTCAAGTGCACACGACATATATACAAGTAACCTATTACTAATAACATTGTACGTAACGAAAAATCTGGTTACAAATTGACGAACATGAAGTGAGGCTTTTAACATTATAAGTAACGAAACTTCTATTATATCCTTAGGTTACAAATTGGCGCACCAACGTGTGAGGCGTGTAATTTAATATAAATTAAATTATAATTTTTTGACAAATAAACAAAAATAAACAAGATGAGGAAGCGAGAAGTATCACGCAAAAGAGCGGCCGAAACCGAGAAGGTAGACGAGTTAAACATGGAAGACAAAGAAGCGACACCGGTTGAGGAAATAGAAATTATAACAAGGAAGGATCCGGAGAAACAACCAGAAGAACCCACACAAACAGAAGGCGAGAAGACGCAAGAAATTTTCAAATATATGATGGAATTAATGCAGGAAACTAGTAAGAGAACGGAGGAGAGTAATAAGAAGAACTTAGAAAAATTAATAGAGGAATTAAAAACGGAAAATAAACAGTCCATAGAGGAATTAAAAAAGGACAATAAACAGTCTATGGAAGAATTAAGTGAGAACAGTAATAAGAACTTAGAAAAATTGAAAGAAGAATTAAGTGAGAACAGTAATAAGAACTTAGTAATATTGAAGGAAGACTTGGGTAAGAAGATGGAGGAAATAAAGAATGATAATAAACAAACCAAGGAGGAATTGAGCCGAGAATTGAAAGAGAATAGCAGTAAAATGGAAGAGAAATAGACGAAAATAATAGAGCATTGAGGGAAGAATTGAAGGGAAATTACCAAGAGACCATGAAAAAACTAGATGAACACAAAGAGTCATTAAAAGAAGAGTGGAATAACAAGATGGAAATTAATAACCGACAATTGCAGGAAGAATGGGACAAGAAGCTGGAAGAACCGGTGACTGAAATTAAAAGGGTAGAATCCGAGACCAAGGAAAAGTGTGAGCGGATGAATCAAGAGATATGGAGCGTCCGGGAAGAAACGAATGGACGAATTGAAAATATAAGAACCAACCAAGCAGTGATGGGAGAGAGGTTAGAAGGTATGAGTACTAGTCTCAATCGAGTGCAAGACCAAACAACTGCACATAGAGATGAAATTAATTCCTTAAAAAACAGACAGTGTACCGGTGCCCATACAACATGCGAGGAAAATCGGGAAGTTATCGATTTTCAAAACTATAGAAAAAACCCCATGCTATTTTTAGAACGAGTCGAAGAGAAGATAGCCAAAACCGGAGAAGACAGATGGTTTGTGATAAGGAGCATGCTGGACGAGATGTTCCGAAAGGTCTATGACAATTGGTGGACGGCGATGCGGCCGAGTATGCAAAACTTCCAAGAGTTTAAAAAGCAGTTCAAATCTAAATATTGGTCCGATGCCACACAACACATGATAAGAAGTGACATAGGATTGGGCAGGTATGACTGCACGGCAAGCAAACTCCAACCGCATATTTTCTCGGCAAAATAAACATAGCCAGACATTTAGAGCCTGCAATTCCTACAGAATGTTTAGTGAGGCTATTAGCTTACCACTATGGTGGCGAAATTACAAGAGGCCGAATAAATGGACGCATACAAACCATCGAGGAGATGTCAACATTATTGGCGGAGATGGAACAAGAGAAGAACTTCCTCCAGTATAGACGAAGGAATGATGAAATAAATAGAAATAATGGTCGCCGCGACGCCCCATATGAAAACAACGGGCAACGACCGAACAATAGTTATAACAACAACGGTAACCACTATCAGCGCGGTTACCAAAACCAGAATAACACCAACAACTATCCACGAAATAATGCGAATAATAACAACAATAACAACAACCACTATTACCGTAGCCCTCCTACAAATAATAACAATAATGGATACCAGCGTGCCAATGACAGAGACCACCAGTACCAGAACAACCGGGGTTATAACAACAACTATGATAACCGATACAGGCATAATAATAACGGCAATAATAACAGTCAAAATCAAACATATAGAAGACAAGTGAATTATGTAAGCGTTGACGATAGGGATGTGGGAAGACGTTGGTACCAGGGACGAGCAAATTATAATGGGAACCGTGGAAGAAGTTTTCAGGAGGAGAGTAACCAGCACTACCGCGATGAACATCGGCGAAGTAGAAGCTGCGACGACAACAGAAATAACCGAAACTCAGTGACGTTCAATAATAACGCCATTGAGGTACAAGAGTCACAGAGCTGAGACAGACCCAATCAACCAGACAACAGGACTGAGGAGATCAGCCCTGATTTAAACGGACTGCGGCAGTGAAAATCCACCAGGTCCCATCACTGAACCGGCAATTTGGGTACTTACTAGGACGAGACAAAATGACTGACGATACATTGACGAAAGTGCACAATCATTTCCTAAAAAATGTTAGAGAAGAACTACTGAACGAAGACACGATAACGCAAAATAATTCGAATAATGAGATCGTTTATATCATCGCCCAAGTGAATGGACTAGAGACAAGATGCATGATAGATACGGGCGCAAACGTGTCGTTAATCGACAACAATGAATACATCAAAATTCAAAAATATAGTAAGGCCATCTTACCAACTTTACCAATTCAAAATATAATTTTAATCGGAGCCACTGGAAGGCAAAACAAGTCAATAAGAAAACAGGTATCATTAACAGTGACCAGCAGAAATGTAGCTATACCTATGATTTTTCTAATAGCTAGTAATCTACCATTTAATCTACTAATAGGCTGTGATATTTTGAGAAAATACTCAGCAATAATTGACATGAGACAAGCCATAGTGTCATTAAAGGTGGATAATATAGAATGGACAGCAAAATTAGTAGAAAACAAAAATGTACCTTCATGCAACAGTATAAGAAAATTCAATAATAATCAAGATGAGTCATGGAATGTAAGAAGGGAATACTTTGGGTGTGAAGATAGTTTATGGTTGGAAAAATTAGAAGAGATCCGACAATTTCGGTCAGAACAAAATGAATGTAATTTAACCACACAACAAATAGAAAAGTTAATATCAATATATAATAAATACCGCTATGTTTTCTCTGATGTACCTGGCAAAGTAAAAGATTATCAATTTACACTACAATTCAAGGAGCCTGTAAATTTTAATAAAAAATCATATCCCGTTGCTTATGCATTAAAAGAAGCAGTGAGGACTGAACTAGACAAAATGATAGCAGAAGATATTATTGAATATAGCTGTTCCCCATATACCAGTCCGTTAATAGCAGTTCCAAAGAAAGATGGCAAAGTACGACTCTGTTTGGATGCTAGAGAGATTAATAAGATCATAGTTAATGACAGAACATCTCCCGGAGAGATTGAGGAGATATTGAAAAAATTCAATGGCATACAATTTATTAGCACCTGGGATACGGTTTGTGGGTATTGGCAGGTGGAGTTACACCCAGATAGTCGAAAGTACGTCGCCTTTATTTTCGAAGGAAGGAACTATCAGTTCAAGAGACTACCGTTTGGACTGGTAAACTCAGTAGCTGTATTCGTAAGATGTATGGACCAGGTGTTGGGTCCAGATACTATTCCATATACCACAGTCTATGTTGATGACTTCTTGATTACTTCAGTGAATTGGGAAGACCATTGTGACAGAGTAGGACAAGTATTACAAAAACTATCAGACAATAACGTTACACTAAAACTTCAAAAATCCAAGCTTATCGCCAGTGAAGTCCAATTCCTGGGTTTTAACCTAACAAGACAAGGAATAACACCATCCAATGAAAAAATTGAAGCTATCCAGAAGTTCCCAAGTCCTAAAAATAAAAAGCAACTTCAATCATTTCTGGGACTTTGCAATTATTATAGGAAGTTTCAGAGAAATTATTCTGAAATGACAGCAAAGTTTTCTCCACAATTATCCTCTAAGAACAAATGGTCCTGGGGACAGGAACAAGACAATCTACTCCAAATGATCAAGCATAATTTCCTAAGTTCTGTTATATTAAAACATCCTAATTTCAATCAACCTTTCTTCATGAACTGTGATGCCAGTGATATAAGTTTAGGATCTGTATTATATCAAGAAGATAGTGAGGGAAAACATCAGGTGGTGAGTTTTGCAAGCAGAATACTTAATGGATGTGAACGCAATTATAGTGTAACAGAAAAGGAGTTATTAAGCGTTGTATTTGCTTGTGGGAAATTCAGAACCTACATTCTTGGATACCCGATAACTGTGAGGAGCGATCATAAGTCAATATCTTTCCTGAAAAAATTGCAAGATTAACCATGGGAGATTGACAAGGTGGATACTCGCACTACAGGAGTACCATATAAATTGGGAGTATGTTCCAGGAAAACAGAATATTGCTGCAGATATATTGTCCCGGATTAACATAGAACAACAAACTTTTGAAGGGGAAAAAGAAACAATCATCAAGGTATACACTATAATAAAAAGCAAGTCAGATTTGGAAAACATCATGAAATCAATGGCACAACAACATACAGAGGATACCAAAATCAACAATTTTAGACAAAGACTGATCCAACAGGATGAAAAAATCATTGCATATTACTGTCTACATGAAGACATATTATTTTACAAACCAAATAATAACCAAGGACCATGGAAGGTGGTGATACCTAAAGCTTTAGAAACAGAATTAATATTGGACTACCATAGTCGATATGGGCATATGGGTGCATTAAAAGTAATGAAGGCACTTGAGGAACACACTTACATTAAGAATATTAACAGAAGAGTTAGAGAATGTATTCGGCAGTGTCACATCTGTCAATTGGCAAAATGCAATAACGAAAAAACAGAAGGAATTATGCAACCTATTACATCAACTGATAAATTAGAGAGAGTATTTTTAGATGTGTGTGGTCCGTTACCTCGTAGTGGAGGGAGAAAACAGTATAAATTTATTATAATCATGTTCGACCATTACTCCAAGTTTACAAAACTATACCCCATTAATCGGGCAACTACAAAAAAGATTTTGCAAATAGTGATCCAACAATACATACCAGAGTTAGGAGCTCCAAGGTCAATTATTACCGATCACGGAACTCAGTTTCGAGGAAGGGTATGGAAGGAGACTTTGTTAGACTTAGGTGTCAAGACATATAAAACATCTGTCTATCACCCAAATAGCAACCCGGCGGAAAGAGTACTGAGGGAGGTTGGCCGTATACTCAGGACATATTGTTTTGATAAACACCAGAAGTGGAGTGACTACATTACACAAACAGAGAGCTTTATCAACTTAGCCTACCATGAAGCAATACAAGATACTCCATATACCATAATGCATGAAAGACTACCACCCCGAGAAATTAGTGAAATAATCAATTTCCCAAACAACCCAGCTTACCAGTTCGACAACATGACATTCCACAGCAAACTGAATGAACAAGTGGAGAAAAGAAGGAAAAAATACAAAACAATTCAGCAGAAAGTGATCCAGTACAAGATTGGAGACAAAGTATTGTTAAAAAACCGCGAATTGCCAAGTTCCAAGGAAGGAATAGCAAAAAAGCTATTATTACTGTATAATGGACCATATGTTGTTATAAAAAACAATAACAATAATACTTATGTCATTAGTGATGTGGAAACAAAAAAGATTAAGGGGACATACAACCAAGTTTCTTTAAAAATGTATTATGAACCTAATAAACAAAGTTGAATATAACCACAAAATTCCAAACCAATAGTAAGACCAACTTACAACTAATTATTTATGAGAATTAATTTGGAATTGAAGAATTTATTATTATAAAACCGACAAAATTCTAAAGAAATAGTAAGATCAACTTACAACTACTTATTTATGAGAATTAATATGGAACTGAAGAATTTATTATTATAAAACCGACAAAATTCTAAAGAAATAGTAAGAACAACTTACAACTAATTATTTATGAGAATTAATTTGGAATTGAAGAATTTATTATTATAAAACCACCAAAATTCCAAACAAATAGTAAGAACAACTTACAACTAATTATTTATGAGAATTAATTTGGAACTGAAGAATTTATTATTATAATACCTCAAAATTCAAAGAATATAGTAAGCTCATCTTACCAACTTTGATAATCCAGAATATAATTTTAAATGAAGCCAAATAAACAAATTTGAATATCTCAGAATTCAGATAAATAGTAAGGACAACTTACAGTACAGTTTGATAATGTTATTATGAATCAAGCAGATAAACAACTGGGAATAAATTTCCAAATTCTAAACAAAATAAGCACCTCTTATTAAACACAGTTATGAACTTATTATTGGAATATAAAAGAAGGATGCAACATCCATGAATTAGAAGAATCCATAGTGCTATAAAATGAATAAGAAAGGACAAATGTAGACAATCGACGATGAAAATAAGACAAGACTAGAAACGAATTTACTACAAATAACCTGTCATGATTGTGAGAGAATTAACAACTAAAGATGCAAATACTTGTTATGTTTTAATTGAATGAAGATAGTGAATGAAAAAATGAAGATTAAGCAGTACTGATAAAGAAGGAAAGAAGATAGTACCAATTGAAAATAAAAAATGTTATTAATATCGCCACAAGAAAATAAACATCTGAAAGAAACAATGGAAAGAAATATTTAGATCTGAGAAGTTAAACTGAGTGAACAATCCCAAGAATATATTATATTATTTTATTTTATTTAAGTCGTGAATAGACTAGTGATTATTAAATGTGACTGACTGATGAGATAGCTCCAGCAATCGATATTATTTATGTATTATGTATTGTAAGGACAGCGGGGTATTAGGTCAAGAGAGCCCCCCGACTGATTCCAGAATATATGGTGATTAATTTGTTAGGGAAGTAACATGTTCCAGGGATAGAACACTTATAATTAAAGACAAGTATACCAGATCATAATCAGAATAACAAATGACAATGTGAAAGATAAGATAATTGATAATTTCAACAAAAACAATATTTTATTAAAATGATCAAATTTGGTGGCAGGGTAGTATGTAACATGACATTTGGAACAACTAATATCGTACCTGATTTAATGAAGACTTTGGTCAAGAAGCTAACAAGAAGAACAATATCTTCCAAGATGATAGTGAAGAGGAATGACTAAACATTTTAGACTGACTAGTAAGACAACTGACCGTACCCAAATTAATGATTAATTTGGGTACTAAGTGATGCAATGATTAATTGCAAACTAAGTGATGCAAAATACCTTCAACCCCAATTATGACATGAATTTTCAGTAATGACCAAACAAAGAATTATAAAGACAGACGGCTTATGAACCAGTACTATAAAGAAACAAATGGTTTCATTTAATGTATCATAATATCTAGATAATCAAAATACAAATTGAGGGATAATAGGCCCAAACATGTAACATTATGTAAAAGAAATATTAGTAAATAATTAAGTCAATTGATGTAATGAAAATATAAATACACCTGATTATAGATACATGAACCATACAAATAATTGTCACATATAGTGTTCATAGGATTGTCCAGTAAACAACAAGGAATAACTTGGTCACAATAACATTTATAACAAGAGTGAAACCCATATAAACAGTAGCCTAAATGTAACAAGATTATTAGAACTGTGTGGTGAGGTGGAGCAACAGTGTTCACTTTATTGTAATTTTTGTAAGTCAGACATCAGTAAGTATACAGATGTTGAAACCCATATAAACAGTAAATGTAACATAGACAGTGTCAGAGTAATTAATAAATTAACTGACAAAGGACTAACTAATTAGTGTAGAATTTGTTTTGTAAAATGTGCATGTTTTATGTTTTAGCACAGTGTTATATCATAGTATTTGTGTTGTGTTTTTTGTATGTAGCAGGTGATACAGTTAGTTTAAAGGAATGTCAATTTAATGATATTAATTCCATTTTTTTATGTTGTGTTAACAAATATAACCATAGAACTGGTGTTAAACCATGGTAAATTGATTGACAAAGCAGAATGGACTATATAAAGATGTTTTGTTAAGTGTCAAACACTTATACAGTTTGAGTAAAAGAACAGTTATTTGTGCAAAGATTCAGTATAATCATAGCCATGTGGGCCTGAATTTAACTATTAGAATAATATATCTTTTGTGTTGTTAAAATAACGTTATATGTTAAACAATTTTGATGAGTATTAAAAGTTAATTTAATTGTTAAAGATTTTAAAACATGGTGATGAAAATAATACCAGTACATAGGCCAGGTGAAACCAACTTTAGTAAATTTTGAATAATAATGTTAGAAATTTTGTAAAACAAATGTGAAAGGGTAGATGTATTTATAGGTAATAATGTATACAAGGAATATAGAAACAAAATAACACATATCAAGTTATTTAAGAAAATTTCAAATAACAAAATTGTAACATCTATAGTTCTTAAGTAAAAGTAGGCATGTTTAGTGTCTAAATATAACAAATGTGAAGATCAAAATAATGCTGATAATGGTTTTAAATTCCCATTCAGTATAGAAAAGTTATGTTAATTTAAAGATTTTTAACAAATTTTAGACTTTGAAATAATGAAAGTATATGACAATGTATATCCGAATTAGCCAACCAGATTCCAAGTTTACCCTTAGCAACCAGAAATTTCGGATAAATAAAATGAGACTTCTTTGACAACGATCTTAGCGGATAGACGCGTTTTTAAAACGTCCTGCATTATATAATATAAATTGTGAAAAAACTATACAAACAGATAAATACAGTTAGAGGTACACTACACGAACTTTTTACAATAACAGAAGAACACCCATTATATGGATTAGAAGACACAAGAACCAGGAAGAAGATTTGAAGTGAACGTAGGCCGAGGAAGAAGATCTGACGTGTACGTGGGCCCTATCTTCAACCAGGAAGAATACAAGAAGAGGATTTGGTGATTTTGACATATTATTATATTGTACTTCAACACCCACATTTGTATACACGACTTTTAAGCACTAATCAACTAAACTACAGACACCATATGACACAAACACTAGGAACAATCACTAATAACACTATATAAGATTAACACCTTTTTTCAAACACAACAAGAACTTTTAATTTACATAATAACTATCAAAGCCTGAACTGGACATAACCTTTTTAAAACTGGTAACCACTAGACAACTTCTGTGTGCACGTTACACTCTAACATTGTAATATCCTGTAATTGTAAAACTTGTATTTTGATTAATAGTGTAATATTTTGTTTAATTATAATCCCCGAACCATATACGCCCTGAGATAATTAATATTTTATTAGAAACGTTAACAAAGCATTGTTTTGGTCTCGAAGACATACTGAATGTTTGGCTACTGCTGCCAACTGGTAAAAGAAGACTTGTAGTTTGCGCTACAATTGTGATTATCCTGTTTAAATTTATTAAAACAGTTAACCAGTGTTTTTTCCGAATAAAGGATTCCATAAGGATATATGTTTGATGGTATTTGTGTGTCGTTATTATTGCTGTTACATTTAGGAAATAAAATTCACAGATCGCAGCGGACACGACAGTTGGCATCGTTGAGTGACGTCACGGAACGTGCAGCATAGTGGGAACAAGCGGCAATTTACAAAACCATTCGCCGTTCAACATAACACATTATAATTACACATCGACGACTCCAGTGCGAGTTTGTCGCTACATTATTTATCTATATTACAAGTTGACACTTCCAACGGGCGGTGTAATTCAAGTGCACACGACATATATACAAGTAACCTATTACTAATAACATTGTACGTAACGAAAAATCTGGTTACAAATTGACGAACTTGAAGTGAGGCTTTTAACATTATAAGTAACGAAACTTCTATTATATCCTTAGGTTACAACTCACTTTGCCGCCCTCCTGGCTATGCCCCCTTGGCCCCCCTAGCTACGCCTCTGACTACTAGATAAACAACTCATTAATAGGAAAAATTAATTCGGCAAGAAAACAAAAGTGTACCCATATAAAACACACTGTCGGTACACACAAAGTACTATACATAGAGCAGAGATTCGAACTATTCTGGACAAACACAAGTTATTTAATTGCTTTTAAGAAGAGTTATTTAAGACATACAAGACAATAATCACAGAAAAGAATGCAGGGAGTGTCTTAGCAGCCTTGATTGGAGGCATTGTCCATGTCACACCCAATCAACACAGTTGCTTCCAATACTACAAGATCATCTGTTTGTAGCATAAGGACATTAGGGCGACTTGGTGTGCAAGTAAGGTCGAATGGTGGGTTTGGATTGCACCAGCTCGACTCCGCATCTGAGGTACGGCTACGTGGCTCCCTTAAGAGTTTATCGGCGGGAGCTTAAAGCTGTACTGGCGTCAGTTGAAACAGTATGCTTCCACGACTAGACGAAAGACTCCCGCAAGGAGGCACGCTTGCACAGACTCGCGGAAGCCTAGGCCCGAGCAGGAGCCTACTGGTGCAGATGCTCAGCTAGCCAAGCGTGGGGTAGTATGTTGCCTAGTATGCGTTAGGAAAATAAAATATGGAAAGAACGGGAAGGTGGTGTTCGATCGGAAGATGACTTGCGGTGGATCGTCAAGTAGCATCCTATGGCACATAGCGGAGCAAGTGCGTTATCCGTGGTGTTTAGTTGACGTAGGCGCGCGAATGAAGATCCCCGACCTTAGTGAACACAAAAGACACTTCTAGGGAATGGATGGAATCTTCCTGAGAAAAAAATTGGAATGCTCCGCCGCAATGCATTATTTCTGACAAATCACGAGGGCTTCGAAAGGTACCGAAGTTTCAAGATACGGTAGGATAGAATAAGAAATTAAAGTGTACGGAAGAACATAAACTAGAATCGCCAATGGTAAACGTATAAACAAAACAACTTCAATTATATGGACGCATGATACGTATAAATGAAACAAGGTATCCTAAGAAACGTGGCGAAAAGGTGCTTCAAGGTAAACCGAGTGCTTATGAAAAGTAACAGAAGGGGATAAGAAAAGAGAAAAGACCTTAGGATAAATAAAATCACTGTCAAAAACAAAATGGCTAACAATAAATAGTGCTGTACGCATCCGAAGTGGTGCAAACAAATAACACAAGGCATGCTTGTTATGACATGCTTGTTATAAAGTCTGACGAGGTGTACATACGAGGAGTCGGAAAGGAAACGGAAGCCAACTGAAAAATTATGGACCAACTAATTTTTACATCAGTTAGTATGGTATAGCCACGTCCAGAAAAAAAGGACCATATACAGAACCAGCGGATGACTTAAGACAGGAAAGTTTCTCCACAAAAAACAGAAAAATCGCCACAAAAGAAGGTTAAACACAGCTAACTATATTATGCTATTTAACTTATACACACGCCAAAAGTATGGTAGTAATGTGGGCCTATACCACATTTAAATTCCACGTGGAGATATATAAACATAAGCCTATAAGTTTAAATACTTATATAATTCTATACTAGTAATATACATAGAGTATCAGGGTAGCTCAGTGGAAGAGAGCTGATTTCACAATATTAATTCGCCATTTCATGCTGTGAATTCGTCTCAAAGCTAGCTACTGTCGGGACAGTACAACACACTGGCTGAAATAGACGGGCCTCAGTCAGTAACAACGCAACATTTACACATGAACACTCGCTTGGGTTGAGAACTGAAGCTTTTTTAACTCTCACTACTGCGCGCTGTAGTGTTGACGATCGACAGGTTGTCATAGCACGTAGTTAATTACAGATTTGTTCTCTTTGGTTACGGTTTGGTGTAGGTACCACAGACAGAGGACACGACAGGCCATGGTTTCAGCGCTTGAGAGAAGACGATGATAATAGTAATAAAAATAATAATAACAAAAACAATAATAATCAACTTCTAAATGTGTGTGTATGTTCGCGCGGGGGGGGGGGTACATGCAACGTACATGCATGATGCGTGTAAGTATCTGTGTTTTGTCAAAGTCTTGCAGTATATTGTAACTGCAAAATAATTGCTTTCTTATGAAAATTTTAAAATAAATAATTTTCATAATAAGCCTGATGTACGTTTTACACAATTTTGCTCTCTTGATCGGACTATTACCATCGATCAAATTTACGTACTTACATAATGCCTGAACCACTAAAAAATCTGTGGTCGTCTTCAGGTGTATCTGTAAATTAAACTGATACATTAAAACTAACTTAGGTCTCACCGAGATTCATTAAGTAACAAGCGTAAACCGTCTAAACAATAAATATTGTTAAAACTAACCACCTAACTACAAACATAAAACACAAATATGGAAAAAATATATAAAAAGATATGCTACGTACCTTTGAAGTCCGCTGGGTAGTATTAGGAATCAAAACACTGACACAATTTTGATCGTTGTATGAACTTGTGTGAGTGTTGTGTATGTAAATCTCAACAATGGTAATAGTCCGATCAAACCCGTCTGATAATATTTATAATAACTTATGCAATGAAAATAAGATACAATTTTTATTTTGTATTTTATTTGTTTTGTGTGTGTGTGTGTGTGTGTGTGTGTGTGTGTGTGTGTGTGTGTGTGTGTGTGTGTGTGTGTGTGTGTGTGTGTGTGTGTGTGTGTGTGTGTGTGTGTGTGTGTGTGTGTGTGTTTTATACTCATTTTTATGATAGATCACCAGTGTGTTCACAACATGTACGAGAATGCATTCTCGGCATATAACGAAAACTGTCAAACGATCAGTCTCGTAAAAAGTCCTGTTTGTTAAGACCTGATCTGATAAAACAAATTACTGCTGTGCTTCCTTGATTACGCGTATTCACTGACAAACTACTGCGAACGCTGGTAAAAAAAATTATCTTCTGAGAATCAACAAATTATGTCTCCTACCCTCACAATAACGTTCGTTAACTGATGAGCTGAATGTGGGCGCTCATCCGAGCTGAAGCACTGTACATTGTACCAGGAGGAAACACTACTTATAAGCGGTTTTTTCAAACAGACTGTAGAAACATTTAGATAAATGACACGCGGAATAAAAATTGATGATATTTCCAACAGAATTATGAGATATCTCTAAAATTACAGTAAATAATGATGGTGCATAATTGTTATAACCTACTTTGTTATTAAATAGATCTGTGCATGTATTAAGTCACACGTTGGATGCGTCACTTTGTTATAAACTCTTGTAGTATGGTTTAACAGCCACACTATCGTAGGTGTCAATTTGTGATAAAGCTGTCGCTGATGATGATGATCGCGATCGCGCTAATAAGCCGTCCCTATTCTTGTTGTTGTCTGTTAGTCCTTACCTGTCCTTACTCACTGGTTTTTCTTCCCGATAGGCGCCAAATTGTTTTCCAGAAAAACAATTAAAAGTTTCAATATCAGTTTGTTTATGGTACTGTGATGAATAATTCGAATTACTCGCAGACTGGCGGGAACTCGAATTTCGCTTGTCTGGGGGGACGTGTTGCCAACATAAAATTTGGTCAAATAATTCTATTCACTGCTACAGAACACAACATACATAATACATTTGAAATAATTACAGGACAGCTAGTAAAGATTCATACTTATTTATTTGGCTTGATAGCCCATTAATTTTCAATAATTATTTTTTTACTCAGCAGAGAGCAGGGTGGCAGCACAAAGTTAGTTTGACGACATGATGGTCGCCGTATCTTCTTATTTATACAAATTAAATTTGCTAATGAATTCTTTTGATGTTAAAAGGAATAATTCCAAATATTTAGTACCAAGCCACGTGTTTTTCAATTAAATATATTGCAACTTACCGTCTGCGGCTTCCAGAAACAACGTCTTCACAAAGTTGACATGTTTCGGGACACTTGTCCCATCATCAGAACTTAAAATAATCGTGTATCATTTAAGTTGATACATTTGTCAATTAATTAAAATATTAAAATTCAACATGAAATAAATAATTTAAAACAATATAAATACGTAAATGTCTAAAAGCGAGCGCGAACGTTTAACGATGTACATGTCCCGAAACATGTCAACTTTGTGAAGACGTTGTTTCTGGAAGCCGCACACGGTAAGTTGCAATATATTTGATTGAATTCTTTTGAGAACGAAAAAAAAGTTTAGAACAAAATGTTTAAATAAAGTACACCACCTAACAATTGTGGTACTTAGATATGAAAGAGGTTTACATTAAATTCAACTCTGTGGTGTTAAAAGTGTGTGTCAGTGTTATCGTTTTATACATAGGTTATCTTATAGTTACTTCAGGTGTTCATAAATATTTTTTATTAATCTTTGAAAGAAATAGGTGTTCCGAGTTCATAGTGAGAGTTTTCTATTGTGAGAAAAGTGGATCAGTTTTTTTTTTTTTTTTTTTTTTTAACACAATCACGGTGTTAGTGTTATCGATCGATTGTTTCTTCGCTGTTGTTAATGCATTCATCTAATCTCAAAGATAGGATTGTCGTCTTCGTTGGCGTCTGTTTCTTTTATTACAATTTTTTGTTATTTATTAATTTTGTAACTTCGTTTATTCTTCCTCCTGGTGTTGCCGGAACTCTTGTTTACTTCGGGTATTCAATTTGGTTTCATTTCTTTTTGATCTTCTTACTTATTTGCTTTTTAAAAGGTCCGCATCAGTATAGCGTCTATACCTCTGAATTGTTAATAATGGAATCTCGTTACATAACGGTCAACATTATAATAACGTTCTGTTTCTATGGTAACCGGCTTGACTCTGATTGGTTAAGTACATTTGAAACTATTGTTATAAATCCTGGTTTTCTGTTCAAAATGAATAAATATTTTATAAATGTTATTTTTCCTTGGGGATATTTCCAATGCTTGAAAAATTAATATAGATGTCCCTATTTTCTTTCAATGATCAATTTGACATCTCATAAGGCTGGTCTAGGCCCTGTACAAAATTGATAATTTAACTAGATATCAGTTTTTGTACAAAATTGATAATTCTATTTTAATACATATTTTACTTATTTATACCATTTATCACAATTCTGACATGTTATTCTGGTTATTTAATTGTAATTACATGATTTATTTGGTCATATCATTCAAGTATAGTATTCAATTGTTTATTATTGGTTTTCTGAACTTATACAGCTATGTCATTGATAGGCCTAAACTGTAACATCTTAGAATTTCTTAATTTGCTCTATTTAAACATTATTTACGAAGCACATATGGTTTGCTTATTTGCATTCGTGTTTATTGGCTTTTGAATTACTTTGAACTGTTTTACAATTTATTCATGTTATTATACTTTTACCAAATTATTTCCTATCTGATATTTTACTTTTTATTTATATTATATTTATTAATTTGTTGTCTGTTACTTTTTATGTCATTATTAGTTTTACTCCTACTCCCATTTCTCACATATCTATTTAACTTAAATCTATTAACAAAACATAACATATAAATAACTTGATGGTCTGTATATTGTTCAGCCATACTCTTTCTTATTACATACAATTATTATATTCTTCGTATTGTTTAAATTAGCAGCCATCCTTACTTTTCTTTTATAAAATTGCTAAACTGCTATAATTGTTATTATTTAGACAAAGCTTTTCGTCATCACTGACATCTTCAGGTCTTTTTTTTAAGACCTGAAGATGTCAGTGATGACGAAAAGCTTTGTCTAAATAATAACAATTATAGCAGTTTAGCAATTTTATAAAAGAAAAATTATTATATTGTATGTCATTACTCAAAATGTTCTTACTCTTCATAACATAGAAATAACTCCTTCTAATTAAAAAATACAATTATTATCTTGTATGTCATTAATTAAAATGTTCATACTATTCATAACATAGAACTAACTTCTTCTTTTTAAATACAATTATTATCTTGTATGTCATTAATTAAAATGTTCATACTATTCATCCCCTTATACCTTCCTTACTTATATATAAATACAAACATATTATTGTAAACTTCTGCCTTCTGGGTTTACACTCCTTTAAACATCAAACAAACAAATTACTTTTCATTTACTTAATAACATAACAATTTTGTGAGTATTGTATTGATACCTTCTATTCTATATAGATAAACTTTCTAGTCATTCTTTTGGTAATAGAATATGTTTTTATATTTTCTTACCCTCACACCTATGCTGTTTCTTACAGTTTAACACAAGTCACTTATTTTCTTATTCACCATTTGGTTATGGTTTTGGTTTGTTACACTGGGTCACTATTCTTTTCCTTAAAATTATAAGTTGTTTATTTTAATATTACCACCACTTCACTGTTTATTGTTACCACTTCCTACCTATCTCTCACTCTTGGGTCGGGTTTTAAAACACAGTTTTATAGTCATTTTTTTTCTATATTTTATGTTCTACTTTTTCTCTCACTATAGGGTTATTAAGAATACATACATTCTATTAACAAATCTTTTCCCTTAATTACTGTTGGTAGTGTACTTTTTGTTTACATACTCTATATAATACTTGTTACTATTTTTTTTTTGCTTTATTATTTGTGTTCCGGTATTGTTTGTCTACCTTTGATTATTTTATTTGTCTTTATTTGTCCTATCACTGGTGTTGGGGCTTGTTCTACCTACTCACTTACCATATCTATTGGGTTATTTTGGTTAAATCGCATTGTACTATAGTTTTCAAAGTTTGCTTCGTTGCTTGCTACATTTCTCTTATCAGAGGTTACTTTATCTGTTTGATCGCATAATTATGTTAACTACCCATTCCTTTATCTCTGACTCATCCCTTTTAATTCATAGTGTTAATCATTTAGTATTTTATTCTTATCATGTTGCTTCATAAATGTATGTTAAAGATATGTACCCTTACAATATTGTAATAAAAAGAAACTTTCTGGATGTATTTTATTTAAATTTAATTTTTATTTATTCGGTAGGTTAGTTACTCAACCACCTAAGTGGTAGCTTCAATTGTAATATAATTTCGTATATGGGGATTTGGGGATTTCTTTATAGTATTAAAAAGTTTTTTATTTATTCTTTTAAATGATTTATGGCACTTGTTGCCTTCAACCACGGGTGTTAAATGTCCTGTGGGAAGAATCAACTCGTAACCAAGGGAGTTTAAGGGGTACCTAGCTTTGGGGTTTTATTTGGATTATGTTATTTTTTTGTTTAAATATACTGACCTTGAGTCCTGTAATTGGTGTTTCCTGTAATACAATAACACACACTTATGCTAAATCTGGGCGCCATCTGAACACTGGTCCAGGAAAAATGAATCAACATAATCATCTAATTATGAAAAAATAATCGATTCTTAATTTTGTAAATAATTTTCTATGAATGATAAACAAGTTGAGCTGTAATTGTATAAAGTTCAATTTATTAAATTCAAAATTGTCTGAAGGACTGTTAATACACTTTTTGAAATTTGTTCAATAAATTACAATGTTCAATATTCTAGATAACCCTTAATTATAACATCGGCTAAATATTTGCTCAGTTGATCGGTGGAGTTTAATTACCTTATAATATCACAAGGTCGTGAATTCTTTTAACTACCAAGATTAATCAAAATGATGCCTTACAAAATGTCTTAAGCTAGTATAAACTTTATAAATTAACAATCTTCGTATTTGACTGACGTATTGCCAATCGATTTATTACTATGAATATTTTTGGTTAATTAACCGTCAGAGTTCAGTAATTACCAAGATTGTTTCTTTATTTGGTTATGAATTACAAGTATACTGTTTGTTATGTAGTTTAGTTATTTGAAAAAAATACACCAGATCGTTATTTAAATAGTTGGTTAAAAACTTACAGTGTCCGTTGAAATTATTTTCTTTCACTGCCTTTAATTTAATTTATTTAAATAAATAAATTGCTCACTATCACTCCACAATTCACTTCACTGATTTAATAAAATTTTATTCTTCATTGGTAATCTTCACGGGTTACTGTGAACTTGGCGTCCTAACCACAAAAGTGCTTTGTCGCTGGTAGTCGAATCTATTCTTCTTGTGCAAGTTCATTGTCGTGGATTACTTATCACTCGTCGTTAAAAAAGTTTACTTTGTTTAATTATCATGCACTTGGTTTAATAATACTTTTTCTTTAGGTAATATGTTTGAAAATTTGTAGAGTCGATCTGCGTGGAGTCCGTCTTGAGTAAAATCTGAGAAAAAACTGTTCCGCCTTGAGTGAAATTTGAGAAAAAACTGGGCCGATGGCCTGTGGTGATGTCGTTTATATACTCTCGCTAAATACATTGCGTTACCTGACGCTTATTACGTCATTTTCCTATTAATTCCAGTTGTCTTGTTTGTTCATCATCTTCTTTCACAGCACTATGAAATTATATATATATATTAATTCCATACGCACTTCCGTTGTTTTATTGAAAATTTTGTTCGAGAAGCTACTAGAACGTGTTTTATGGAACCTCATAGAACAATTTTCATTTCCGCCAAACCTTCCATAGCCTCTGTGTTTCTTCTTCTTCCTCTTGGATTAAATTTTAGAAATTCCCTATTTGATTCTGGTTTTTTTTTCAGATAACTTTACAGGACTACTTACAATGTAAATTTGACTATTATTATTGAATTCCTTGCGATCAACTGATTAATTTGGTACTAGTTAAGACTGGTTTCGAATAGGTTAACTTTAGAAAAATACAACAAGTTTATAAGCTTACCTCGTAATGATTTTCAATAATACATCATTGTCCACTTATTTTGGATAATTAGGTGTCTTATACTTTACTAAAACATGGATACATAATGTGAGTAATTATATAATAAAATTAATAATTATATTACAGATGAGAAATAGAAATTAATTTCCTCATAAGTTAATGTCCTTTCAAATATTATTCATCAAAACTTTGTAAATTAGAATCTGCACTACATTCAAATACACGCACACACAGTGATAAAAATTGTTTATTAAAAGTAGTTTGTTACCTTAACAAGGTACTATCTCCACCTGCGCTGTTTGGTTCCTCATGCCTCGAAACACGAGATGTAGGTCGTTAGGGTTTATATGACGAAGCTCTTCATCTGTAAAGACGTCGACATACCTCTTAGGTAGATATACACGATAGCGGTACTCGCCATCTTCCAACGTTACAAGCACAGACTTCCCATATCTAGTGTCCACATGCACCATGTTAACGATCGGATACTCCTTGTTCACTGTTAATTCTGCACACCGTTTGTACTCAATAGCAGAAACTGCATTGAATTTTGTGATAAATGACATTATTAGAAATGAAGACGTCTGTATCAAACGAGTCGGAACTAAACAATGGCAGAATATTCGCTACAAAGAAGACTAGTGAAAGTAATGGTGGTGGTGGTGGTGGTGGTGTGTCCATCAGGAAAGTTCACTTTCATCGCCTGAAGCTTTGCATGTACATACACACATGCAGAATTAGCGCTGTTACAAAATATATATTAGGAAAGTCCACAGACTACTTTCATACAGAAATAGTTATCGCCTGCGGTCATGTACAAGTTTCCTAAATGAAATTAGCAATGCTATGAGACACTCACATTAAAAATGTTCGTATAACAGAAAAATCATTAATTATCCAGTCTCTAAGTGCGTACACCTTATGGTTTTTACATAGTGTAGAAGAAGAATTGCAATGTGTAAGACATAACGTCCCGGGAAATAGATATGGTATGTTTTTAGGGCAGCCAATGTCATCAAGATTTATTATATGATGATGGATTATTTTCGATTCTAAAAAACGTTTTTTCTCAAGACCCTTCACAAACACATATTTATATGTGTTCGTATACATTGTTAACACTGAAACAAGATTGTCGTACGGTGTCTCTCCTTCACTCCATCTGAGGCCATGATAGTTTGTCGTTAACCAGCAGTTGGTTCTAGTGTATTTCGAATTCGTAACGGCTGTAGCAGGCGGAGCGAAAATCCAATGTCTGCATGCAAAACGTGTTATATCCATGACTGACAATTCCTTTAATATATAATTGCCGTTGTCATCATAAAAGCAGTGAAAGTCAATTATTACAGCAGCGTTTTCCATTATACTATAAACAAAGAAACCACACATTACAAACTAATATATATAAACACAAATATCGTTACAATAATAATAATACACAAACTTACGTTTACTGCCGTCCGAACTGAAGTGTGGAGAGGCAGTAACTAAGGATATCACAGTGAGAATTTTTTGTTTTGTTTTTGTTTTTAACAGGTGGTGGGGGGAGCAGAGTGGGGGGAGCAGAGTCGTCGTCGCCGTCGGCAATTAATTTGGTACGTATCCGATAATGACCGTACGCGAATGTAGCACGGCCATTGTCTAGTATATAGCGCTTATCAGCCCACGTTCCTGCTGAAGGTTGGCCATGATCTTCAAGAGAGAGAGAGAGAGAGACTGAATACCGAAAACAAAAGGAACTGTTATACATATATATATAGTATTTTTTTTTTTTAACGCATGTATTATGTTAGTGTATCTTAAACCATGAACAACGTACGCAAGAATATTGCACAAGAGCTACACAGAGCGGCGAGAAGGAATTTCGTTAGACGCGCGGTTGAACTGAAGGGTATGCACGATTTGTACCAAGCGGATCTTGTGGAAATGATACCATACGCTCGAGTGAACAAAGGGTACAAGTATATGATGACTGTAATCAACGCGTTTACCAAGTACGCGTACGCTGTACCATTGAAAACGAAGACCGGGAAAGAAGTGACGAACGCGTTGAAGCCTATACTAGCCGCTAACCGAATGAAGTATTTACAGACAGACAACGGGAAGGAGTATTACAACAGCACAGTACAAGCGTTGCTAAAAAAGTATAATGTGAAACATTACTCAACCTGTAGTGAGAAAAAAGCTTCCATAGTGGAACGTTTTAATCGCACACTGAAGACACACATGTATCGAGCTTTCAGCGAACAAGGACACTACCGCTGGTTGAATCTACTACCTATATTACTGAAATCGTACAACAATACAACACACAGAACCATTGGTATGAAACCGAGTGAAGTGAATGACGCCAACGAACATATAGTGTTGGAACGAATAAGGAAGAACACAGGGCCTAAAATCAGTCCAGCGAAACCACCCAAATTTAAAGTCGGTGACCGTGTTCGTATAAGTAAGCACAAAATGACGTTCGTCAAAGGTTATACGCCAAATTGGACTAACGAAATATTCACTGTGGATAAAGTACAATCCACTACCATCCCCGTCACTTATCTGCTAAAAGATCATCTAAACAAAGTGTTGAAAGGTGGTTTTTACGAGCACGAGATTAGTAAGTCCAAAGTCGGCGACGTATACCTAGTGGAAAAGGTGTTACAACGCAAAGGTGACAGAGTGCGTGTTCGTTGGCTTGGTTTCGATGGTAAACACGATGCATGGATACATAAGAAAGATCTAATATAAAAAAGGTGACAGCACGTGCTGAAAACAGTATGCTTTCGGTATTCACAAAAATGAAGATTGTACAGCAAGCAAACAAATTACCAATAACGGATATGGACTTTTTGGCTGGGTGACGAAGGCAGTGCTAAACGTAAACATGGCCCGCTATTACCGAACAGTATTCGCTGTATCGTTACAGGCCCAAGTTCCTGTGGGAAATCCAATGTGCTATTCAACCTACTGTTTGATGCCAACGGTCTACGTTTCCGCAACGTATATGTGTTTTCAAAATCATTATTTCAACCAAAATACAGAATGCTAGAAACAGTGATGAAATCACTCGCTGATGAAGGTTTAGGTTATCATGCATACAGTGAGAACGAAGAAGTCCCACTACCGAGTGAAATCGCCGGTCTCGACTCTGTTATCGTATTCGATGACGTATCGTGTGAAAGACAAAACAATATTCGAAAGTATTTTGCTATGGGGAGACATAGCGGTGTGGACACATTCTATCTATGTCAGACATATAGCCAGATACCGAAACAATTGGTACGTGACAACGCTAACTTGTTGATATTGTTCAAACAAGACGATCTAAATTTACGGCATGCATACGCTGATCATGTTAACACGGATATGAAATATGATGCTTTCAAAGACGTTTGCATGGAAGCGTGGAAGGATCGTTATGGATTTCTAGTCATAGACAAAGACTCGTCAATAAATGAAGGTAGATATAGAATCGGCTTTGATCGATTCATAATTGTTTCCGGCGAAGTATAAAAGTGGTTGCACTGTAGTAATGTAATCAGTCCTCTTGCTAACACACGATGGCGATGAATAAGGAGGAACGACTTGCGTATGATATAGATACGATAAGTGACAACATAAGGAAAAAATATCATGCATTACAACACGGTATCAGAGAAAGCGACGAGAAGTTTAGAAAAAATTACAGACCGATTCTGGAACCGTTAGAAGCTATTTCACGAAAGTTAAGTGGTGATATAATGGAGGAGGAGGAGGAGGAGGAGGAGGAGGAGGAGGAGGAGAAGAAGCAGCAGATAAAACAAGAAGAGCCTACACAACACGTAATAACAGAAAACGAAAGTGACATGCAGAGTCATAACGCTCCTCATTTCAGTGACGAGGACGCATGGAACCCTAACACTTCACATTTCAGTGACGATTCATTAGCAAACAAATATATGCGTTTGTGCGAATCGGCGGACTGTAAACGGATTATAGATCGTATGTATGGTGTTCGATACGAAGGCGGTAAATTTATGATAGGTGATTCAAATGTAAAAATCGATGATAACGACAACTTTCATGTCAAAGGAAAAATTTACGAGGGTACGCCTGGTCTGTATGAACTTTTGTTTATGAAACTACCGAAAAAATACAATAAGGACGATATGAGGAAATATACGTCCATACTACTAGCAACCAACGGACACAAACAAAAATATAAACACAATACACGAATAAACAGTAACAGTGGCGTCAAGTACCGACTAGTAATATCTAAATTGTTTGCATCGAGTGCACGAAAACGTACAGGGAGTGGCTATATGGAGATGAAACCGAACACTGCAATCGATTATGTGCATTGGGATGATCCTAACGAGTTCGTTAATAGATTGAGACTGTTAATTGCTTCTCAAAATAGTGGGCATACTGGTCATAGGAATGAAATCTTGTCGATATTGGAGGAATTACGTGAAGCCGGCATTATCATATAAAAAGCAGACGCACCGTTCTACAACCACCAGTTCTTCATAAATATGAGTGTAGACAAGTTCGGTAGACACGACAGCGCTGTAAGAGTGCGAAAAGAAACTCATCGAAGTCTGCGTGAGGATATCGGTTTAGGAGTGACTAACGACGGTCACTTTGATGTGAAAAACAAAAAGATACGCAACTTGGGTGATCCTAAAGAGCTGCACGATGTTGTTTCTTTACAGTACGTAAAGGACGCATGCTTACAGTACAAGAACGACGACGCTACCGTAGACGCAAAAGATCATCGAATAATAATGCTAAACGATCCGCTTAAATCAAGAGATGCAGCCACAAAACGATACGTAGACGAGAAGAGTTTGAAAAAAGATCGTGCAGGTAACGTAATCGTTAATGACTGCCGACTAACGCGTGTGCAAGCGCCTGTTGACTTCAAAGACGCAGTGAATTTGGAATTTTTACATGCACACACAATCAGTTTGCAAAGCGATGCTTTCTACGCTGCCGGAAGAAAAATTACGAATATAGCGAACGGTGTCAATGACAAAGACGCAGTCACTGTACGACAAATGCACGAATTAAAATTACATATAAAGACCGAATTGTACAAGGTCACCCAGGTATTTCACGCTCATATAATCAATCTAATAAAGTTTGTCTATAAATATCAAGACAGCGCGACACAGCGTTCAGTTCTGGCTGAATGTATTGAAGAGGTGGGACGTTTAATAGACGTTCTCGATATGGAAACGGAAATCAAGGATTGGAGATCTGTTTACAAGAATGCACGTACTTCGTAAGAAAAGAATGGGGCATGGTGTAATTGGAAAAATACTTAAAAACACTGTGCCCGCTATCGTTTCGTCAGTACCTACTTTGATTAATCGAGCGGTGGATGCATTACCAGTAGAATTACACCTACCCGGCTACCGATTCTGTGGACCCGGAACAAAACTCAAAGAGAGATTGGCACGTGGCGAGCGTGGAATCAACGAGCTGGACGAAGCCTGTCGCGAACACGATATCGCCTACGCAAGGTACAAAGACAACAGTCGAAGACGTATAGCTGATCGCGTTCTTGCCGACAAAGAGTGGGAACGAGTGAAAGTTTGGAATTCCGGTGTTAGTGAAAGAGCGTATGCTGCAGCTGTAGCCGCCGCAATGAAAGCGAAATCAGCAGTGGGTGGAGGGGGCTCGCGTAGTGGTTGTAGAAAAAAGAAGAAGGGTTCAGGAATTAAACGTCAATCCGTGGGCAAACGCAAAACAGTCTCAAGACATAAACGTAACAATACAAAAATAGCGTCAGGTCTATACCTACGTCCTTACAGACAAAAAAACTAATTTGCATACCAGTGCGTGCATTGTCCGACAGTGATTTGTATGTGTACGCAAAACTTTTGAAAATACCTTATTTCAGAGGAGTTTTTATGCGTAACACTTTACCACGTAGACGGCCACGAAAGAATGAGAGTGCAGTTGTTAATCTGGACAGTGCAGAAGGACTTGGTACGCACTGGGTTTGCTACAAGAAGCGAAACAATCGAGTTTACTACTATGATGCGTATGGTAATATGCAACCACCTCTTGAGCTGACACAGTATTTTGGAACCGACACTGACATTTACTACAATTACGAACGTGAACAGTCACCACACACAGTCATCTGTGGGCATTTATGTTTGGACTTCTTAACGCGTGAGTGATCAGTAAGCGACAAGATGTCTTCGCTGTCGGTCATCTTAACAGGTACGAATGCTGCTGCTCTTGTATGTGACTTTTTCCCACCTCTCGAACTAACAAACGGTGAATGGTATGTAGGTCTATTGGACTTTACTACATATAACAGTATACCGAACGTGGTTGAGGGAAAAAACAATGTGTTTCCAGTACTACGGGACGGAACAACGTGGGACTTGATAACTTTACCTACAGGTGCTTATGAAATCGGTGACATAGAAGCCTTCCTCAAAAAGCAGTTAGGAGACTCAAAGATTAGTCTACGTCCTAACAACAATACACTGAAATGTGAACTGACTTGTGCACTGGATATTGACATTCAACAAACAGTGTACGGTATCGGTGATATGTTGGGTTTCAAGGAAAAGCGTCTGCTTGAAGCGAATAAAACTCACACGTCTGACGCCACAGTTAACATTATAAAAGTGAACAGTATACTGATAAGGTGTAATATAGCGCACGGATCATACAAGAACGGTAAAAACGAGCACACACTGCACTCATTCTATCCGTCAGTCGAACCAGGATTCAAAATAATTGAATCACCTACAAACTTCATATACCTACCTGTGAATGTGAGTCGTTTGGACAACATAACATTATCTTTACACGACCAGGACGGTGACTTAATAGATTTTCGCGGCGAAGTCATCACTGTGCGTTTACATCTAAAACGACTATAGACATGGGCTTGTACTTTGTTTCTTCGCCACCGCTGCTACCACAGTCGTCGTCAGTAATAAAAGAAGAAGAAAGATCAGTTAGGAAACGCATCAGTACTCGTTCGAAACTGAAACGATTAACATCAGTTAACCGCCGTTTTCTGATTTCATTGGGTTTTGTTGTAAACAAGTAACATGGCGAGTGGAATATTATCTGTGGAGCAGCAACCGTTCTTTGAAAACAGTATCACACACTTTTCATTTCATTCACACGCACCGTACGCAACAACAAGATATGGAAACAATGATGAAATACGTGTGCCGATACAACAACAGGACGTCTTTACACTGCCGTCAGAAAGTTTCCTCTACATCGAAGGCCAGTTGGTTAAAAACCCTAGTGTGGCTGCAGATACTGCATTGAATGTGGAACTGGTGAACAATGCTATAGCATTTCTCTTTGAAGAGATTCGTTACGAGTTGGCCGGTGTGGTAGTGGACCATACTCGAAACGTCGGTGTTACGTCAACTATTAAAACTTTTCTATCACTCAACAACAACACACGTGACGCCATGAAAAACGCTGGTTGGGTGGCGCCGACCACAAACGTATTAAAAGTGAATAATGACGGTGAATTCAACTTTTGTATTCCACTGAAAATGCTAATGGGATTCGCAAAAGACTATACACGCATCGTGCTGAACGTAAAACAAGAACTTATACTCCTACGCACATCTACCGACATAAACGCTATGGTTTTAACAAGCGGACAAACGACTGCTAATTGTGTTCTTGAACTAGATAAAGTTTACTGGAAAATGCCTTATGTACATGTAGCTAATGTGTACAGATTACCGCTGTTACGACTCATAGAGAAAGACCACCCGATAACTATGCCTTTTAGGACCTGGGAGTTGCACGAGTATCCTGCCTTACCACAGACTAAAAGGCAGAATTGGATTGTCAAGACCTCGAGTCAGCTAGAAAAACCACGCTTTGTTGTGTTAGCGTTTCAGACAGCAAGAAAGAATGTACTGACGGCGCACGCCGATGAATTTGATCATTGTAATGTGATCAATGCGAGACTGTTTCTAAACGACAAGTATTATCCTTACGATAATTTAAACTTGGATATTGGGAAAGACCGTTTTGCATTATTGTACAATATGTACGTCAGTTTTCAAAGTTCGTATTACCACCGTTTAGACGTCAGCCCAGTACTGACACCAGAATTATTCAAATCAAAAGCCCCGCTGTTTGTATTTGATTGTAGCAAACAAGACGATGCGCTTAAGTCTTCAGCAGTTGATGTACGTTTAGAATTTGAATCGTCAATGAATTTTCCTGCACAGACGACTGCCTACTGTATGATACTACATGATACGCTTGTAGAATATACGCCATTGTCCAACGCGGTACATAGACGTGTTTAAGTCTTATTTTATACACATTTTGTAAATACTAGTTTTAAATATATATTTTCATATTTGTAACATTATAATATTGGAGCTGTGTGTGTGTATGTATTTTTTTTAATTGTAAAACTAGTTTAGATATATTTTAATGCTTGTAACAATATAATATTGAGCTGTGTATGTATTTTAATTGTAAAACTAGTTTAATATAATCTTGGAGCTGTGTATGTATTTTAATAAATGTATATAGTACACACTTTATTATTATTATTTGTATAACCCACACTCCATAATGTATACTTACTTGCAACAAACAAACTAGTGAGCGTTGTCCACACACGTACCCTTAAATGCCAGACGTTGTATGCATACTGAAGGCTCGCACGCTTACAATTCAGCTATACCTAAAATATATCTTCAATTAGAAGTGTAATATAAAAAGTACAGTAAGAATATATTTCGGAAATTGTAATTTGATCACACATACACACAGACACACACACACATACACTTATTTGAATGAGACGTGTATTAAATTCAATAAATAATGCATGTGATAATGTGAATAATTTTTACGTTTAAATAAAATCTGTACATACAATAAAATTATGTAGTGTAATATATAAATTACGTTAAAATAAAATCTGTACATACAATAAAATTATGTAATGTAATATAAAAGCACGACAAGAATAAATTTCAGAAATTGTTTTTTGTAACAGACATAGTAATTGATTGCACAATTGTAACAGACATAATAATTTGATCATACACACACGCATACACACACATGTATTAAATGCAAATAATTTTTACGTTTAAATAAAATCTGTACATACAATAAATTATGTTACTTACCAAACTAGCATGTGTTGTCTCCACACCGTTAATGATGGACATTGCCGTTGTACTCGGGTAGTGGAGAAAGCAAGTGTCTGTTTTGGAGTAAATACTTTCTAATCCATAATTACCGTCAGCGCTACTAATGCGCATTGAATAAGGGAATTCTTGTCAACGTTTGCAGCGAGAGAGAGACGTACACAATGTGTGTGTGTGTGTGTGTGTGTGTGTGTGTGTGTGTGTGTGTGTGTGTGTGTGTGTGTGTGTGTGTGTGTGTGTGTGTGTGTGTGTGTGTGTGTGTGTGTGTGTGTGTGTGTGTGTGTGTGTGTGTGAGCAGTGCGTACATTGTCCGACAGCGATTTGTATGTGTAATACATGCGCGGTAATGACCACAGAGAGGAGATCGGTTTGAACATAACGTTTGACAACGTGAGAGAGAGAGAGAGAGAGTGAGAGAGAGAGAGAGGAGAGGAGAAACGGTTTGAACATAACGTTTTGACAACGAGAGAGAGAGAGATAGTTTTACTTACATTCAAATGTAAGAGAGAGAGAGAGAGAGAGAGAGAGAGAGAGAGAGAGAGAGAGAGAGAGAGAGAGAGAGAGAGAGAGAGAGAGAGAGAGAGAGAGAGAGAGTAACAATCATGATCATATAGTTTGAATTTCCCACCACAGAAAAGAAAAAAATGTTGGCAGATCTGCTCTATACACAATAATGTAAGATTGGTAACCCTGATCATATATTTTAATATATACACTATATAACACATATTTGAATTTCCTTCCCCCCGCCACAGAAAATGTTGGCAAACCTGTTCATATAAAGTATCTATACACTATAATAATAATACAAAGAGGATCCATGCAAAGGTTGGTACACCTGATCATATAGATTTAACATACATTAGATTATAACAAACAACAAATTTGAACTCATGCAAAGGTTGGTAACTCTGATCATATATTTTAATATACACTATAATGCATCAAGTTGGAACCTCCCACCCACCACCACCCACTGATATGCAAATCAGCTTTATTAAAAAAATAAAAAAAACTCCCACCCACCACCACCCCCTGATATGCAAATCAGCTTTATTAAAAAAATAAAAAATTATGTTCACGGATGCAGGTGGTCCATTGAACCTCATCCCACCCCCTTGATATGCAAATCAATTTAATTAAAAAAATGAAAAATCAAATTAAAAAAATTAAAAAATTTATTCGCGGAAATTCGCGGATGCTGTGGTCCATTGGGATGCTGCGGGTCCAGCGGTGGCGGCGTCATCTCTTAAATCTTGTTTTTTATCGTTTTTTATTGTTTTTTAAGAAAGGCGGCATTCCTTTGTGCGTTAGAACCCCCATTATCCCTCTTGTCATTAATTTGTCGAAAATGAATTTCTTACGGCTTGAGGCAGCTGATGACTTAAGAAGTTAAAGATGACCGTTACAGTCAAAGACTGTATATTTAAAGACTACATTAAATAATTCCATAAAGATATTGTTATGGAATAAGATTCTTTCAACATTATCGTAGTATTTATAAATCAAAACAACATTATCGTAACGTCTCTTTGGAATGCAAAGAGCCGAAGGAAGGATATAGAACTTGCTTACTTATTAAATGCATTCAACCATAAAAAGTGCAATATTTTTTTAGCAAAATAATCAGACTCTGTTTGAAGAGTTTGCGCAGATATTACATTTTTTCAAAGATGATAATAGTTTGTGGAACCTCTTCACATAATGATACGTGCCAAAATTAGGCTTGAAAAACAAATTCTCCACTTAAAACGACTGTTAGGGCGCATGAAGAAACGTTAAGTCTTCATGTTCAAACTGTGTAATATTTTTTGCTATAAAAATGTTTTAACTACATCATTTTGAAACAATTAAGGAGTAACAATTAAAATTACTTTTTCTGAATAAAACGTTTATCAGGATACTAAATATTCCACAATATTAAATACAAATTTTTGTGTAGAAGAGTAGGTTGAATAAAACATCTGATCCCTTCGAATTGTTACAAAAATTATATTCATATCGTCTTTTCTTCTCTCTGATAATCACTAAGTAGTTGTGACGTTATGGGTTTGCATAAAAGCACCCGTTAGCATCTAGGCTAGATAAGAAAAGCAATGTACCGCTTCACGGTTGTAATGTTAAAAAAAAATTAATTTTGATGAATTTGATTCCCTATTATTCTTTGCCTGTGGTCACAAGTTGAATGCTTAATAGCGGTTAAATATTTTAAAATACAAATATTGTAAACAAAATTATTAGTTTAAAAAGAATAGTCTCATATTGAGATCATAGTTTACGATTTGATTTTCATGCTTACGAAAATGTGTGTGTGTGTGTGTGTGTGTGTGTGTGTGTGTGTGTGTGTGTGTGTGTGTGTGTGTGTGTGTGTGTGTGTGTGTGTGTGTGTGTGTGTGTGTGTGTGTGTGTGTGTGTGTGTGTGTGTGTGTGTGTGTGTGTGTGTGTGTGAGAGAGAGAGAGAGTGATTTTAGGTAAAAAATTATAAAATTGTAATGTTTTTAAATTGGAATGAATTGTTGGAATACACAACTTGCATCTTTATGTAAGATACGGTAATTTTGGGGTAAGCAACGTTTCTTAACTAAGTGAAAATGTAAAGATGTATAGCGCAAAATATCATTAAAATGTTTCCATCATAAAACTAAATCTAAAAATAAATAAATAAATAAATAAATTTGTTGTTTTCTTATTGCTATTGTAGCTTTAATGCTTCCTGCCGTTAAAATGAGGTTACACTTCGGGGTTACGTTAATAACCAAATAAAACCTTGAAATGGCAATAATTCGTCATAAAATAGTTTTCTGTTTAACGCAGGTTCCTCTCCGTCGTCTTCAGAGCTTCGTGCTTCGGGATGAGAGATCGCTGGTGTTACTCGAACCTAGTCTTTTGTCGGATTTCTTTTACACTTACGGAGGATGGCATCATTCCACGTCTTCAATGATGTTCGAATCTAGGGGTTCTGAGCATCGTAAGTTACATTGCCTTTATATGGTTCTTAATAAGGCTCCTCACTGAGTGGTACTGAGGTTGGATCTTATTATGGTACGTAGGTCTAAGTGCGAAATTTCACACATAGAATGTGCGGATAAGCATTACGTTAGAAATATTAAAGCATATTTTTAAATTTCATATTAAAGACTTTATATTTTACAAATAATTTGTAATGATTTACTGACAGGTTTATCTCGGGACTGAATCGACGTAGCTACATTGGTATTCTGCGGCGTCTTCATGGACTTCGGGATGGGCCTTCACTGGGAAGAAATGTAAGAAAAATAAGTAAGAAGAGGAAAAATAAAACAGAATTTAGAAGATCGTCTCAACAGAGGAAAATAGCGAAATAGATAGAGGAGTCAGTGTTTTACAGCATGGAATAATAGAAGAACTTATTCTTCTTACAGATGACGGGCGATTGAAGCCTTCGTTTGTAATGTTCATCCCAAATTTTTCAATGGTGTTCGATACAGAAAGTTTGACGAAGCCTACGCGAACGCATCGAGTTTTGTAAGTTACCTTCTTCTTCTTCTTCTTCTTCTTCTTCTTCTTCTTCTTCTTCTTCTTCTTCTTCTTCTTCTTCTTCTTCTTCTTCTTCTTCAATTCAATAATTGGTTCCGCGATAAGATTTATGTTTTGTTTGCAATTTAGAGCTCTATAATTTACTTTGAATATAATGTAGGCCTATAGAAAATATTTCGTTTTAAAGGGAGTATTAAAAATAAGTTTGTTGTCTGTTCGGTATATCGAACATTTTGTAATGTTTCTTCACCTACGTAAAAAATGTATAATTTGATTAGATAAGCGTAACAGATCCGTAAAAATATATTTACAAAAATATGCTTTCATGTTAATATTTGTTTTATTTCGCAGCATCAATTCTACGGCAACTTGAAGCAACTTCCATCTCAGCGGGTAGGTATGTACAAGTATATTCTGTACAGTATCTGCTTCAGCCTTAACCACAGTACTGTGGTCACTAACGTATACCACCTCACGTTATCGCACTCGATTTTCACTGATGATGGAAGTCTGGTTATTTGCACTGCCGAAACGTCTGGTTTTGCAGAAAACATTGGACTACGGCAACAACAACAACTAAGGAATTTTAACAACAAAATACTTCTTTGTTGCCGATAACGTAGTACATATATAAAAAATTATCCCCTCCCCTTCAACTATAATTTTCATTTATAGAAAATTATCCCCACCCCGTTAAACTAGCCCTCTTCATTTATAGATATTTCGTCTACGTTTCTACAGTGGATTATTATGATTTTCTTATCAGGATAATTTATTTATCAAAATTAAGTACGTTACTCTTGTTAAAACATAAAACGTTGCAGGTAAACTACCCTTTCCCCGTAACCGATCTTCACTTGAGTAATCTACAATTTACGGCTGTATGCAAAAAATTATTTGATTCTGTTTGAATTTGCGGCTGTTATCGTTTGCCATAGAAAAAATTCTACACACAGACAGACAAACATACACACAGACACTTTTCGAAAAATGACTTTTCTTCATGTTTTGAGGGTAGTACAATCAGAATCAGCCATTACCTTGAACACGATTTTTTTCGCCATGACCATACTTCCATTTCCTTATGGAACATGGAAGTAATACATTAATGGTCTACGCAGTCACTACTTCCCTTCCTCTTTCACTCTCTTGTTACCTTCTCACTTTCTCTCGCTCTCCCCCGTTTTATGAACGTATAACACCTGTAAAAGTGCTTATCAACAGGCATTTGACCTATTGGATTTTATTAGATAATTCTTTTACATTCAATAATAATTACAGTATTTTTAGTTTTTGCCAACTATTCGTAGTAAAAACTACACTAGGAAATTTCTCTTGCATCTTAATTTTTTCAGAACGAGAGGACAAGCTAAGATTAATATGTTCAGAAGTCTTATTCACAGAGAACCAGAAACAAACACAATAAACATGGAAGTCTTGAGCCACATTTTCATAGTTCTTGTTGTTGTTCGAACACAACTCTGTTTCATTGAGGCAGACGATTCAAATGATTTGGTTCGGTCTTTGTGATAATTGGTTTTATGGAGTTATTGGTTTTGAATCCTCCAATATCCTATTGTAACGGAAAATTTGATCTATTTATAATTTTAATAAATAAACTATGCTGAAAATAGAAAGAAGGGTGTGTTTTAGAAAGCAGGGAGGTATTTAGACGCTAGAAAGCGAGGCGGCAATAAGTGAAAAGAGAATTACTTGCTAAAAGCTCGATAATGCATGTACTTGTATGTTAAGGCACGATTTGGGACACTACTGTCATAAAATGTATTATGTTTCAGATAGTAAGGGTGTTTACCAAACGTTGTAAAACCTAAGTGCATATAACAATAGCTGTCGTGGGAAAGCGATCTTGTTGTGCGAGAGAGATAGCGATAGACGCTAGTTTCTGTAAACACACACGGAAAAACGTTGGGCGAATTAGAAAAAGCGTCATACGTTGCGCGGGAAGTTTTAGTTAAGCGGATTGGTTGAATTTGTATTTAGCGGTAGTTTGTACCTATAGGAACGTTTTGTTGTAGTTCGTAAGTAAGGGAAACTTGAGGCGTGTATATATTGTGAATTTAGAGGGAAATAAGGGCAGTCTTCTTAATATCGGCGGAATTATACGAAGAGACTCGTGTAAGTTGTTTTGCGTCAAATTATATATATATATATATATATATATTTTAATAATTAACATAAAGAATCAGTAAATTTCTCAGAAATAACAAAGTACGGGAACACTATAATTATTAATATTAAAGTTATAAAGAAAGTTTCATAAATCATAATAAGTCAAAGAGTGTATAATCGAAGTTATAATAAGCAATAAGAAATAATAAATACATACGAAGTTCTGTTAATTCTATATGTGGCGGTAAATCGCGGAAGGATGCGTAGGAGTTCGAAAGTAAGTTACGACGGTATCAATTAGTCGGGCCAAACGCGACGTGAAGTGAGTTAAATGCACTTAAGTTATATTCTGTCATCTTTGTGTCCAGTGTGTAATTATACAACATAGTTATAGGTATAATCCATATGTTAGTGTAGTGCACTTGTGATAAAGTGAATTGTGCAGTTGTAACAAGGATCAACACGACGACGGCTGCTGACGAATCACCGATCTACAATAGCTTCAGGACCACGCACTTTGGAAGGATTTACGCAAGTAAAGAATAATGAACAGTTAATTCTATGTTTTTAATAAATAAACATATGTTGTAGTCAACATAGTGACTCAATCTGTCATAAAGGACTCACTGCTAGTTAATCATATTCAATTTGTTCAATAAACAATTCAATTCATATAAGAAAATTTTAATTTTGTAATGTATAAATACAAATTGTTCATTAAAGTGATTAACATACTTTAATTTGTGTTTATTATTACTGGCGCCCTGAGGTAAATCAAGAGTCGGTACACAGGAATAAACTATTATATAAATTATATATCATATTTGATCAAGATAGTTTGTGATCTTATTTTTCACATGCTCATAGGCCAACATAATTTTCAAATCAAGAATTTTAACCCTTTTACAAAGGCCTAGCAAGAAGTGTATAACATTCTGTCGCCCGGAACGTGGGACACGATTGAGTCACTATTAAATAAATTATAAATTAAGAACAAACAGAAATTAAGAAATAGTATAAAACATAGTTTATGATTTTATGATTACGCGAAGTAGGAGTAGGAGAAACAAGGACATACAAAACAACATCCATAACCTATACAGCAACATGAGCACAAACACAAGTACCCAAAGCAACGCTATGGAGTTCCAAGTAAATAATCAACTAGGCGATCCAGACACGCTCGCAGACATTTCAGAGGAGGATGAAGTGTCAGTGACGCGGGGACTAAACGGACAGAACGATGTAAACGCAGAAACACAACAATTTACACCAACAGTAATAACAGAAATCCAAGAACGACCGATAAGTCAGACAACACCAGAGACAGACAAAAACACTGATGTCTACACAATACTACAACAAATACTAGAACAACAGTTGTCGCAAAACACACGACGGATAAAAGAACAGATACAAAAACAATCAGAAAAAACAGAACAACGATTGGCACTTCAAGTAGAACAAACAAAAGAACAGATAGCACGACAAATTGCTGAACATGCGAAAAAAACAGACGAACGGTTAGAACAACATGAGGTGAGATTAGAACAAGCACTACTACAAATGAACGAACAAATCAATAAACACCACGTAGAAATAAGAGACGAAGTCGCCATGCAAATAGAACAAGAAAGAACGAACAACAAAAAACTGTTCCAAGACTACCAAGTAGAGACGAACCACAAAATACAAGACAATACCGACAAAATTACTGAACTTAGTATAAATACTAAACAGCAATTCCTAGAAGTGGACGAACGGTATAGTAATAACATTTAAGTTATAAATAAAAGATGCGACAATAACACAGCAGCAATTCAAAAATTACGAGCCGAAAAGATGGAAGAAGTGAAGAAAGTGTCGGAAGAAACTGGCCTACAAATACGAAAAATACAACGAGAATTTAGTAATAAATTACCATCAATTAATAACCAACCATAGAACCATAACATTACTAACGAACAATTAAAAAATATCAGATACAATGGGACTGGAGACTTCCCGATGGAGTTTATGAAGGAGATGGAGGATGTCTACATGGAATACTACCAAGATAATGGCAACGTCACATGGATCGGAAGGCACCTAGAAGGAGAGGCCGCAGTGTGGTGGAGATTGATCAAGAATAGCGTAACCAACTTCGCAGAGTTCAAAGAAGCATTCACGAACAAATACTGGAGTGACATGATCCAAGAAAGGGTAAGAAACGAGCTCGAGTTTGGACGTTATCAGATGGAGAGTGGTATGAACATGATACAATATCTAGAACAAAAATTATTAGAGAACAGACAACTAATTCCACCGATACCTGATCAATACCTAATCAGAAAGATCGCTAAACATAATTCTCAAGGAGTACAGATCGCCATTATTACTCATGGGGTTACGACTATTAATGAATTCGAACAAGTACTCTCAGAATTCATGGGTGTGAGGAGTGAAACAAGGATAATGACTCGGACACATTATGACAATCGACGGGAACAAAAGCCATGGGTAAGAAAGAGATGAAGAGGAGAGTGGACGAAGGATGGAACAAGGACGGGCCCATGACAATGACAACCGGTCGAATACACAACACTACAATAGACGACCAAATAAATTTAGAAATGAACCAGAACTGATCCCTTCGACTAGCGGTAACCAACATAACAAAAGCGGCACTGCAATATCAACAAAACAAGGACAGCATGGTTCAGATGACGTAGATTTAAGCACTATTAAAAAGTATATTATTACCGTTGCTCTAGATTTAGAAGACGATGCCTTAAATAATGATGATATAAGTGTAGAGTATTGTATAAACATGTATAAACAAATGCCCGGAGATCAGAATATCATTAAATGAAATGTCCTTATACGGATTGATTGATACGGGGAGCCAAGTGAACGCGATATTTGAGAAATGGTTTAAAAATAATAAGAATAAATTGGGAAATGTAGAAACCTTAAGGCTATCGAATACTGTCATCAAAGGAGCAACTGGACAGAGATCAAAAAGGGTGAAGCAGCAGGTTTTATTAACGGCCAAGATCGGCGATGTGGAAATGGACGGCGTATTCCTCGTGGTACCAGAACTAGTAACGGACTGTATAATAGGCATAGGATTACTAGAAGAATATGGGTGTATTATCGATTTCCGCAACCAACAAGTAACAATTCCAGAAAAGGGGAACCAGAAGGAAGTCACGGCAGAGATATTCATGGCAGAGGTATTCAACGTAGCAGTAGTGTATGAGGGAGCAGATAATGAAAGAATGGAGGAAGAACCCAAAACACACACACACACACACACACACACACACACAGAAACACCACACAAAAAATTGAAAAACATAATGTAGTAGTACACATCCGTATATTAATGTAGTAGTAATAGGTAGCAAAATAAATGTAAGGAAAGGCAATGTAATAACGTATAATGAAAGTTAGTTATATAAGAAATTACGAATGTTTAGAAAATAAGTAAATAAGAATGGTCACCAGATGTTTAAAAAGGGAAATTGTTGTGTGTAACAGATGTTATTGAAAGAGAAAGTAGACCACCCACATTTTAAAGAGTAGTTTGACAAGTCAGGCAGAGAGGAACGGATAGTTTGTTTGTAAACAAGTCATAAAACCAGACCAACCCTTAATGTCTAGTATTCAGTACTGACGGAGTAGTGTTGTAATAAAATACTCACCCAATTATACTAAGAAATTTAAAGCAATTAATTAAATTGAATACGTTGTTAATTTTAATTATAATGAATGTATTAATTATGTCAAGTTAATAGAATATTGAACAAAGTACTTATAATTATAATAATTTTAGGGACGCATCAATTGAACTAGTTTACAATTTTGAAAAAATTGAACGTTAGTTCAATGGGAGGACTTATGTAACGGAAAATTTGATCTATTTATAATTTTAATAAATAAACTATGCTGAAAATAGAAAGAAGGGTGTGTTTTAGAAAGCAGGGAGGTATTTAGACGCTAGAAAGCGAGGCGGCAATAAGTGAAAAGAGAATTACTTGCTAAAAGCTCGATAATGCATGTACTTGTATGTTAAGGCACGATTTGGGACACTACTGTCATAAAATGTATTATGTTTCAGATAGTAAGGGTGTTTACCAAACGTTGTAAAACCTAAGTGCATATAACAATAGCTGTCGTGGGAAAGCGATCTTGTTGTGCGAGAGAGATAGCGATAGACGCTAGTTTCTGTAAACACACACGGAAAAACGTTGGGCGAATTAGAAAAAGCGTCATACGTTGCGCGGGAAGTTTTAGTTAAGCGGATTGGTTGAATTTGTATTTAGCGGTAGTTTGTACCTATAGGAACGTTTTGTTGTAGTTCGTAAGTAAGGGAAACTTGAGGCGTGTATATATTGTGAATTTAGAGGGAAATAAGGGCAGTCTTCTTAATATCGGCGGAATTATACGAAGAGACTCGTGTACTTTGTTTTGCGTCAAATTATATATATATATATATATATATTTTAATAATTAACATAAAGAATCAGTAAATTTCTCAGAAATAACAAAGTACGGGAACACTATAATTATTAATATTAAAGTTATAAAGAAAGTTTCATAAATCATAATAAGTCAAAGAGTGTATAATCGAAGTTATAATAAGCAATAAGAAATAATAAATACATACGAAGTTCTGTTAATTCTATATGTGGCGGTAAATCGCGGAAGGATGCGTAGGAGTTCGAAAGTAAGTTACGACGGTATCAATTAGTCGGGCCAAACGCGACGTGAAGTGAGTTAAATGCACTTAAGTTATATTCTGTCATCTTTGTGTCCAGTGTGTAATTATACAACATAGTTATAGGTATAATCCATATGTTAGTGTAGTGCACTTGTGATAAAGTGAATTGTGCAGTTGTAACAAGGATCAACACGACGACGGCTGCTGACGAATCACCGATCTACAATAGCTTCAGGACCACGCACTTTGGAAGGATTTACGCAAGTAAAGAATAATGAACAGTTAATTCTATGTTTTTAATAAATAAACATATGTTGTAGTCAACATAGTGACTCAATCTGTCATAAAGGACTCACTGCTAGTTAATCATATTCAATTTGTTCAATAAACAATTCAATTCATATAAGAAAATTTTAATTTTGTAATGTATAAATACAAATTGTTCATTAAAGTGATTAACATACTTTAATTTGTGTTTATTATTACTGGCGCCCTGAGGTAAATCAAGAGTCGGTACACAGGAATAAACTATTATATAAATTATATATCATATTTGATCAAGATAGTTTGTGATCTTATTTTTCACATGCTCATAGGCCAACATAATTTTCAAATCAAGAATTTTAACCCTTTTACAAAGGCCTAGCAAGAAGTGTATAACATTCTGTCGCCCGGAACGTGGGACACGATTGAGTCACTATTAAATAAATTATAAATTAAGAACAAACAGAAATTAAGAAATAGTATAAAACATAGTTTATGATTTTATGATTACGCGAAGTAGGAGTAGGAGAAACAAGGACATACAAAACAACATCCATAACCTATACAGCAACATGAGCACAAACACAAGTACCCAAAGCAACGCTATGGAGTTCCAAGTAAATAATCAACTAGGCGATCCAGACACGCTCGCAGACATTTCAGAGGAGGATGAAGTGTCAGTGACGCGGGGACTAAACGGACAGAACGATGTAAACGCAGAAACACAACAATTTACACCAACAGTAATAACAGAAATCCAAGAACGACCGATAAGTCAGACAACACCAGAGACAGACAAAAACACTGATGTCTACACAATACTACAACAAATACTAGAACAACAGTTGTCGCAAAACACACGACGGATAAAAGAACAGATACAAAAACAATCAGAAAAAACAGAACAACGATTGGCACTTCAAGTAGAACAAACAAAAGAACAGATAGCACGACAAATTGCTGAACATGCGAAAAAAACAGACGAACGGTTAGAACAACATGAGGTGAGATTAGAACAAGCACTACTACAAATGAACGAACAAATCAATAAACACCACGTAGAAATAAGAGACGAAGTCGCCATGCAAATAGAACAAGAAAGAACGAACAACAAAAAACTGTTCCAAGACTACCAAGTAGAGACGAACCACAAAATACAAGACAATACCGACAAAATTACTGAACTTAGTATAAATACTAAACAGCAATTCCTAGAAGTGGACGAACGGTATAGTAATAAAATTTAAGTTATAAATAAAAGATGCGACAATAACACAGCAGCAATTCAAAAATTACGAGCCGAAAAGATGGAAGAAGTGAAGAAAGTGTCGGAAGAAACTGGCCTACAAATACGAAAAATACAACGAGAATTTAGTAATAAATTACCATCAATTAATAACCAACCATAGAACCATAACATTACTAACGAACAATTAAAAAATATCAGATACAATGGGACTGGAGACTTCCCGATGGAGTTTATGAAGGAGATGGAGGATGTCTACATGGAATACTACCAAGATAATGGCAACGTCACATGGATCGGAAGGCACCTAGAAGGAGAGGCCGCAGTGTGGTGGAGATTGATCAAGAATAGCGTAACCAACTTCGCAGAGTTCAAAGAAGCATTCACGAACAAATACTGGAGTGACATGATCCAAGAAAGGGTAAGAAACGAGCTCGAGTTTGGACGTTATCAGATGGAGAGTGGTATGAACATGATACAATATCTAGAACAAAAATTATTAGAGAACAGACAACTAATTCCACCGATACCTGATCAATACCTAATCAGAAAGATCGCTAAACATAATTCTCAAGGAGTACAGATCGCCATTATTACTCATGGGGTTACGACTATTAATGAATTCGAACAAGTACTCTCAGAATTCATGGGTGTGAGGAGTGAAACAAGGATAATGACTCGGACACATTATGACAATCGACGGGAACAAAAGCCATGGGTAAGAAAGAGATGAAGAGGAGAGTGGACGAAGGATGGAACAAGGACGGGCCCATGACAATGACAACCGGTCGAATACACAACACTACAATAGACGACCAAATAAATTTAGAAATGAACCAGAACTGATCCCTTCGACTAGCGGTAACCAACATAACAAAAGCGGCACTGCAATATCAACAAAACAAGGACAGCATGGTTCAGATGACGTAGATTTAAGCACTATTAAAAAGTATATTATTACCGTTGCTCTAGATTTAGAAGACGATGCCTTAAATAATGATGATATAAGTGTAGAGTATTGTATAAACATGTATAAACAAATGCCCGGAGATCAGAATATCATTAAATGAAATGTCCTTATACGGATTGATTGATACGGGGAGCCAAGTGAACGCGATATTTGAGAAATGGTTTAAAAATAATAAGAATAAATTGGGAAATGTAGAAACCTTAAGGCTATCGAATACTGTCATCAAAGGAGCAACTGGACAGAGATCAAAAAGGGTGAAGCAGCAGGTTTTATTAACGGCCAAGATCGGCGATGTGGAAATGGACGGCGTATTCCTCGTGGTACCAGAACTAGTAACGGACTGTATAATAGGCATAGGATTACTAGAAGAATATGGGTGTATTATCGATTTCCGCAACCAACAAGTAACAATTCCAGAAAAGGGGAACCAGAAGGAAGTCACGGCAGAGATATTCATGGCAGAGGTACTCAACGTAGCAGTAGTGTATGAGGGAGCAGATAATGAAAGAATGGAGGAAGAACCCAAAACACACACACACACACACACACACACACAGAAACACCACACAAAAAATTGAAAAACATAATGTAGTAGTACACATCCGTATATTAATGTAGTAGTAATAGGTAGCAAAATAAATGTAAGGAAAGGCAATGTAATAACGTATAATGAAAGTTAGTTATATAAGAAATTACGAATGTTTAGAAAATAAGTAAATAAGAATGGTCACCAGATGTTTAAAAAGGGAAATTGTTGTGTGTAACAGATGTTATTGAAAGAGAAAGTAGACCACCCACATTTTAAAGAGTAGTTTGACAAGTCAGGCAGAGAGGAACGGATAGTTTGTTTGTAAACAAGTCATAAAACCAGACCAACCCTTAATGTCTAGTATTCAGTACTGACGGAGTAGTGTTGTAATAAAATACTCACCCAATTATACTAAGAAATTTAAAGCAATTAATTAAATTGAATACGTTGTTAATTTTAATTATAATGAATGTATTAATTATGTCAAGTTAATAGAATATTGAACAAAGTACTTATAATTATAATAATTTTAGGGACGCATCAATTGAACTAGTTTACAATTTTGAAAAAATTGAACGTTAGTTCAATGGGAGGACTTATGTAACGGAAAATTTGATCTATTTATAATTTTAATAAATAAACTATGCTGAAAATAGAAAGAAGGGTGTGTTTTAGAAAGCAGGGAGGTATTTAGACGCTAGAAAGCGAGGCGGCAATAAGTGAAAAGAGAATTACTTGCTAAAAGCTCGATAATGCATGTACTTGTATGTTAAGGCACGATTTGGGACACTACTGTCATAAAATGTATTATGTTTCAGATAGTAAGGGTGTTTACCAAACGTTGTAAAACCTAAGTGCATATAACAATAGCTGTCGTGGGAAAGCGATCTTGTTGTGCGAGAGAGATAGCGATAGACGCTAGTTTCTGTAAACACACACGGAAAAACGTTGGGCGAATTAGAAAAAGCGTCATACGTTGCGCGGGAAGTTTTAGTTAAGCGGATTGGTTGAATTTGTATTTAGCGGTAGTTTGTACCTATAGGAACGTTTTGTTGTAGTTCGTAAGTAAGGGAAACTTGAGGCGTGTATATATTGTGAATTTAGAGGGAAATAAGGGCAGTCTTCTTAATATCGGCGGAATTATACGAAGAGACTCGTGTAAGTTGTTTTGCGTCAAATTATATATATATATATATATATATATTTTAATAATTAACATAAAGAATCAGTAAATTTCTCAGAAATAACAAAGTACGGGAACACTATAATTATTAATATTAAAGTTATAAAGAAAGTTTCATAAATCATAATAAGTCAAAGAGTGTATAATCGAAGTTATAATAAGCAATAAGAAATAATAAATACATACGAAGTTCTGTTAATTCTATATGTGGCGGTAAATCGCGGAAGGATGCGTAGGAGTTCGAAAGTAAGTTACGACGGTATCAATTAGTCGGGCCAAACGCGACGTGAAGTGAGTTAAATGCACTTAAGTTATATTCTGTCATCTTTGTGTCCAGTGTGTAATTATACAACATAGTTATAGGTATAATCCATATGTTAGTGTAGTGCACTTGTGATAAAGTGAATTGTGCAGTTGTAACAAGGATCAACACGACGACGGCTGCTGACGAATCACCGATCTACAATAGCTTCAGGACCACGCACTTTGGAAGGATTTACGCAAGTAAAGAATAATGAACAGTTAATTCTATGTTTTTAATAAATAAACATATGTTGTAGTCAACATAGTGACTCAATCTGTCATAAAGGACTCACTGCTAGTTAATCATATTCAATTTGTTCAATAAACAATTCAATTCATATAAGAAAATTTTAATTTTGTAATGTATAAATACAAATTGTTCATTAAAGTGATTAACATACTTTAATTTGTGTTTATTATTACTGGCGCCCTGAGGTAAATCAAGAGTCGGTACACAGGAATAAACTATTATATAAATTATATATCATATTTGATCAAGATAGTTTGTGATCTTATTTTTCACATGCTCATAGGCCAACATAATTTTCAAATCAAGAATTTTAACCCTTTTACAAAGGCCTAGCAAGAAGTGTATTACACTATGAAACAACTTATTCGTTTCCATATTCCTATATAATAACTAATCTACCTGTTTTGTAAGATTTCCGCCGTATTTGAACGACTATTGCCAGTACATGGGTTTCCTTGTAGGTAATTTTGTAAATATTCGTTGTAACCAAGACCTATAGATTGGTCGGTTTTAAGAAGCATTACAAGCCCACATAAAATATAATATTTTACTAATTCTGTCACTGAATAAATAAAAAAGACATTTTGCAAAAAAACTAAGATTATTGTCAACAACAGACGTACATTTATAATTACACGAACAGAGGTTGCACTTCGGTATTAAGAAACTATGACATTACGCTAATATTAGAATTGTAAGATACTGTACAGAATATACTTGTACATACCTACCCGCTGAGATTTCATCTACCTTTCTACAATGGATTATTATGACATTTTTCAGGATACTTTATTTATCAAAATTAAGCACTTTACTCTTGTTAAAACGTAAAACGTTGCAGGTAAACGACCCCTTTTCCTTAACCGATCTTCACCAAAATCAACAGGCCTTGAGTCCTCTACAATTCAGAGCTGTATGCAAAACATTATTTGATTCTGTTTGAATTTGCGGCTGTTATCGTTTGCCATAGAAAAAATTCTACACATAGACAGACAGATACACACAAAGACACTTTTCGAAAAATGACTTTTTTTCATGTTTTGATGGTAGTACAATCAGAATCTCCCATTATCTCGAACATGATTTTTTTTGCCATGACCGTCTTCTATTTCCTTATGGAACATGGAAGTAAAAATGTAAATTGTTCAGGGAATACAAAAACAAATCTATGGTTACATAAAATGCACTGTATTGTCTATGAAACATTTCTACACCATATTTTCCATCTTTTTCTTCTTTCTTTTCATGTCTTCGTCTTTTTAAGATTGTTTTAGCCTCTCTGTCCATCTTATCTGCCTTTGTTATATTGTCTTGCCTGTCTTTTAGCCATTTCTTCCACTGCCTTGTTAGCTTCCTTAATGCGCGTCTTCTCGATTATTTTTAAACCTATAAGACAGTTTGATTCAGTCTCACTACACATGTTCAGCAAAATTTTTACTTTGCCCAGGACGTGCCAGTATTAAAAGTTATAAGGACATCCAATACCCCCAATCTTAATTTTCAAGCTCTACAGAAACATTCATTGGTATTCTAGTCCAAATAACATAAGCGACTTACTAGGATTTTCAGTTCGGCCATGTTGGCACTTCTTCAGTATGTCTAGATCTGCTAAGTCTTTGTATACTGACTTGACTGCTTTCATCACATAATCTGGAATAGAGATTTTGTGGATACGCCTTTCTTCTGAAATTTGAGTCCTTTGACACTTCCACAACAATTTCTCTCCTTTGGGGCATCGTTTATCGAAGTTTTTCTCTAATAGTTTTACCATAGTAGGCCTATACCTACAAATTATCTATAACCAGGGGCGTAGCTAGGGGGGAGCTAAGGGGGCAGCCGCCCTGGGCGGCATAGCCAGGAGGGCGGCAAAGTGAGCATAAATTTGAAAAAATTGTTTTAAGTTTAGAAAACTACAAACAACTTGTTTCTTTGATATGACTATTCGTTTCAGAAAAGAAAGTGTATTCACTTGCTGTCTCCAATATTTTTTGCGACTTTGTAGTGAGTTGTGCTGGAAAGGAGAATGATAATCAAATGATTATCTATTACCTTTGTATAGATAATCTTAATTGCTATTCGTATACAGACGAATATACTATTTGCAAACGTATAAAAAAAGTTACGTGGACTACGTATGTGCAATTCTTCCCAGTTCAGCGCAGCGAACGTGTTGATCATCAGTGTTGTTGATGAGCATTGAGAGTTTGAGTGTGGGGTTTGTTTTTGGTTTGTGCGCCTTCCAGGTTGATATAAAACGAAGTAAACTCAGTGACGCCCAGTTTCGGGGTTGATAAATACTGTTCATAAATACAGTAAAGTTAACGACGTGAATAGTTCAAACTGTAAAAGTGTCAAAGTACAGTTACAAGATTCAGTTGGTTCTAGTACCATGGATGATGTTGCATTGTGCAGCATTGAAATTACAGGTGATGTAGGACAGAACATTACTAGCAGCAATGTAGACCGTGTTCCCGGTGCTGCTCTACAAGATATGAGAGCTTGGCCAAGCGAGATATCTCAATCGCTCCTAGATATAATGGTGAATAGAGGAACATGTCAGTTGCAGAACAAGGACAGCTATTTCCCTGAAGATGAAGCTGGACGATCCTTAAACAAGTATCGGTTTGATAAAACCTTGCAAAATAGCGAAAATGTAAATCGCACTTGGATGTGTTTTTCTCCAACTAAAAAATCTATTTTGCTTTTGTTGCACTTTATTTCCACAAAAAAAAACCTATCAAAGAAGCCATTTCAATAGTGAAAATGGGTTTTCGTCGTGGCGAAAGTAAAATTCCCGTATTCAGGATCATAAAAATATTCCTAATCATTGCTCTGTGTTTTTTGAATGGAAGGTATTGGAACGTTCTTTAAACAAAGGGGGGCTTATTGATGATCTACTTCAGGAACAAATGAGTAAGCAGTAAAGATATGAAAAGAAATCCTCGAACGGGTCATTGTCACAGTACAAACTCTTGCACAACAAAATCTGGCACTGAGAGGACATCGAGAGTCAAATACAAACGATCCAAATCCTGGAAACTTTCTGTTAAAATACTTGGTTAAATTTGACAATGTCATGAGATCTCATTTGGATACAGTCTCTCGTAAATCTGGGTGTATATCGTATCTTTCGCCAACTATTCAAAATGAAATAGGCCTAATAAGCCTGTTAGAACTTCGCAAGTTCTGAAAGTTAGCAATAAGTTCTTAAAGACTTCCCAAATATTACTCTAAAAGAACATTGTGATACCAGATGGAGTTCAAAAGCATATGCGGTGAAAGCAATGCTGGATGAAGTGATCGCTGCGCTGGAGAAACTGAGGGATACACCGGATGAAATAATTGATACGAGGGAAGATGCAGCATTAATAATTAAGGCGAAGAAAAACTTTAATTTTGTGACCTTGCTCTTTATCTGGGCAGATATTCTTTCTTCTGTGGACAAAATCCAGAAAATCTTTCAGACCAAAGGAATAAGCTTTATTTAAGAATTGACACTTCTGGAAACGCTAACGGACAAATTAAAAGTTTGAAAGAATGAGCTGTGTGACAATGTCATTACTAAGGCAGAGCAGGTAAGTAATGAATGCGGTGTCAGTATCACAGAAAGGATGAGAAGGAAGCGCACGAGGCCAGGGGAGTATGCAGACGATTCTGCATTAACCATTCGGCAAAGAAATGAAACGTTCACTAATAGAATTTTGGACAAATTGTCACTTGAAATTTCAAGCCGTTTCTCTAACATAAAAAAGTTAGAAAAAAGTTTTGGGTTCCTCCGTAAATTTGAGGCGTACGTAAATGATGGGGATATACATTTTCAGGAACAGTTTTCCCAAATCAATATTAAGTGCTTAGTGCTTGCAAAACTGTACCCACATGACCTAAACAATGAAGAATTGTTCAGTGACTTGAAAGACATCATACTTTTATTAAAAACGCAAAAGTTAACGGAGAGCAAATGGACTTTACACCCCAGGGACTGCTATATTTCTTCAATGGGATTAGAAGCATACAAAACACTAGCAACAGCTTTAACAACTTTTTCTTACCTTACCACTATCTCTGTCTTCTTACTCAAATTGATTAAATCGTACCTACGATCAACAACATCTCAAGACAGGGTACCAAATCTATCGATACTTCCAATTGAAAACGACATTGCTTCATCTTTAGATTATAGTGACCGACTTTGCAGCAATTAAGACCAGGAAAATGTCTCTTTTAAAAATTTATTAAACATTAAAAATAAATATTAAGTGTTTATTAATAGAAGATGGAACCATTAACCTGTAATGGTAAGTGATTTTTTTTATTACTTTTAATGTAGTTCTTTGTTTAACTTTATGTTGCATTAGGATATTGTTTTGACGATGCGCTTTAGACCTGCAAGGAATTTGCATGTTTATTAGAACATTTTTACGTTATAAATTTTTGGAACGAAGTTCCTTAACGCGGCTTGCGGTAGGAGTTGACTGGTAGAAATCGTCACGTAACGAAAAAGCGTTATGCCCCCTACATGCGACTCTCTCTCTCTCTCTCTCTCTCTCTCTCTCTCTCTCTCTCTCTCTCTCTCTCTCTCTCTCTCTCTCTCTGTCTCTCTCTCTCTCTCTCTCTATCTCTCTCTCTCTCTCTATCTCTTTCTATTATATACGAGTGTGTGTGTGCGTGCGAGTATCGAGATTCGAGCAGACAAGCATCGTGCGCGGCCGGTTGTATAACCTCAATACTGAACGCGTGGAAATTTCGTTAAAACTTATTCTTTATTTGTTTTTGTTTTAAATCATACGTGAGTTATATTGTCTCATTATTGCAATTTTGCAATGAAGATTCGAGAAATGGAAACTGCAGCGAGTATGTGTAATACAAACTTAGAAAAGTAAGTTACTAAAATTGTATAACTTGATACAAGTATTTACTGTTTACATACGTTTAATGTGATTCAAGTGTTTACTATTTACTATTTACATACATTTCAGAGAGACAATAGTGAAATCATATGCTTAGCGTCAAAAAGAGTATCTAAAGAGAACAAAATCGAAAGCGAGTATCGAGATTCGAGCAGACAAGCATCGTGCGCGGCCGGTTGTATAACCTCAATACTGAACGCGTGGAAATTTCGTTAAAACTTATTCGTTATTTGTTTTCGTTTTAAATCATACGTGAGTTATATTGTCTCATTATTGCAATTTTGCAATGAAGATTCGAGAAATGGAAACTGCAGCGAGTATGTGTAATACAAACTTAGAAAAGTAAGTTACTAAAATTGTATAACTTGATACAAGTATTTACTGTTTACATACGTTTAATGTGATTCAAGTATTTACTATTTACTATTTACATACATTTCAGAGAGACAATAGTGAAATCATATGCTCAGCGTCAAAAAGAGTATCGAAAGAGAAAAAAAAATCGAAAAACAACTTCAGAGTGCGAAAAAAATACCAAAAACAAACGCTCAACGCCAACAACAATTCCGGCAGAATCAAAAAAGATACAACAAAGTGAAACGTTGAATCTTGCCAGGTATGATATATCTTTCGCATGAGAATAAGCAACAATTATATTTGCTTTCCTATTTCTGTTTTAACTAATAACAATATAAAAATTATATTAATTTATAATTTCGTATTTTTCAGAAAAAAAATTAATGCTGAACGCGCTAAAAGATATAGAGATAAATTAAAATCAAAAAAGCAACGTGCTGAACTTGACTCTTTACTATCATCGAAAGAAGATTCATTACCGACCTTCTTACTCGAAAATAAGAAAGAAACTGATCATCGTCATGATACAAACTGTGAAGAATTAATCTTTAGTCAGTTTCAAATGCAGACAAATCAAATTCAACCATCAATGAATAATGAAGCTCAGCAAGTAATAAGTCCAAGTTTTCAATCATTTCAAGCCCCATACGAGGAACATGATGAATGTTCAATGCCAAACGCCTTGTTGCATCATGAAACAAACATTGCTGGCGACGGTAACTGCCTATTTTCATCTCTCATAAGAATTTTACATCTTCAAATATCTGCATCAGTTCTTCGACAGCAACTTTATGATTCACCCTACTTGAATGCTTGTCAAAATCCAACTAGTGCAAGAAGAATACTTAGTAGTGAGTTTGAATATGGAGATATAGATTGTTTATTCATATTTTCCAGAACATACAATCAAAACATATGCGTGCACTTTCATTATTTTTTCAATAATAATGCAAAAAGAGAAGTTGTTCGTTTCTGTTATTTTAAAGTAAATAATTCAATAAATTTTTTTACATCTTCATCTCCGTGATACACATTTTACACCGTACATCGTAGTTCAAGAAATAGTTCCGCACAACAGAATAGACTTTCAGCAAAATGAAGATTGTCTTTCTCATAAATCATCTGATGAAATTCACTTTGAACAAAGTACTCCGGTTCATTTTGAAAATGATGTAATTGATATGGAAATTGAAAGATCGAATGTTACGAATTCAACTTACACGGATTAATATAAACACAGTCATGCTCATCTAGAATTCTATCATCAATTTCAAAATAATACATTTGATCGTACTTGTGCAGTTTGCGACAGGCTATGGTGGAAAAGCGATTTAAAAAAAGCTTCTAACGTAGACAAAAACCTTCTACAAACAATAATACCGAATTATGAATCCAGTTCGAGTATTGACGTTTGTTCTACGTGTAAAGGATCTTTAGATAAAAAGAAAATTCCAATACTGTCGACTTATAATGGTTTCAAATATCCAACGATTCCATCTTACTTGCCAACATTAAATCTTATCGAGCAACGGCTCATTTCACCGAGAATTCCTTTTATGCAAATAAGAAGACTTAGGCATGTTCATGGTCAGTATGGTATTTATGGTCAAATTATCAATGTTCCAGTGGAAGACAATACCATGGTAAAAAAATTGCCTAGAAATATTGAAGATGACCATTGCTTTTATGTGCACATTAAAATTCATAAGACTAGTTATGTTCATGGCCTCATTAACAAGAACAATATTAAAGAATGGTTGAAATACTTAGTTCAAACGCCGCTTTATATTCACCACAAAATAGAAATTGATGATGCATTTTTAAATCGTGATCAAGTAGCTCCGCAGTTGGTAATTGATGATATTAGTGAACATGTGCCTATTGAAGATAACCTAACTGCTCAACAACAAACTCTTTTGTGGAATGAAGATAAGATTTTGCATATAGCACCTGGCGAACAGAGCTCGATGTATTTATTCGATGTATTTATTAGTATTTTATTCGATGAATATGCCGAAGAGCTTTCATTTCCAACAATATACGGTGGTCAGTTTAGAAATTACTGTTACTCTATTTATGCAAGCTACCAGTGAACTGCGACGTACTGGTCGACGCGGTGCTGACCCACATCTTTTATATTTGGCTGCAAAAATTATGAGAGTAAGGGTTAGTCAAAGCGTCACTATTGCTTTCAAACATTTTGGTTATAACACTACAATAACTAAAGAGCAGATACAGTCTGAAAATTATATTAATCACTGTTTAGAAACTAATCTTGCTTTTCTTCTGTGTATACCGAATTCCGCTTGGTATTGGGCTGATCGTAAAAAAGATCTTTTTGCAATGATTAGGCAATTAGGAGCACCAACTGCTTTTATGACGCTCAGTGCAAATGAAACTGGTTGGATAAATTTAGTAAAAATATTGTATAAATTAAAAAATAATGAGATGGACGTATCTGATGAGTTTATATCAAACATGAATTACGTTCACAAAGCCAAACTAGTTAATGAAGATTCAGTTACTTGTGCTATTTACTTTAATAAACTAGTTAATTGTTTGTTGAAAATTTTGCAATATAAGAAAAAAGTCCGTTTAGAAAATATCGAGTGATTCATTACTTCAAGAGAATAGAATTTCAACATCGTGGCAGCCCTCATGCTCATATTCTTTTATGATTGGATAATGCACCAAAAAATTTATTAAGTAACGACAAAGACGTCATACAAATGATCGACGAGTTAGTTTCCGTATCTGAGGCAGATGCATCTGGAAATATTAAACTGCAAACTCATAAGCACACTTTCACCTGCTATAAAAAAATGGATCCTAATAAAAAAGATAACTGTCGATTTGGTGCACCTTTCATGCCATCTCGATACACAATAACATTGTTACCTATGAAAGATACTGATTCTGATTTTTCGGAACAAAATTTAAAAGAATATAAAAAACATTAACAATTGATTAGAACAAACTTGGAAATTTTTGAGTATACAGATTTTCATCATTTTTATACTCACAATAATATTGCTTCAGATGAACATTATTATAATATTATTCGTGCTGGAATCAACCGCCCAAAGTTATTCTATCGCAGAAAACCTTCAGAAAAATGGCATAATTCATTTAATCCATTTGTATTATATCATTTGAAGTCAAACATGGATTTTCAAATCATTCAAGATGAGTATGCTTGTGCTGCTTACGTTGTTGAATATGTTAACAAACACAACAGAGGAATTAGCAATTTACGACAAATTATTCAGATAATGGACGAAAATCCAGAATTTGATATTGTTGATATTACAAAAAAAATGAGTATTGATGTTCTTCATTCTGTAGAAATGTCGGCGCAAGAAGCTGCGTGGTTTTTGTTACGAGAACCTATGGCCAAATCATCAACAGCTACCGTTTATATACCAACCATATATCCCTCAGAACGCCAAAGAATAAGGAAAAGTTTAAAAGAATTAAATGAAGTGGGTGATGATTGTACAGACATATGGAAAGAAAATTGGTTTGATAAGTATGAAAAAAGACCAGAGGAATTAAATAATGTTACGCTAGCACAGTTCGTTGCAAAATATTATATCAATAATAAAGGAGTATATACTGAAAGAGACACTCCAAAAATTATAAGATACCGTAATTACGATATGGCTGATAACTTTAATGATTATAGACGAGAGACGGTTTTATTACATATTCCTTTTAGAAGTGAAGATAATGATATTCTAGCTGATAATAAATTCATAGAAATATATGAAAATAACAAAGATTTAATTGTAGAACGCAGAAAAGAATTCGAATTAAATTTAGACATACAATAAACGCTAGAAATTTGCCGACGATTATGTAGAGATAATGGTGAAAACGAAGATGAGGAATTAGAAGGCCATGCCAATGTAATTTTTGAAAATGATCCTTACGAGATGTTAGAGCGTGACCCACATTCCGTTGTTAATGCTGATATACAAAATGCAACTCTCAGCAAACTTGGTGCTATTGCAAAAAAAAAAAGGGAATTTGATGGACAGGCATCAATTCTACGAGTTCATGAGAATGGCTAACGAAAAACAAAAAGAATTATTGATGCATATTATTTATCATTTACAAACTCCAGATCTAGCACCTTTTCAAATTTTTTTCACTGGTCCAGCAGGCGCTGGTAAAACTTTCGTCATTAAACTCATAATGGAAATTTATAACAGATTTACTGATACAGACGGCTATTGCAATGCTTATATAACTTGCGCCTCCACTGGTAAAGCTGCTGTGGCAATTGATGGTACAACAATTCATACTGCACTTATAATTTCAATTTCAAAACTATTGCCTGTGTCATCTGAAATCGCACATTTGTATAGACCTCTTTTTAGATATGTAAAAGTATTAATCATCGATGAAATAAGTATGATCAGTGCAGAGCTTTTAGTGAAAATTGACTTGCGTTTAAAACAAATAACCAATAATCATAAGGATGAATTTGGTGGTATAGATATTATTTTTATTGGAGATTTACGGCAGCTACCACCGGTACGAGCAACACCAATATATAGGCCTATTAGAACACACATGGTTGGACCCCATCTTTGGCGGAAACTTAAATTTTATCAACTCAACCAAGTCATGAGACAGGCTAATGTTGCATTTTCTAATTTACTAACTAAAGTAGGCAATGGTGAACCATTAGAACAACATGAAATTGAGTTGATAGAATTAAGGTTTTTTACAAAAGCCGATACTCAAAGATTGTGCCCTAATGGGATTCGCCTATTTTTCAAAAATGAGCATGTAAACGCCTACAACAATCACGTTCTACAACAATTTGAAGACAAAATTATCTCTACAGCTACTGATTCAATTACAGGATCTAAAAATCATGAACAAGATGCTAATTTTAGAGTAAAGTTACATAAAAAGTCAGTTATCGATACTGGTGGTTTACCATACGAAATTACTTTTGTAAAAGGCATGTTTTATCTAATTACAACAAATATTGATGTATCAGATGGCTTATGTAATGGTTCAACTGGAAAATTAGTGCATTTAGATCTTGATACAAACAGCATTGTAGTTAGAGTTTGGTTGGAGTTTTGTGGTCAACAAAGATTGGTCGGAAGGAAAGGAAAAAAGCTGCTCAATTAGCTGTACAAAGTGGAGTTAGTAATCTTGCTGTGCCTATTGAACTACGATCTGCGAACATTCCATTGACATCAGATAAGAAAATTATTGCTACTCGAAAGCATTTTCCTTTAATTGCAGCTTGCGCTATGACCATACATAAATCGCAGGGTGGAACTTTTAGTGAAATTGTTTACGAGTACAGCAAAGATCATTCGCAAGAACTTGTTTACGTTGCGTTATCTCGTGTAACAAATATCGAAAATTTGTATATTGTAACACCTCAAGATGATCCAACGAAATTTAAGTTTTATCATAATCGAAAGCAAGCTAGATCAACAGAGAAATTGCTGCAAGAATTTCAAAGATTATCTTTAAACACATTGTAGACCATAACGCAAATTATCTTGGATATGATTTGTAAAAAAAAGAGGTCTTTTATTATTCATTTTTAACTGCCAAAGTTTAAAAAATCATACCTTAGATTTCATGGATTCTAGATTTACTCAAAATTCTAATCTACTATTACTTTCTGAAACGTGGATGAGAAATGAAGAAGAAATTGTTCATCCTAATTTCAATTCCATTTCTCATTATAAACGAGATAATGTTCGTGCAGGTGGAGTCGCAATATACCATAACTCTGAAGATACCGTCCACATTTGTACAGAAAATATGAGAATGATTTTGTCAAACATTAGTGATTTGAGTACTAGGCATTCATCAGTTGGTGACATTTGTTCAGTTGTTTGTAAAATAGGAAACGATGTTGAAGTAGTTATTGTAGCTATTTATATATCCCCAAATCAAAAGATTGAGGATATTACATTATTTATTCATCGATCGTTGTTAGAATATACTGAGGGAGGTTCTAAATTACTTAAACAAAATTTTCATAAACTTCCACTCATATTGGCTGGAGACTTCAACGTTAACTTCAATAATAAAGAAAAATTTGAAGAACTCACATCCTTTTTATCAGATACATTTGATTTGAGTATTAATAATGATCCAGCGCAGTTCACAACAAAATGCTGTACTACAGTTGATGCTGTTTTTTCGAGATACTTAGACAAAATTGAATCTCAAACATATGTATCTTATTATAGTTACCATAAGCCAATAATTACCATGATACAATATGATGATAAGATTTAAAAAATTTTTTTTTATTTAGATTTTTTTTTATATAATTTATAATTTACTATTTTATATCTAATTTTTAATAAATGAATATTTTCCTAAAATATAAAAATGAAACTTTTTGATTTGATTCCTTACTTTAGATTATTTGCATTGAAAAAATGATAGAAAATAAAAAATAAAATATACAGATTACACAGAGAGAGAGAGAGAGAAAGTCGCATGGAGGGGGCATAACGCTTTTTCCTTACGTGACGAAAATATACAAATATAAACAATCTAAATCTCCATATCGAATTACATTCGGAGTTGAAGAAAAAGCGTAAGGAACTTCGTTCCTGACGGGGGTCCCCCGACCGCTGAGATGTTTTTTATTTATATTACTACATTTTTTATAGTCTACATTTGTTATAATAAATGTATACAAACTGAATACCAGTAATATTATAATATGTAATTTTTTGACTTAACAAATATTCTTAAGTCGTTTGCAGGACTCGCTTTCGTGCAAAAATCTACAAATTTGCATTTATGAAGTACTTTGTTCACTGGATGAGCCTTTATTTTTGCTCTTTTGTCCCCTTTTAATTGAGAAGGCGAGGCGGCCGGCGATCTCCTTGCCCCGGGCGCCAAAAAGCCTAGCTACGCCACTGTCTATAACAGCATCAGTCAGCCTACCACGGCCAGTCAGTAGTGTATCATTTGATATTTTACGTCCTCGTAGTTACAATACACAACAGCAAGTTAGCAGTAGAATGAAATATTAAATTTACACTGTTGCCAATAGCAAAAAAATTCTGAAATCTATAATTAAGTTATAACAAGTGTGTTAATAAGTGCAAGGTAAATTTTGAAACAGTATGCTATAAATAGTTCTGAGCAGGTATAAAAAGCTTATGGATTTGTTAGGTACAAAAAGCTCTGAAACATGCAAGTATTATATATTAATATATTCGAAAAAATATGGAGAATCGTTTAAAAATAAAACATAAAATTGTGACTTTCAAAAAAAAATTACTACACGGTCCCGTAAACAAAACTCGTGGTTGACAAAAATATAACATTTGGTAAGCACATACAATAACTGTAACAGGCTGACACTTGTTGACAATCTCAAAACTATAAAAAAATAACTAACTGCAAAGTGAACTAAATATTGTTGCGATATTCAAATGTTTTCGTCTTCTTCATTCATAAACACGCTGAACCTACTCATAAATGTTCGCAATGAATGTATTTTACTAGTAAGAGATTATATTCAAACTTCACCTAACAAACCTAACCTTGTGAACGAAAACATAACGTTTTTTGCAAACTTAGCCTATTGAGATTAAAACAATATATTATATCACTATTGATTATATTGTAACTGTATACATGATATATAGGTATAAACATCCCCAAAAAAATTTTTAATGTAGTACGGGACTAGAGAAAAACAACAACCACAAATAGATTTCGGCGACCAGAAATTACACGTGCAAAATTTACTGTTGAACGCGAAAAGTCAGGTTTGTTACATAAATGTGTGCCGATTGAATAAAATCGGCGCTAATAAATGTTTTTTTTTTTAAACAAATTTTTTTTATAAGTCAATAAAATACTTAAAGAAGGGTTACAAATGGAGATATAGGCTATAAAGAAACTTGGAAGGGGTTGCCCTTCCTTCACTTCGAGTTGGTTTCTTATGTGGTTTTCACAAAAAAGCGAGTATTATTTTAAAGGCATATTGGTTTTCGTGTGTACATTTAGTTTGCCTGTTAACCTAACTTTAACCTTTGGCAACACAGACATAGATCAAAGTTATATTATTGCTAGAAATATTTTTTGTAAAAAATATGAAAATGGAAAACGATTTCAATAGTCAACAAGCTATTTTATAACATACACAAATATGTTTTCACGATTTCTATAATCTGACTAAGATTATATGGATATTTACTACGTACATATCGAAGACAACTATCACATTATCGAACTATCGAAAATTAGCGTAGGTATGGTTGTTGGAAAAGTACCGGTTTTTACAGAATTTCAGAAACATTAATTTTTTAAATATTAATTTTTGAACTTTTTTCAAGTCTAAAGGACTGGTTTTTTATCACAAATCATTGTCCCTACCCACGAGTAACATTGGACGACTTACTAAATCAACCAGTCGCAATGTTTCGTCATTTACTGAACAAATACTAAATAAATTAGCTCCTGTGGACTATCTTCTTGAACCACATCCAGGAAAACGAGACCTAGCTTAGGCGACCAATGTGAAAAAATTAAATTCGAAGCCAATCCGTATACGTCGGACTGTTAGGTTTCAGCGATCAAATTTTGTACATTTATTAGAGACTCTCTCTCTCTCTCTCTCTCTCTCTCTCTCTCTCACGCACACACACACACACACACACACACACACATATTTGCACGTTTTTACTTTTTTACACTTTTTGAGAGTGGTATACTAGTAATCTGTTACACGAACATTGAATGAAATAATATACCTAGACAATATGATTATAGATATAACAATGATATCAGAAGATATAGCGCTGATACAAATTTAAATGCTGATTATTTTGGAAAGGTAAGAAGACGGGTACAGAAACATATCACTCACATATACACACGCGTCCGCAGCAATGTGTTGACGTTGATATCAACCGGCTCGTGACGTAGGCGTACTTCATATTTTGTTGTTGCCTATAAAATAAAATATCCAAATTGACTTTTGGGCACTAACTTAAGAAAAGAAATAAACTATATAAACATAAGGAAAGAAGTGTACATTATATGATCGGACCAAAATTTGTACATTATCAATTTTTAACTGAACGTGCAGCTTCCGAAAAAACAATATTTTCTGACAGTTAAAAGTAAACTGTTCTATACTATATAGGCCTATCGCACAGTCATCCTTTGCATTCAAGTTTTTATCGTTATCCGTACATATAAATGTTCACAGCAGGTAATTTTCGTTTATTATTATTATTATTATTATTATTAAATCCTTAAATTCGTAGTGACCGTCAATCAATGAATTTTTCCGGTGAAGGGTTTGTGAGGATCGGTCAAAACATAAAACACAAATTTTAACTTATTTGTTTCGACGTTTCGACAATGTTTATTGTCATCATCAGGACAATTGTTGTGTGTTTGGTGTCAGCAACCATTTGTGTTATATTTTTTTACCGATCCTCATAAACCCTTCACCAGAAAAATTATTATTATTATTAGATCCACTCGTGCTAGTGGCATTGGCATTTCAAAATCCAGTTGGATATGAGAAAATGATAACATATCCAATCATTAGTGTATCCTGAGCACATCATGTAATGTACATGAAGGCTACAGATCCGAATATAGACCCACATACCGATCCCGTGGACTTGCGTACCCCTCCTGCACGACTTAGACTACACCGAGTGGTCAATTTGTCCCGGGCCCGTCTCCTAGTAGAGAAAACAACTGTTCCGCGTGTCAATGGTAAGCACCGCACTCAGGAAAACGCACAGTACCAGAGAACCCAGTGATTTGGCCATAATAAAGACGCTATACAGCTCAAGAGATCACCTGATTCAGGATTGGCGTTTGATTGTCCGCCGCCGCATAAATTGATCTCGTGACCATGCTGGAGGTGTCCAGCGGCGTAAAGCAACCACCTATTCCTCAACCGCCATACCATCCAAAAGTGAAAAACAATCTTCCATCTGCTACTGTTATTATGACCGTGAACGCAGCAGCAAACTGGAAATACAATTACCAAAGACTATAAAGGCCAAGTCACCAGCTCCATCTTCAATATCCCAAGTTAAAGAAACACCCAGCCGCATCTTCAGAAGTGGTGAAGAGTACTGTCATTATCATTTTTGCACCGGAGACGGTAAAACCGTAACGTCTGCAACACAGAGAAAGCCTACGCCAGATGCTCCTAATCGACTCCAGGTGTGTAATAGATTTAGGTATCTGCTGCTCTTGTCAGGACCGCTGTTGTGGGGGACTTGCCGCTATACACAAGTGCAAGATGCAAAACGTACTCGACGGGGAAGTACTCAATAGGCTACATGGAAACGTTTCTGCCACATATTGAGCAAAAGTGATTTAGACGTTCGACTTGTGGTAAAACGTATTCGTATTTGCACGGTAGTAAATGTAGCTCGGAATTCGGCAAGCGTATTGTGGATTGTCTCCCATGATCCCCAGTGCCCAGAATGAAAAAAAACAAGTTCATTGGAATGATCAAGATAACAATGAAGAAGGACTAAGTGAATGTAACCGAAACATCTGCTATAAAAAATAGCAAACACCGCATCACGGCCTCGTCACCGCGAAACCAAAATAACTCGAATTTTCCACCTTATCGTAAGGCTATGTTTGTTTCTCTAGTGGTACACCGGATACCTATAATCGATCTGTAATTATGCAGTGGAACAAATGCTTCAGTTTTTGGATAAAAAGTCATTGCTACAGCGCTCCTCCCCCCATCGGGTTCGACGTCGGAAGTGACGACAGATTAACCATTGTTGTAAATAAACCGACTTTCTGCCGGTTTGAACTCGCTCGCTCGCTTTGCTCATTCAAAAGCTATTTCACCCCCAGGTGGTGTGTACAATTGCAGGGGCACTGATGATACTCTAATATAGAAAAGAAATATTCAACTTCATTCAATACAACAATTTTTTTATACATCCCTCATCCCCCTTTCTTTGCTTCCTTTTATAATAAATTATGTAACAGTTGTGTAGGGGTGTCTGTTAAACCTCTTAGCGGCCATTTTGTTATATGTGATTTTCCGCCATTTTGAACACCGTGCGCTCCTTGTATTAGCGTCCCGCGGTGTTTTTCAAAACTCGCCATGTGTTAATTTTGCGCTGCGCCGGCCGTCGGGTGTCATTGTTGAACAACAAGCCGGGCGCACACCGCCAAACCGTACCGCCACGCTAATCCCTTCTGTACGCAACCCGCTCGCCCATCATAATTAGATTATTTACACGGTAACTAATGATACTGTGTTTATAAATAGGAATCAGATCGGTTTTCTGAAAACACGTCCTTATCCGGCAACATATGTAGGCTATAGGCCTAGTGTTCACTGCAGAAAATGTATGACTTTCATGAAAACGGAAAGATATTACATTATACTGGTTCCGGACTCCAGTTTCCTGAAGTTTATCATAAGAAATTTATGAAGTTATGATACTGGTTCAAACGGATATCGGGGGAGACGTGAATAGACTACTCCACACCCCCAAAAGTTTTATGGGGCTGATTTAAAGAATATAAATAAGTTGTCAACCTGGAATTTTTTAAAAATTAAAACGACTTTCCAAATCTTCAATTGAAACCTCATTTTTTAAAACAATTTATATGAAAGAACCTCCACCCGAAACCCTTCCCACCAGTAGGAACCTCTCTCTCTTTAGCCCCATAAACTAACTGCTTATAAAACTAACCAACGAATTATATCACAAGCTCTTTAAGAAAGTCATGGTGCATGGTGACATCTTTATCCTTGGGTTATGTTGTTATTTTTGTTATTGTTGTCATACAAAAAAAAAATAATTATAACCCAGTCAGTAACTACCATAGGCTAACTATTAACCAGATATTAGTCCAGTCACAACCTCTCCCCTCTCTCTCTCTCTCTCTCTCTCTCTCTCTCTCTCTCTCTCTCTCTCTCTCTCTCTCTCTCTCTCTCGTTCTCTCTTCTCCGTTCTATTTATCAATCAGCTTCCCTCTCTCCCCTGCTCTTCACCCTTACTCATCTCTGTCACATATTGCTCTTCTCCGATTCTTTACTCCTAATCCTTTGCATACTCTGTCCTGCCATGTTTTGCGTGGTCGGATTCTTAATCTTTTTCCTACCCATTTGTCCTTTTTGCATTTTTGAAGGATTTGCAACAAACATTTTTTTCAAGAAAGGTCTGTTACCAAATAGCTGAACCATCCCAACCTGGAGGGCCCAGGAAATTAATCAAGGTTTTCTCCTCTATATGGGTTGCTTCCGCTTTATCTTCAGATTCCTATCTGCCTCTTAAATCGCAATGTCATGTCCGGATAAATCAAGATTTGATTGTCGCCTGCAGCAGTCCAAAGTAGGCCTATAAGTCGGCATCCTTTCGTAAACATTCTAACTTGGTGAGTACTGCTGCCTACTGCCAAAAGGGTTATCGACTTTCTGGTCTGGATTTTTCTGCGCCAACAGGTGCATAGACTGTGGCTACGCAGAGAGGCTAACTGCTACACTGAGTGCCAACATCACTCCAAGTAACCCTGCGGACTTGTGAGGACCAGTGGCGTGTCAATTCGGAACAAAAGTATTATCGTACTTCCCCCAGTTATTTCGATCCCCCGTGACTTCGCTGCCTTCTTTTACAGACCATTCTCAGAAACTTGAAAATGTCAATCATAGGGCGATTATCATCATAATCAGGATCATCAGATTCGAATTCCGGGTCCTACTCTGACCACTCCAAGGTTTGGAGGTCATCCAACTTCCTTTCCCTGGCTGCGCGCGCGCACCTGAGTATAATTCGGAAATTCTGTTGGCATCCATCCATCCATCTGGCCGACTAGCAACCTATATTCGGATATCTTATTTAAATTTAAGGTATTCAATTGCACCCAATATTCTTGTTTCTGGTCTAGTGAGATGTACTGATGAGACACAGCGTACAAATTCCGCTACTTCGATCTTATTTCTTTGTTCGACTGTTGAGGCCAACATTCAGAATCATACTTTATAACTGGTGTCACTTTGCAGACTTAATTTTGCATCTCGCCAAATGTGTTTTAGTGTTCATTAAATTTCTTCCATACTGTCGATTAAATTTATTTATGTTATGATCATCTTCACTCCAAGGATTAGGCCCTGTTCTGGATCCGTATCATCCTTGGCTACTGGCGTTTGTGTTTACTATCCACCTACCTATTATCCCAAATCTTCTGCAGAGATTCAACTTTTGATTATCTACTAATGTCGCTATTTATTTTTAGATCTAAAAGTGAGAATGATGGGGTACTCATTAAAATTTAATTTCAACGCCTATTTATTTTGTCGCGTACTGTTGTTATATGAAATCTTAAAACGAATGTTGTTAAAGACGCTGCTTAGCTGAATAGCTCATTAGTTTGTCTACTAATTACCAATTTTGCTCAAACAGTGTTTGATGTACGTAAAACGATGATTTTTGTTCTGCTAACCTGAATAGTCAGATTAGACTCTCAAGATAGTTTACATAATCGATGCAAAACTCTTGAAATTTTGTTCAGAATTGACAAATAGGCCTACTGCTTGATCGTTCGGAAACCAAATTGTGTTCAAAAGGGTTAACTGTAAAACAATATTAACCCACTTCTTCCCACGTGTGAAAACATAGTCAATTCATGAATTGAAAGTGCAAGTAATAGTGAATATTTCTCGAAAAGGCTAAAAAAAAAAATAACAAAAGAAATAAGCGTATTAGTCAACTGAACCATTCTTGAAATCGTGATAGGTAATCCACGATCTAGTTTTGCGTTTCCATTTCCAGAAAAGCAGCTAACGAGGTCCTCAGAACGTCGTAGTGGCTAGAGGTGTCGGAATATTCTTGAAAACCATAAGAGTCCTCGTTAGAGTCTCTTAAAAGAATGCGTACATTATGTCTACTCTATTGGGGCTGCTAATTAGGGTGAAGACAAATTTCGTGGGATAAAACATTAAGTTCCTTCGCAATGATTATTCTATCAGAGACGGCTGAAAGAAAAACAATACCAAATTCTTCCATCATTATCTTAATCTCTTCACGGATTCCTCCTGTTCCGACCTCACCATCTGACTACTGGTCGTCCAACGTCTCTTCTTCCACGAGGCTGCTAAACACAAATGCGAGTACTATCTGTCCTATGTAAATGACGTTTCCATTTGTTTCTATATGATGTTATTTTTTCTCCGCTAACTGAGAATATATTCACTTCCTTCCTGTCATCATATTTCTTATACTACCTCCTTCTGTACATCTCATGACTGCCCTTAAATATTTCACTTCAGCTACCTGAAAGCTGCCCCATCCCTCTTTCTAACCGTCCAGGCTTCACAGCTATATAATAATACTGAAACGGCCATTGTACTATACAGTTTTAAATTCGTAATTTTGTTATGTTCCCTTTCAGAGTGTTTAGAGTAACTCTACAAATGTGCAGAAGTGTATTAGTTTTACTAGTCACATCCTTCTGTCGTTACGTGACACAATCCCGTAAGTAATTTACCTTATTAACCCGTTCAAGGAAAATTTCATACAAGACAATTTTCGATCGTATTCGATGTTTCCCATAACTTTGTTTTCTGCAATCGATACTCTGATGTCGTTTCAGCAATCTTTTGGAAGGTATATTCACTTTCTTGAATGAATGCCGTGTCACCAGCGGACAATAATACACTGTTTTATTCCTACCTAGTAGTATAGATGGAGGAACTTTCCTTTCTAGTACCCGGATAATATCGTACATTATCGGAGAATATTGTCATATTTCTTCTATTTGGCAGCAATAAAAAGATTCTTGACCTATGTAAAAAGTCAAACACCGATACATTAAATAGTAGGCCTACTTTGTAATCAGCGTGGAACGCGCTAAGCTTTTCTCATTGGCAAGATTCCATTTTTCATACTACACTCGAATGTATCATTTTGATTTCTACTTATTGTCGCATTAAATACTCTTCAGCGTCTCTTTTTTTCTAGACAGTAGATACTCGTTTAACCGAATACAATAACTTCGGATAACACGATTTTGGGATAATCCGAGTGAGCTGTCTCCGGATGTTAAAAAGCGAAAAGAAACACAGTATGATACATAGATTACAGCTCCTACCTCAGGTTTGAAGGAACTGAAAAACCTTATAAAAATCGGCCTGACGACTGAAGACACACGAATAGAAAAAGGCTATAGTTAAAACCTTCGTGGTCTTGAAGGCAGAACAAACGGTGTGCATAAATCCTTGAATGAAAAGAAGTAGAGGATTTATTGTTACTATAATTTTTTACTATTTTTGTTTATATGTAGCCTATATATCCTACTACAGTAATTCGGTTAAACCCAGTTTTACTGTAATGTGAGAATGTGCCATTTGGACAGTACAAAAAAGAATATGAAAAAGAAAAAAAGCAATATAAATTTTCCATTTTCGTATTATAGTTCAGTTTCGACCATAACTTTTTCACGTGCCTGTTTAATTATCCGCAAAATTGCTGAAATTGATTATTGGAATAATAGACGCTGTACGCAGACTGCTAGTCGAGTGGTATACACTCATGACACAATTGCCGCACACGTCCAGTAGCACGCGTGGGTTCTGCGCCAACCAGCGTCGCTTCACAGCGGTCTTCGCATTCGATTTAACAAAAACACAAAACGTTTGGTTGCACAACAAACGGACCCCCAACAAGCTGTAAAACTCTTTAGGGCTGTACGTTTGCCTTTTCGCATTTAACGTTCCGGACAATAATATAATAATTAATACGAGTTGATTGTTGGTTCGGTGTCTTGGGGGGTCGGACCGCACGGGGGGGGCGACCACACGGGGCACATCTCCAAATACGCCAGCTGCCGGGATACGTGGGGTTTCCCTGTTTCCTAAATGCATTGATTTCTTCCGTTGGTTTTGTTTTGCATAGTGCAATTTGAATTTTTTTTCCTTCACATTATATGACATGGCGGTGAGAAATATTAACATGCTAAGACGAGTTGTCGAGTGGGGCCGATTTGGGCCTGCCTTATGTCGCAGACTTCCCGAGGAGGTTCCGCTCGATACCACTCAGCACATCGACGAGGCGGTCGCCTTGTTCGATGATGCCGTGGTCTCTTCCGTCGGCGTGTGCTCACGGATGAAGCCTAATCTATACCCTGATTAACGAAAGAAAGTGACTGGCGGAGCGGCCGCGCGGCGACCGAGTTTGTAGTAAAAACATTCCACTTTATAACCTCGTGGAAACGTAAAATACAGGGCGAGAAATGTCTAATGAACTGTATTTTAATCATCAATTAAAGACGTTTTTAACAAACTTTTCTAATTTTTAAAATCTCTTTTCAATAAATTTACATTGTGAGTTAAAGAAAAAAATACACGAATTTGAATTAAAAAATTAGGGTTTATCGTTTTTATTACGTAAGAACTCAGAGGTTAAGCATCGGAAAAAATTTCTTGTAGACAAATGGTAGTCCACCTTCTTTAGTACAATATATCAAAAATTGAGATTCCTACGATTAATATTAACGACGTTATTAATTTTTTCCGAATGTACTGTTAACTCCGTTATTAATAATTTTTTTCATTGTGTTTTTTCACAATAAACATAACAAAATTGTATTCATCAATACAAAGTGGTATGTAACCTTCAAATATTACGAAATATAACCGCAATCAGTTAATATAGGAAATTTAGAACTAACATCGCTCAACGGCGCGCGATCGAGTTAAGGTACAGTAACAGCCCAAAGAAAGTGGTGCATACGCTAACGGCTCACACATTGACACATAGCCAACTTACTACGAGTCACCAATCTCTCATAAGTATATACTTAGTTATCTGTCTACTTATTTAATCTAATCTTCTACCTGGAGATCTGTCAAAAACGTACATCTGACCAGACTTTTGTGGTTTAGTTGAACTACATGCTTTTTATAACAGTCTTGAATGATTGTTTATTACTCTTTTGCGGTACGGTATTTATTGTTTTCTTGTTAATAAACTGTTTTTGTTTTGTGATCAGCTTTAATACTACTAATTGAAGTGCAATGTAATTACTGGGAAATTGTTAATGCCATTCAAATTTCTCAATAACTAATTATTTAACTATGAAATATAGTTTACAGTTTAAAACTACCGAGCAAAGCTCGGTCTACCAGATATTGCATAATTATAACAGTATTTTACTGTTATAATGTAATTGAAATGTAAAAACAATTAGTAAATTACTTGTTATTAGCATTGACAAATAAATAATAAATACAGTACGGTACTTACAAGTATTGTAGTGTTCTTCAGCTTTTATGGAATCCGCTCATAAAATATGTGTATAAATCATAAAAATACACTATTAAAACACTCTATAAAAAACACTTATAGCTGTGAGTTAGTAGTCTTCAAACGAAAGTTCTCTGATACCATCCATTGGATCGTCATCACTATTATCATCTTCTGAACAATTATCATCCTCGGAGCTACTGCTGTCTTCCACGGATATAATCATTTCCTCCACAGCTTCTTCCATTAGTCCTTCGTTATTCCATGCATCGATAATAACTTTTTTGGTGTGGTCCACTACTTGCTCCCACCTCTCAGCAGTAATTCGATTAAATCCGTCTTTAGTCAGTCGTTCAACTTCTTTTAAAGTAAACATTTTGTTGTTTTCGGCAACATACCCCTTAACCTGAGCCCATATAAGCTCAATGGCGTTAAGATGGCAATGGTAAGGTGGTAGCCTTATCACTTTGTGACCTCTGCTCTCTATCAATTCATCAACAAAATACCTTTTGTTCTGGGGCTTGTGCCATTTCACTAATTCCAAAAGTTCTGATTTTTTCAAGTCGGTTGTAGATTGAATATTTTTCCTATCCAGCCATGCAAGTATGTCAGCTTTTTTATCTTTGCTTGTGGGAGCTTTATCAATTTGCTTAGAATGGTAGGGAGCATTGTCCATGACTATTACTGCAGGCTCTTCTAGGTTATTTAGCAAAGTTTCAGAACACCAACCGAAGAATTTGTCGTGATCCATATCTTCATGGTAGTCACCGGTTTTTTCGATTTAAATAGTAGAAGGGAATTTGGAACAAACCCTTTTGAAGAACCTGCATGACATATTATTAATCGTTCACCTTTCCCTATAGGTGTTAACATTGTCCCCTGAAGTGACTCATCAGTCCATCCTTGTTTCAAACAATGCCCAGCATTGACCCAGGTCTCATCGAGCCAAATTATATTATCGAAATTCTCGTCTTTGATTTGGCGAAGAAAACGACACCTCCAGGCAGCGACATCGCTTCTCTCCATAATCACTTTTCTGCCCGAAAATTTTCTCCACGTAAATCCTAAACCTTTTAGCACGTTTCTAAGCGAAGACAGACTGCCATTAAACAGCTCTTCATTTTCCAACGATGATAAAAGTTTTTTCAAAGTGGGATATTCTTTTCTTATGTAATATTGATATACATGTCTTCGTATAGCGTCTTCCTGAAAAGTGTCAAGTTTTGTCACAGTTTTCTCCCGTTTCCTCTGTTTGCCCGGAGTTGAAAGTTGGCTATTACTGTCATCTTGTATTTCTTTCAATTCTTTTTCCTTGCAAACTCGCAGAACTGTATTTTTATGTATTTTCAGAGCATCTGCAGTTCGCTGTATTGCATTATTAACCGGAATCAAAGGACCTTTGTTCGCCTTTTCTCTATCAAAATATTCCCGCACTTTGCACACAATTTCTCTTGACTGTCCTTTCATAGGTACGCCTCGACCCGAAGTTTGTCTTTTCTTTGGAGTTCGAGTCCTAGGTCTTCCCCTATGTTTCCTTGGTTCAGCATCGTTACGTTGCTCCATGCTCAGCCACCGAAGTATATTCACACAAAATAACTTAAAAACACGTCAATTTATAATGAAAACACAAGAAACTAACACTTAAAATCAAGATAACCAACAACCGGACATCACTCAACCACCACATCAACTAAACTGAAAGCTGAAAATTTCCCTTACCCTTAGTGTGCGTATAACGGTTCAGTTTTCCTGGAAGCGTGTGCTATTTGTAGACATAAAGGAGAGGCCGAGACGCTGTACGGGAATGACGGTAGCGCGCGAATAAAATGGGTCCAATAGGTTCTGACTGTACTTCCGCCGCAGAGCGCCACGCATTGCTCTCTGTGAAATTCACTTTATATATTAATCCATTGTAGTATTCCTATCACGTACAAGGTGTAAGTTGTATATGTCTTCTACATTTAGTTATCTAAAGAGAGCGTCACGCAAATCTCATTCGTGTACAACTTTTAACAACTGAGTTAACAGGACATTAGAAAAAAATTAATAACGTCGTTAATTTTAATCGTAGGAATCTCAATTTTTGATATATTGCCTAAAGAAGGTGGACTACCATTTGTCTACAAGAAATTTTTTTCCGATGCTTAACCTCTGAGTTCTTACGTAATAAAAACGATAAACCCTAATTTTTTAATTCAAATTCGTGTATTTTTTTCTTTAACTCACAATGTAAATTTATTGAAAAGAGATTTTAAAAATTAGAAAAGTTTGTTAAAAACGTCTTTAATTGATGATTAAAATACAGTTCATTAGACATTTCTCGCCCTGTATTTTACGTTTCCACGAGGTTATAAAGTGGAATGTTTTTACTACAAACTCGGTCGCCGCGCGGCCGCTCCGCCAGTCACTTTCTTTCGTTAATCAGGGTTTAACGCCCGATTGCCGCCGGATCCCTGAAGAAGTCCGTCTTCTCGCTTTCGAGAAGAACAAACTTCGGAGACGGTGGCAGCGGACGAGATATCCGGCCGACAAGGCCAGCTTCAATCGGGCGGCCGGCAAGTTACGTCGTGACTTGCAGACCTTCCGACGAAGCTGCTGGGAATTTGTGATCGCCAAAATGGCTGACGATGCACCGGAGGAGAACTCCGTTTACAGGATTCCTTCCGCGTTGACCGGGAAGAGGTACCGTCCTCCACTCCCGGCCATCAACGGACCTGGGGGGCATCCCCTTGCCAAGCCGGACGAGAAATCTGAGTTCCTAGCCGGGCGCCTGGAGCTTCAATTTGCTCCTAACCCTTCCGGGGACCCAGACTCCGATGAGGAGATAGAAGACGAAGTTGAGGCTTTTCTCGGCAGCCTGATCACCTCCGAACCCGAACTCACTTCGGTGGAAGAGGTAACGGACAGGCTTTTAGCGCTTCGGCCCGGAAGAGCCCTGGACCGGACGGTGTTACTAACACCGCCCTACAGAGATTTCCGGACAGGGGAGTTCGCTTCCTGGTCGATTTGTTTAATGCCTGCTTCCGATTCGCCTACTTTCCTAAGAAATGGCGTTCGGCTACGGTCACGATGATCCCGAAGCCGGGGAAAGATCCCAAGTTCGCCGAGAACCTCCGGCCTATCAGCCTGCTGTCGTCCACTTCGAACGACTAGTCCAGCGGCGGCTAGCGGATCACCTTCAACGGTTCGACATTCTGGTATCCAAGGAATTCGGTTTTCGTGCTGGGCACTCCTCGACGCATCAACTGATGCGCTTCATGGAGACCGTGGCCGAGGCCGGTTGCTCGCGAGAGCAGACCGTCGTTTTCCTTGATGTCGAGAAGGCTTTTTCGATCGTGTTTGGCATACAGGCCTTCTATACAAACTCACGGAGATGCTGCTTCCGGATTGCTACATTCATTTGATTGCTAGCTTTCTTCGGAACAGAACCTTTTGCGGGAGAGTAGATAACACCCTGGCTATTACTGCTGGTGTACCTCAGGGAAGCGTCTTAGGCCCCCTACTTTTCTCTGTGTACGTCAATGACCTGCCCACGTTGCCTGACACCAGGTTGGCATGTTCGCTGACGACACGGCTGTGTATGCCGTCGATCGTCGAGATCGTCGAGCTGAAACAGCAGTTATCTGGCTCCAGGAACAATTGGACGAGTACGTTGAGTGGGCAGAGAAATGTAGGGTTGCCATCAACGTGGCCAAGAGCACAACAGTAGTCTTCTCCAGACGCTTAAGGCTCCCAGACAGACTCTACGTAAGCGATACTCTGTTGCCCTGGTCTCGAGAGGTCAAGTACCTCGGGGTTCACCTCGACCGAGTCTCACCTGGCGGACACACTCTGCACAAGTAGCCCGAAAGACCGCCAATCGTCTCTATCAACTCCGTCCCTTGTTATGCAGCAACACCATGACCCGCCGCCTAGGTAAGCTTATCGTCTCCACGTATGTGGTGCCAACGGTTACCTACGCGATACCCGTTTGGGGCTACTTGGCCAAGACCCATAAGCGATAGCTTCAGTCTCTCCTCGACCGAGGATTGCGCTGGGCGTGCAAAGCCCATTATCTGACCGGACGTCACTATACGGACACTGTCCCCCAAATTTTATCGTCGCTTCGCCCGATTCCAGGGCAACCACCTCATTAGCGCCCACGGTCGCTACCAATCTGTGCCAGGAGAAACTTGGACCCGGCCTCGGCGTACACTCACCCTCAATTAATTAATTAATTGAAAACCCACGGCCGGTAGCAGGCCACACCCTAAATCCAGACCCTATCAATAGACCCTGCGGCAGGAGCTCTATCTGAAGCTCGTAACGCAGTAGGCCTGCATGAGCGGGCGACGGGCATGCCCTTCGTCTCGCACAGCCCCCTGGTCCTCCTAACATGCTAAGTCCAGAATGCGTTAAAAATTCACCGATGACCTTTGAATCCAAAACTACTGCTGCTGTCTATCTTTTACCCTCGTAAGGGTTTGATGTTTGCAATCTTAAATCTCTTTCGGATGAAAGACACTTCCATGTAAGGTACGAACACCATGTAAGTGAGATATACCCAAGGTAAAGTACTTACTTGGCGCTTCTCAGGGTAGTGTGCTGGGTGTAATATTGAACAGACTTTTGACTGCTGATTTCCCAGCTAACGAAAACCCGTCAAAACCATCTTTGCTTACAACACTGGTCCAGAAATTGCTGCACAAACTCTTCAGAGAAGTTTAGATAACGTGTAGAAAATGACCAGCACACGGCGAATAAAAATCAATGAAGGTAAATCTCGGTTAATGCATTTTCCCTAGTGCCATGTTGAAACAACAGAAATTACTATAAGTAACAAAAAGCTGTTCCAAAACTGAGAGTGCTAAGTATCTTGGTCTACGCCTGGAAAAAACACTGACTTGGAGGGACTACATATGGAATAAACCTAAACAGTTGGGTATCAAGTTCAAACAGCGCTACTGCTTACTAGATAGAAAGAAGAAGTTGAATAATAGGATCAAAATTCTAGTTTATAATACTATATTATTCGGCTTACGCCATCCACTTGTGGGGTACTAAGCAACATAGCTATACTTGAGATGTTCCAGTGGGAATAAAGGGGAGAAATCACAGACATGCCCCAAAAAGACAGTCATAGTAATCCGAAGATTCATTCAGTGGACGTAGTGACTGTACAGCACAGTGTCAATTATGGCTAGGTAGGTGAAAGTTTCAGGCCTCGGCACCCCATGCTCAATATTTCAAGTGTGTTGTATGACTTCATCCTTTGGAAGTTGATTTTGATGTTTCAAGTCATTAACTTGTCCAGAAATAATTTGAAGGTACACCGAAGTTAGCGCCTCTAGCATTATTTTAACAGAAGACAAACTGGAAATTCGTGCTGTAATTAAAATTTTTTTTGAAAGGTTTAACTGTAACCGATATAAAAATATCGCTATGGAGAACTATACACGACTTCCGTTGTCTAAGATTTCTATTTAAAATCATTTACTTGAATTCGGTTCGATAATTTATAAAAAATTATCCCCCACCCTCAAACTATTTCACTACCGGTATTTATAGATTTTTGTTATTATGGGGTAGTCGTTTAATATAATGTTACTTTCAAGTCACTTTATAAAAATTAGGTACTTTATTCTTATAAAAAAACTGAACTACGCAAATAATCACCCCTCCTCAACCGATCCCCACCATTAATGATATTTACACTTTCATAGAGTAATAGTTTTATCATATGTAAATGCTAAGGTATTTTATCCTTCAAAATTAAATACTCATACATTACTTGATAGGCTAAGGTGGGTTGGACACATAGAGAGAATAGAGGAAGGACAGCCTACGAAACATGTTTTCTACCAGAAACCAATGGGTAGTAGAAAAAAAAGGGAAGACCCCGAAGTAGATTCAAAGACTAGATAGAGGAGGACCTCAGCTGAACATAAGAAACTGGAAAGCCAAGGCATGCAATAGGGAGGAATGAAATCGACTCCTGGAGCAGGCCAAGACCCACCAAGGGTTGAAGAGCCACGGTTGAATGATACTTTCCTTGATATCAGCCAAGAAATTTTCCAAAAATCACCCCTCCCCCTTCAACTACCCTCTCCATTTATAGATATCTCATTTACCATTTTACAGTGGATTAATACGACTTTATTTTCGGGGCATTTATTTATCAAAATTGAGTACTTTCCTCTTGTTAAAACACAAAACAATGCAGGTAAACTACCCCTCCCCCTTAACCGAACAACCTTATTTTTGATATTTACACTTTTATTGAGTAATAGTTTCATTATATGTAATTACTAAGGTATCTTATCCTTCAAAATGAATTAGTTTATTCGACATCAGAAAAGTCATTTTCAAAAAATTATCCCCTCCCCCTTCAACTACCATTTTTATTTATAGATATTTCATCTACCTTTCTACAGTGAATTATTATGACTTTCTTTTCAGAATACTTTATTTATCAAAATTAAGTACTTTACTCTTGATAAAACGTAAAACGTTGCCGGTAAACTACCCCTCACCCTTAACCGATCTTTACCAAAATCAACAGACATTGAGTCCTCTACACCTCGGGCATATATGCAAAATATTATTTGATTCTGTTTGATTTTGCGGCAGTTATCGTTCGCCATATAAAAAATTCACACATACAGACACTTTCGGAAAATGACTTTTCTTCAAATTTTGATGGTAGGACAATCAGAATCAGCCCGTTTTTTCGCGATCACCATACTTCCATTTCCTTATGAAGCTCCTGGAAGGAGCTGGATTCAACGTTGAGGAACTCTTTTCTGTCGAATGCGCTGGATTGCTAAATAAGAAATGGATTGGAAAAGCACAACTGATAAACCACGCAATGATTGTGTCATTGAATGTTGTTTCGAGTAAACGAAATAAAATACTGTATAACTAAACATTGGTTATTAAACAACAACAAACAATTTAACAGGACGAATTAATTTAAGTTATAGTAACGTCTGATGAATTTGGTACAAGAAAAAGTAGAAATGATTAGCAGTTTATGTCAAAGAGTAGACGTAGGTCTCAAACTATTTTCGGTTGTATGCTTTCGTGGTTTTTATTGTTAATAACAGTTCTTTATTTTTCAGTTACCTAATCTTAGTATGAAAGAAACGTTCGGCGTTAAAAAAATAAAACAACTAGTGTTAAACAAGAAAGGGTTATTAGTACGACTATTTTAACAGCTCTAGATCGCTGACTGCATGATTTTGTCTACCGAGTGCAAGTGCCCGTTTTATGGTTTAGCATAATTCACGTGACCACGCGGTCAGTACAAAATACATCTAGAGACGTCATGCTTACTCCAGTTTCCGTATTAAATTATTCCAAGAAACATATTCAATAAACTCATGTATTTGGTCTCTGATTTCGGCGCCCCCCCCCCAATCAAAGTATTCAGAGCGAGTGCCCCTTGGCCCCCATTCTCACGACCCTCGAGAATACACAAATGTATTTAAGTTTGAAAATATTAAACGAACACACACAAACATATGTGTAATGTATGTAATATATATTAATGGTCTGTGTGTGTGTGTGTGTGTGTGTGTGTGTGTGTGTGTGTGTGTGTGTGTGTGTGTGTGTGTGTGTGTGTGTGTGTGTGTGTGTGTGTGTGTGTGTGTGTGTGTGTGTGTGTGTGTGTGTGTGTGTGTGTGTGTGTGTGTGTGTGTGTGTGTGTGTGTGTGTGTGTGTGTGTGTGTGTGTGTGTGTGTGTGTGTGTGTGTGTGTGTGTGTGTGTGTGTGTGTGTGTGTGTGTGTGTGTGTGTGTGTGTGTGTGTGTGTGTGTGTGTGTGTTTTACATACATTCGTTTTTATTAAAGCGCCCTGCCGGATTTTTGGAGAATAGTCCAAAATTTCTAGATCCAGGCCATAAACTTGACCTGATAAATTTTAAATTGATTGGGGGGTGGGAGAGAGTAAAAAAGTGTGCAATTGTGAGTAGTTATGAATCCAATAAAGTCATTGGACCAACGAGGGAAGTTTGGGAGAGTTAAACTGGAAATATCAAAAATATTAAAAAATTGCGGGTAAAAATGTACTCATAGAAATGCAACTAAAAAATTAGGTTAATTGGTTATGTGAGTACGAATATTTTTAATTGGGGTATGATATGTTTCGAGGACGAAATCACTTCGTGTAAACATTGCTAGTTGTTCGTGTAAACGGTTGGGGATCGTTCAAATTTTATCCTAGTTTTTGAGGTTATGTCCTCCTAACGAGTAGGAAAGAAGTATCTTGGAATGTTTATCCAGCTCACAGCGTATCCAACTCGGTTTAGGATATTTATAATCCAGTAATTTATTCCAAAACTTAACAGTTTTTTGCTTGCTATTCGAATCTTATACCGGTGTTCCTATTTTACCCACGCTTTTGAGAGCCATATTTAATCATTTGTTTGTGTTTTTTAATTTAGTGGTTTATTACTATTTCGAATATATTAATTGAAATTTAAAACGAGTGCCATATTCCGTACATACATAAACTTAAGACCGAACACAGCGCCGATTACAGGCGCCCATAGCCTCTATCGGTGAGCAGATTTGTATGTTAACTTCAATACAATTTGCAGCTAACCACATATATCTTTGAGCACGTGGTAGCTCGATTTTGAAACGTTTGTTTTTGAGGGCCTGTAGTTACATTTTATGAAACTCTGTTCATCATTTACGGAATTGCACACTTTTCAAATCCCAACTTTCTTTTCTTGATGAGTCGGTACTTCTGTACGTTCCGTACTGGTTAGTTTTCTTTGAATTACAATATGAATCGCTTATTACGATGCCGGTATTATTATCGGTTATAACGACAATACTTATAGGCTGTTTCTGGATTACGTGTAAGTGATTAACGTTTTAGTACAAGAAAAACCAGCTGTAACGACACCGCTGCTCTGTACTGCTCATAGTTAAACGAATAACATTTTGGCAAACTGTGTTCCGGTATGTACGAAGCTTAACTTTCCACAAATGATTTACTACATTACTGCACAGCAAAATAGTAGCGAATTCGAGGGTGGACACAGGGCCCCCCCAGACGGCCCAACAAACGTAACTAAGGCTTATTAACTTCAATAAATCAATACAAATTTGTAGGCAAGAAATTATAATTGTATCAGGTTAATATTTATTTTGCTGTATCCAGATTTGCATTTGTTAAATGCAGATTAATTAATCGCAGTATTTAAATTCCAACAAGTCAGCAAGTAACACGTAAATATATAAATAAGCATCTGCTGGACACGTAATTTATGAGCATTGAAGATCTGGAAGCAGATGTGACATCAATATCAGCAGACTTTCACAACTCACATCAGCTTTGCCTAATAATAGAGTGCTTTTGCAAATTATATGTAGGCCTACATTGCCAAATAAAACGGGCACAGTATAAGGTTCATTTTCAGTCTATGTCGACCTAAAACGTATTTAAGATCTACAATGGTTGAAGATCGATTGAACAGATCAGAAGCGTATCTAGAATTTAGACAGGGGGGAGTAGTGTCGGCTTCATACCAAAAAAAAATAAGTCAAGACTAATCAATATTACAATCTTCTAAGTGGCTGCAAAACGTATGATAAAATCCTGGAAATCAACCCTATTCAATTAAAAGGTAACAACACAATAAAAATACTGCTTTGAAACATTGACTACAAGTCATTCATTGACATTTTATATTTAAAAATGATAACTACAGTTTAAATAAAAAAAAGGTAATCTAAGAAAAGTAAACCAAGATACATAAAAAAGATACAAATGTTTAGATTTTAATGTCTATTCGCCGTGAATTTTTGGACATTTCATTAACTCAGAAATGTCCAAAAACATTGGACAATGCATACAGAATCTTCCGGGGTCACTTGATTTTCCTATATTCCATATTTAAAACGTATACGAAAATGTTGTGTAATAAATACGTTTGTACGTTTAAAAATGAGTTCCTATTATATTAGCGCTCACAGCTGAAAAAATAGTAAAACAGCCCCGTTCGTCCCCTCCCCCGTAATACGCCCTTGAAACATTCACGATTGTCCACGTGGATTAATACATTGCCCCTTCTATTTGAGGCTAATAATTACTTATAGAAATCTTTGCGACGAAACGGAAATTACAACTTTCTATAGCCATACTTTAATCTTTTTGTAATTAAAGCGATACTGCGTTTTGTAATCTTTGAATTTTGAATGTTTTATAACCTCCAATTTAGAAAAAATAAGTCAAAATATTTAAATACACGTGATATTTGTCATGTTTATATTTGTACCATTTTACAGATTACTTCTAACTTACCAGAGAAATATCTGAAGAGATGTTTAATTAAAAGAAAAAAATCGTAGTATTTATTTTTGAAATACAGATAAAACTGCTTCTGTCACGGCTCCTTGGAATGTGTAGCTATTACAAAGACCTTCAAGACGTTTTATGCCCCCCCCCCGAGACTTTACTTATTTATTTTTTATTTACATTATTTACACTTATGTATGCGTTTTTTGTCTTTACTTACATCACATTTTAAGTTCTATTTATAGTCTCTGTTAAGAAAGATTAATTGTTCATTTTTCACCTGTTTATTTTCGCGGTTTTTACCGTACGCGCGCACGCGCGTGTGTCCTGGACGATGTTGATAATGCTGGTGATGATTTTGATGCCGGAGTTTCCACTTCAATCATCTGTCGGGCAGAGTCTCCTCCGTCGGGAATGATTGGCGTCTGTTTTGTTCAGAATCGGCCGGGGTTTTATACTCAAGGCAGCTGACAGGTCGAAGATTGGACCAAGTCTTCTCAAACCTGTGAAATTTGGTCCAGACTTGTCCCGCGCGTCGTTTTTCCACACATCACGTTTTACGTTTTTCCACACTCATAATTTTCATGTGCGAACTAATAGATCATGAGATTCGTGATACTTTTGTCTTTGTTTACATACTAATTAATTGCTCTTCACATATTAATTAGCTGAGTAGTTAATTAATTTGTTTATAGTTCGGTTGTCATTTAACCATTCACCTTCAAATTGTAACCACACATGTGTCATCACGCATGTCTTAAAATGACATAATTCACTTTGCTGTAGGTATTGTCAATGTGCGAATTTTTATTAAATAAACATACTTAATTATTCACACAAATTGTAACCACACATGTGTCATCACGCATGTCTTAAAATGACATAATTCACTTTGCTGTAGGTATTGTCAATGTGCGAATTTTTATTAAATAAACATACTTAATTATTCCTATTTTATGCCTGTCTGAACTAAAGCTCACTACCACAACGAAGATACATGTGTACACAAAGACATGATGATTGCCTGCAGTCGATCAGGTGAGAGCAGGCATAACACATACGCACCAACCAAACACACACACACACACACACACACACACACACACACACACACCTTCCCCCTAGTAACACAAGTAAATAATTGTTCAAAACAGACGTTTAAAAACAGGTTACGAATTGTCCAATTCTTGTCTGTTCCCGTATGCATCATTTAAAACTATTTACAACTGTATATATTTATATGCAGCTTACAGTATTTTATATTTTAACTCTTTGCAGAGGAAGACAAGTTTAATTGATAGAGACGGATCAGTGTTTGTTGCATACTTTTTTAAAGACTTCCAGATCTGGCTAAATTTTAATCATCTGGCAGTTAAAGAACTCTGAAGAACAATACATAAAAATCTCCTACGTTTTTCACGACTAAAAAACTGTTTCCTATTTAGTTGTTGATCGGTTCGAGACGGACACCGACCAATGAAGTCAGAACTCGTGTTGTCATCTATCTACAATATAGTTCACGTACTACTACAGGCATGTTGGTGAGCAAGTTACAATTTACGGTTACATTGGTTATTGGACTTTATCATCAGTTACACTGTCTAAATAGTGTGTGTGGGGGGGGGGGCGTGTTGGACGCACAGAGCACGCAGCGCTCTGAGCACGTGAAGTTACCTGTGGGCTCACCAATCGTAGAACATAAACATTGGCATGCCATCAGCAGTCAAAGCAAATTATCATTGTCAACAAAAAGAGCTTATCTTATCCAGTAGTAGGCCTACACATTCAGAACAGACGTCTCTATATCAATTTCTAATATACGGACTCAACCCATGTACTATCACCAGATGCCGAATTCACAATACGTCATAACACACATTTCAAAGTAATCTCAGCAAACATTTTCCCAAGAAACGCCCAACCAACTACACGCTGCTCCTCGATCCGAAGAGCTTGACTTGACTTGGCAAGGAAGTAACATATAACGATAGGAAGAGTCAAAGAAGTCCCGATGATGATAGACAACGAAAAGAATTCCAGGCGAATACCTATTGGTTAGCATATAAAGTGCCGTCGTTGTTGCAGAGTCGCGAGACGCAAATACGCCTAGCCGAAACCACCACCAGACGATGTGGTACAAATTCAACCATTGTGTGACCTGTTAGATGAATTAAATGGGTACAAAAATCTCTGCACATTTAATGCGCTCACTACAACTAAAGGAAAGTCACATGTACACAAAAATCCTTAAAGGTCTTGATGAAAAACACACAGTACCATACGTACAAACCCAAAACTGAGCGATCTTCCCGTATCGTACTCAAAAATATTCACCACTCAGCAGACGTTAACGAAACTAAAACTACCCTAAACGACCGTAACCACAAATTTATAAACATCTGGAACACCTCTAAAACATATAGGTAGGTCTACTGACAAACTAGATGTCACCAAAATCCGTCTGCCTATTTTCTTCCTAGGCAACTAATAATAAAGACATTTATGACATCACGTTACTGACGAATACGGCGGGAACATTCGAAGCACCACATGCTAAACGAACTATTCCCCAATGTATACGTTGCCATAGTTACGGATATATGAAAAACTTTCGTCATAAGAATCTTTGCTGTGTAAAGTGTAAAGAAAACCACTTAACTAAGACTGTTCAAGACAAACAAGAGACGAATTCGTCAAGCGTGTGGAATGCTATAAAAATCACCCTGCAAATTACAGGGGTTGTATTGTTCATCAAAAGTACATACGTGGTGATGCATCAATCAGCAGTACGTGCAAAAGCGGGCCACATATGCTCCAAAAGCCCGGCAAAACACAAGCATGCAGTTGAGCCCAGTAGTCGCAAGCATAAAAGAAACTAATGACACGACAGAGGTAAAAACATCACGAAGGACCTAATTAGTCATTATGACCACTATGAGCCACAGTAGTAAACAAACTAACATAATAGCTGACATTTGCAGGATTGTCGTATAGAACGCCTATGGATTGTATCACCACAGAGAAGAAACTAACACATATTTACATAAAACAAATGTCGACATAATGCTCATAGCAGAAACACGCTTTACAATTAAAACTTATTTTAGCATACCAAGATACAGTCTATACCACACTAATCATCTGGATGGGAGAGCAGATGGAGGTACTGCAACAGTCGTTCGTAATGGTATTAAACACTACGAACTTGAGAATTATAATACAAAACACGTCCATTAGTACTCTACATGAACATTTAGGCCAACTTAACATTTTAGCTGTGTATTGCCCACCAAAATATTATAATAAAGAAAGAACAATATGAGCACTTTCTTTAAGTCTGTAAGTAATAGATTTATCGTTGGCGGTGACTGGAACGGCAAAAACATACTATGGGTATCTAGACTAACGACTCCCATGTGCAGAGAACGTTATGCAGCTATACATGGAAGCATTTTACGCCACCTGTCAACAGAGCAACCAACCTACTGGCCGACGGATAAAAGAAGAATCCAAGATGTGGTAGACTTTTGCGTCATCAAAGGTGTCAACCTAAAAAATCGAACCCAGTTTAGACCTACCTTCAGATCATACACCGTTTATGCTCACTGCGTCCTCCACGGATCATACTAAAAACTGGGAACTGTATAGAAAAAAACTCAAAATACTAATCGACTTAAACGTCCCACTCGAAAGTCCAGAAGAGCTCGACACTGTCCTCAACTTTACTTCTCCTTTACAGACGGCAGCGTGGACAGCAACGATACAAAGGAACCATTCAAACGTATCCCTTAGAGAGAAAATAATAGAAACAAAAGTCTGCCGAAAAAACCAAACAACCAGAAGCGTTTATGATAAAAGGAATCTTAATAGAGCAACTAAAGAACTAAAAGAATTGGCGTTAAACATTTTTTTAACCAAGCTATTGAAGAATTCATAGATTAGTTGGCTGCATCCGAAGCTACTGAATGTTCTTTCTGGAAAGCGACCAGACGATTCACAAGACCTCCCCAACATCATTAGCCCATTGAAAGATACAAATGGCAAATGGCTAGGAGGCTTCGCTAACTATTTGACTCAGGTATTTCAACCCTATCCAACAGATGTTTCACCAGAGGAAGACCTCAGCATTCAAAGTTTTCTATAATCAACGTTTCACATGGATCTATCAATTAAGAAAATTACCTTGTCCAAGGTGAAAACTACCTTTCGGAAAATACTAACAGCAAAAATCTCCCTAAAAACGGGTAAAGTACTTGAAGAGCTACCAACCATAGGTTTTCGAGCTATACTCTAATCTTCAACGCGGTACTAAGTGCCGGGAACCTTTGAAAAACAAACTGTTAATTTATAAAGCTATCGTAAGATCTGTCTGGCTTTAGGGCGTACAGCTGTTGGGAACAACCAGTAACTCTAACATTGGAATACTCCAGTAATTCAGAACAAATTACTCAAAGCTATCACGAACGCCCCATAGTATGTGCCCAACCCTATAATCCAAAAAGATTTACAAATGCCTTCAGTCATATAAGAGATAAAGCGACGAAGCGCCAATTACTTCGGCAGGCTGAAAACCATGTCAACGTGCTCGCCAAAGCTGTTGTGAAGTACATAGACTGAAAAGTTTCAAACCCAATGAGATAGCGGACAGATTTTATTAGGTTGTGGTGACTATTTCAAAACAATATGTATAATTTATGGAGTGTATATGCAGTAACACTTGATTGTAATGGAGTTGCTTCACTGGAAGCACATTTTGGATGGCATTTTTTCAATCAAAATCATTAATATTACCGATTAACCTTGCTGGGTAGGTTATAATACAAATTAAATTTAATATAAAAAAATAAGTTGTTGATAACATCCAAAGGGCAATAAAAACGACTTGATTTTCTTGTTTCCACTTTATAATATTTCTGTCCGTAAACGTAGTAGTTTTTTTCTTTTGTCTATACCTCATATTTCACTTAGCTCCATCAGTATTTTTCGATTTGTTATGAACACAAAGATCACAAAGTATGTGTCAGGTAATACAAAGACTATTAAACGCTATTAAAATATAAAGATAAGTATCACACTACAGTATTCACGTATCGGTACCACATTACCACTGACCAAACATTCCGAAACAAAATTTCTCCGAAGGTTCAGACCCCCGCTCTGCTGAGTTTTGCGACCCATAGATCCGGGCATAGATGGGCGGACCCCAACCTTGGCTGTATACTATAAAACCAAATCCTACGTTGGAAACGAACGCGGAAATTTCGTTTTGAATCGGACAGTCTGACTACTACGCCATTACGTATAATCTTCGGTACTAGCACAACGTTTATTCATTCACAAACAACTGCGAAAACAAAAACGACGAACAGTGAGAGAGGTGAAATAGTTTATGTTAAATTAACCTTTATTTGTGTCAGACGGACAGATGGTTTCAGATATATTTAATTTAACAAATGATTTGTACAGAACAATAGATGTATCTGTAGATAGTTGTATAGTTCCCATATGCGTGCGCGCGCGCGCGTGTGTGTGTGTTGCGATACCATCATTAATAATAATTTTTGTTCGTTGCTTGCCCTTGGATGTCAGGCTGTTTGTCAGCTCGACATGATTTTAAATTATATCAATCATGTACGTTGAAGACTCGAATGGATAAATGTTTACAGCAACGAGTTTTCGTATGATTGAAAACCGTCCGTAGACCCGGTACCGGGAAGGCAGTCTGCTTACCCAATTGATATTCGGTGTATCGACGCCATAGGTAAAAGAAAGCGAACTCGATTTGTCTAGGTCGACAACCTACGCCCACGAGTTCGATCCGCCCTTACACTCTCTAATAGTTACAGTCGTAGACTAGGCATGAATCGATTCGAATATAATAAACTCGGTTTCTCGATGTGATGTGTCATTTCTCGACTAATCGTTGTCAAGACCATGGTCGAACGTAATAACATGGATTTATCCAAATCAAATCAATATTTTCTTATTATTATAACCAGCTTTATTCTTGCTTGTTATTTTCTTATTCTTGTTGCCTTGTCTCAACAATACCAGAGTTTTGTATACAACACTCTGGTTTTCTTTATGTAGGCCTTATAGCGTATTTATAGAAAGGTATTTGCCAATAAGATGTAGGCTATAGGCCTAAACATATTTGGGCAGAAGCCGAATATTATATTATGTATCGTAAATATTTCATACAGTAGGCCTATATTTTGTAAATGAGCAGAATTATATTTTTTAGGTAAAAAGTTCCATTCAATATTTAAAAATCTGACAAAATTCATTGTGCAACGTAATTATATTTACAGGTGTATCACGATTTTCCGTATAGTGAATTTCATTTTTCGTACAACGTGACAGTCTGAGTTATTAGACCTATTGTTACAGTTGTTTGCAGTCTTATAATTTCTACATCCATTTATAAAACAAAACTGTTTTAGTTACTAAAAATCTGTTTAGTCTGGGAGATTTTTAGAGAACGATATTTTCCCAAAAACGTTTCTATTATAAATGTTTTACACACACATTGCCTTATTTGAATTATTATTATTTAACGTCTAACACATTATTGTTGTTGTGGTTATTACCACTGTTGTTAGTATTATTTTTCCATTTGTATTATCATTTCATTGTCATTTAGTTTATTTTTATTAGTCATATGTACATATAATAATAATCACATTTTTATGCCTCTAATTTTAAAGTCTTCAATTATGTGTATTTATCAGATGCACCACCGTCTTCAGAATTTGTATTTATTTTGTCAAGAACATTGTTATAGAACTATACGCAACCCATTATGAAACTAGAGCACTCGAAGAATTCCAGGCAATGCGTTCATTTCTAGCCTATTTTGTTGTCGCACCACTTAACTTTCACATACGAGAAAATTGTTTTATGTTGCCATTGCGAGACGGTATAGTGAATAAAAGTTACAGTTTTAGAAGTCCATAACACATTGTTCTCTACCCTCACAATTGAAAAAGAAATTTACACTTCTTTTCGTGACAATTTTTACGGAAAACATCTTACACTGCGGTCTGGTGCGGGGGGCCCTTGTAAAAGTCGATGTTACGATTTTGTGTATACCACACAAACTTTACTATCTTTAAGACTATAACGCATATTTAAATAAGCAATACACCACTCAAAAGAGCAAGGATGAATGATTGTCATGCGATAGTAACCTTGAGCGCGTCACACGCCATCACAAGATGGCCGCCAAGTTGGAGTGGAAAATCACCGGTTCGCTGCGCGGAAAAATTAGTATAGGTCGGGAACGCGTATGCGTAGGACGTTATTTGACGTGGCGTGGAGTACTATAAAATAAAATATTAATAGTTATAATAGTGAAAGAACTTAATAAATAATACTGACAAAATGTTGAACTTGGACAAATTTTCCTTAAAATTTCAAAAATGTCAAAACATCTTCACAACAAGAAGGTAAATGCTTGTCGTAAACGATTACAAAGTAAAAGAAGAATGAATGAGGAATCCAAAAAGGCCTCTATGACAGTAGCAGTACGAATGCGGAGGATGAGGCATCGTCGAAAAGTCGAGCCGCACCAGTTACGCAGACGCCGCAACGCCTAACGCCAGTTCACAAACAACGAATGTCGACAGTGAGATAAAACTGATGGAATGCTACGAAATACAAGCAGGTGAGACATTTGAGAATCGAGATTTAGCGTTTATAACCCATTGGCGTCTGGCGACGGAGCAACAAAACTCGTTCTACGGCAACAAGTTGGGTTTTGTTTGTGGAGTTTTTGATCGTAGGCCTATATGGTTCCAAATTATTCCTTTATTTAAAACGACCCAATGAAGCTATGTTGCTATTCTTACAAGAATAGACAGACGAAGACGTTAAATAACTTAGTTTATTATAAAAGAGTAACGGCTTCACGTATCCACCGAAGCCAACACACTTCCCGCCGTTAGATCCACTCAGCGAACGTCTAACATCTCATTCGCATCTCTACCGTTCATATATTACAACTACTTTCCCATTATACACTCACTTTATAGGCCCCCGTCTTACTCGTAGACAGAGGAACCAGACTAAAAGGATACCAACTTAAACTAACCTAAAAATAAATGTTGGAAAAAAGAGGTTATTGGCACAAATGAAAAAGTTAATAGAATCGAACCTCATTGAAGTTTGGAGTAGGAGCGTTTATACTAATCTCCACGGATTCGGTCGGTCAGTGGTTTGTGTGTGTGTGTGTGTGTGTGTGTGTGTGTGTGTGTGTGTGTGTGTGTGTGTGTGTGTGTGTGTGTGTGTGTGTGTGTGTGTGTGTGTGTGTGTGTGTGTGTGTGTGTGTGTGTGTGTGTGTGTGTGTGTGTGTGTGTGTGTGTGTGTGTGTGTGTGTGTGTGTGTGTGTGTGTGTGTGTGTGTGTGTGTGTGTGTGTGTGTGTGTGTGTGTGTGTGTGTGTGTGTGTGTGTGTGTGTGTGTGTGTGTGTGTGTGTGTGTGTGCATTCCTATTAAACCTACACTCTTTCTGTCCACACACATGGGTCAGTCACACACCCTTATTTTAAAACATCCAATTAGTACTATGCAATTTAATTCTTAATCTTATATCTCTGTCCTCTATCATTTATTTCTTAATTATGTTAACCCTTTCATTTAAAGGGTTAGACAATTTAATTAATACTAAAATTAAATTTGATAATGAAGAAATATTTTATAACATAATTAAGAAGTAAATGATAGAGGACAGATAGATAAGATTAAGAATTAAATTGCATAGTACTAATTGGATGTTTTAAATAAGGGTGTGTGACTGACCCATGTGTGTGGACAGAAAGAGGGTAGGTTTAAAAGGAATGCACACACCACTGAAACACAAGGAATTTGCTAGAAAAATATGTAACTGTCCAGATGGAGGGACAGGGCTCAGGGGTTGGGGAAGGGACATTGAATTATAGCTTGTTGTGGGTGAGTAGGGTGGGGTGAGATGTGGGTGAAGGGTTTTTTTGTAGGTTATTTGTTTCAATTCCGATCTGGCGATGAGCTGTGAAGCTTGAAAGCGCTAATCGGGATAATTTTATATAGTGGTGTGCAACAGTAATCATTCTGCTTGTGATTTCAACCACTAACACAACTTTCTTCATTTAAAAAAAGCTGGATACAAGTTTATTATGGATACTTTATTAATAACATTTAGATTGTATATGAGGCCTCAGAAAAATTCTTGTGAATCAGACAACACAAGAGCTGGATGCCCATTATTTGGATCCTTAAACCTTGTTTCCACATACAGTATACAAATTTGTGCACCAGTACTGGTGACGTAGTAGCCTGGAAACACCAGAAAGTCTTGGGGGCTTTGTAGCACAATAAAATATGCTGGATTCAAATTTGTCTCTAACACTATTGTTAACTGTATAACAGTTGTATAACACGATGGAAACTGTATGTCCTGTGGCAAATTGTTACAGGGGAATAGTTCTCGAAGGCCTCACTAGAGTGCGAGCTTTTTTGTTGTTAAAGTCTTGTAATTTGAGGTTACTTTTGTGGCATCTTTATACAGTCTGCTGTTTATGCTTAGATCACTGATGTCATTAGGTTATGTAATAAGGTTTGTTATAAGTTAAAAGTTTTGGGGCGGAGTAAAGATTAACTAAAATAATTTAGTTATATGGAAAAGAAACTGTGCTGTGGGACATATTTAGACTAACAGTGAACACAAAAATTCAAATAGTAGAAGTAATGCTCTAGACACAATTTCAAGTCCATTAAGTTGACCAATTTATTAGCGTCTAGCTGTACCTTCCTATCCAGGATATGTAAGACGCACGATGCTGGGAGAGTGGGAGAGACAGCAGGGGACAAGACTGCCGCTCTATCGAGGAGCTTAACAACTACGGTACGTCAACAGTTAGATATTTTGTAAACTTAACCTATAGGCCATAACTTATTTTCGGTTTATTCAGCGATGTTCCTACGAGTGTTCTCTCGTGTTTTTACAACTTAAGTATATGATTATAATATTTTATTTAATCGTAAAAGATTGATTGACAGCATTCCCAATTATCTTGGGAATTGTGATAACTGTAATTTTTGTAAGCCCCAATATCTAAGACACAATAAACCCAACAACAACACTAAACATATAATTGACGTAATCATAGACATGGAAACAGCCGTACAAAACACACATAACAATGACCATGAACCCATACGCCATGACATAAAACGAAGATTAAAACACGTACTAAAACAACAGAATAACGAAAATAAAACACTAAAAAACATACAACGAAAACTGAATGAACATAACCTAACGGTATTAAAAGCTGACAAAGGCAACATAACAGTTATAATGAACAAACAAGAAACAAACAATAAAACAGAGAAATTCTTCTCCGAAAATAATATAACACACATAACCAAAGATCCCACAATAAAATACCAAAAACAAATTAACAAATTCATAAATAATGCAAAATACATAATACAAAAATAAAACATAAAATACCTAACAAATTAAACCAAACCCCCAAAATTAAACGCATTACCGAAAATACACAAACCCAATATACCCATAAGATCTTTGATAAATAACACACAAGCACCATCCCACAAAATCGCCAAACACCTAGATAAACTAATCAGAAAACATATTAATTTTTAACCAACAACACTTCGATTAAAAACAACATAGAACTTGTCAAAAAATTGGAACATATCCATATACCACACAACTCAACTTTAGCATCATTTGACATAACGAATTTATACACCAATGTACCCGTCAAAGACACTATACAAACACTTAAAAAATTACTCAGACAAAACAACACACCTGAAACACACATACAAGAAATCATCACACTCACTAAAATAATCACAGAACAAAATTACTTCACGTACAATAACAAAATATACACACAAACAGATGGACTACCCATGGGTTCCCCCATATCAGGCATACTAGCTGAAATATTCATACACCACATAGAACAAGAGCATATAATACATAACAACAAATACACTAATAAAATCATATATTGGTACAGATACGTAGACGACATATTATTATTATACAATGGCAATACAAGACAAGTAGAAAACTTCCACAAATACATAAACAAGATACACCCAAAATTAAAATTCACAATAGAAATAGAAAAAAACAACAGTATAAACTTTCTAGACTTAACAATCAACAAAACAAACAATACGCACACCTACAAAATCTACAGAAAACTAACCACAACTGACATGGTTATACACAACACATCAAATCATCCAACACAACATAAACATGCAGCCTTCAACCATATGCTACATAGACTCACAAAAATACCACTAAATAAACAAGACTACAATGAAGAACTTAACACAATAAAATACATAGCAATAAAAAACGGATACAATCCTGAATTAATAAACAAATTACATAGAAAAATCCTATACAAAACAACACAATATACAAATAAAACACAACAAAACAAATACATCACACTCACATACTACAACTCTAACACACACAAAATTGCCAACACATTCAGAAACACAATTACAAAATAGCATATAGAAACTAACAATACATCAAAAGACGCATTAACGACACAAACAAAGACATAGACATATACAACAAAACAGGGCGTATATAAATTGAACTGCAACGATTGTAATAAATTCTACGCTATATAGGCCAGACAGGAAGATCTTTTTACTCCAGATTTTCTGAACACACAAAAGCTTTATCCAATAACAACTTACAATCCACATTTGCCACACACATCCAAACAGAAAACCACAGTTACACCAACATAAAAAACAATCTTGAAATTTTACACTACATGCCCAAAAGTCGCAAACTCACACGCAGAACAATACGAAATATACAAACACAACAAAACACAACCAAACATACTCATGAACAATTACAATTTAAATCCAACACACTATTCGGACACAATAATACACAACGACACGGACACAATTCAGAATCTCGCGCCAACACCCTTCCATCTACACACACCCCCACACACAACCAATCCCCCAAAACCGTTACAGATTACCAACGCCTTGACGCTTTCTGCATTTATACCTCACTGATGAAGGAGCAAACTACTCCGAAACGTGCGTATGAGGATATAACAAAAAGTAAGTTTTTTCACAAGTGAAAGTGCATTTAATTATTAATTGTTAATTGTCTAAGACTTCATCCGTAACATCAATTCGAAATAATTGTTACAAAATTAAATTATTTAGCAATCGGTTCTGCTTTTGACAGAAAACTTAAGCGAACTATAAAAACAATGATAAATAACCAAAGTTGAGGATAGACCTATTACGAAAGAACACTTAGACCTGAGGATACTCATTGTAATATGAGTAAAAGTTGTCATACAAGACATTTTTGACGCGGTCCATACCGGAAGAAGATTTTAAAACATAATGGACACTGGCCGAGGAAGCATACGTGAGAACAATAACCAAAATGTCTATTACAACTATTCGTTTTTTATTCGTTTACTTGCATTAGTTAACGTGACATTATTAGTAGTCATTTTTTCATTAATGTGAAAATCATTGCATTACAGTTATTTGCTATCCAGCATAGCTTTACATAATGCTTCCTTAAGTAGGGTACATACAGTAATTGTGCAACATTTTGTACAACAAAAATTGCACTTTAAACAAATTTAACGAATTAATATTTAACAAAAAAGACAACCTATTCTCACCTTATCTTGAATTACTTGAATTTAAAACTTCCCTAAGTTAATAAATATATAACCTATTTCCAGACTTGGGAAAGTTAATAAACATTTTTACTGATTAAAATTAAAGTTAGTGGCCCCCAAAATTAACTAAGTTAAAGTTAAAGTTAATGCGTGCAAAAAGTAAGTGTTTAAAGTTAAAGTTAAATCAAATTGACTGATTAAAAGTTAAAAATTTGTCTTTTTTTTTATTGAGCAAGCTGTTTTGGCTGTTGAAATAATTAAAATCACGTTAAATAAATCCACAAATAACGCTTTTTAAACAAAATTAATTAATATTTCTGTTTCAGAACAAAATTACACAAAATATATAGCACTAAAAAACTCAGTCATTAATAATTTAATAATTAAAATCATAGATGATTTTATTTTAATCATTAAATTATATTAACATTATTTTTAATTGCAGCAGGTAATTAAATATTGTTTAACTACTGCATTTTTCAGTTCACAGTACTGACTACTGATATTGTACTGTGCCTGCAGAACGATGTAGTATTAAATGGCTTAAAAGAACGTCTAATAAATAGGCTACTCTATTGATTACTTTTACAATCTACAAGTTGAGTGAAAAAATAATTGGGAGCTTTAGATACAACGATACAACTGAGGAGTATTTGACATTGTGCAAGCAAAGACGTTCTAATATTTTAGATTATCTACCAGAAAGTAGAATTTTAGAATCTAAATTATTTTAGTTAAGGTGAATTCTGAAATCTAATGAATTTTATATAAATTAAATTTTACCTCTTGTTTTCTTCAAAATGACAGTAGGCCTATTTAACACGAGTTTTTGGCTTTTATGTACTTCCAAAAATTTACTATTAAATTTTAATTGTTGAAATTGTTAACAATAAATTGTCTGTTTCTAAGCAATTGAACGAAACTAATGAATTTATTTATTTTAATTCAAATTGTCAACGATTACAGACGTATTCTGTTGGTGTCTCTGCAAATAAATCCATCTCGTGGAATGTTTTTACCCATTGTGAAATATTCGAGGTATATGGGGTTTATTGCTGTTTTGATTTCTACGATTAGGGCACACGCATCACACACACACACACCCGTTTGGCGGACACGGCCACCGTTGCAGTCTGCGTGTTGGGGGTCAGTGCGAGCGCGCGCGGCTGCATTGACTCCAACACGTACATCCGACAACGCGCTCGGCGCAACTCAGTAGACTCTGGCCCGTGCTATCTAATCCGGCAATGACCCCCCGGCTAGGTAAGCTCATAGTCAACTCGTACGTGTTGCCCGTGATTACCTACGCCTGTCCTGTTTGGGGATACCTGGCTCGTGGTCATAGAACAACGCTCCAGCGCGTACTCGACCGGGGACTGAAGCTTGCGTGCAAAGTCCCCCGGAGGTACTCTTCTCGTCTTTTGAGGAGAGAACTCGGTGTCCGCTCTCTTGATGACACCGTGAGACGCCTGGCGCGTAGATTCTATGTTCGTTCCGACAGAGTGACCCACAATTCCCTCATTGCCGGACTTGGTAAATACACCCCGCGACCAGGTGAGTCCTGGAAGCGACCTCGTCTATTAGTCCCGGTGGTATAATCCACCAATCGCAGGTCGCTTCAGACCCCCCTTAAATAGATAAAACAATATAAATAGAACTCAAACTGACCCAGTGGCAGGGGTTCGAGGTTCGTTCAGTTGTTCGTTGGGCAACTGTTCAACCAGCATTGGAACAGTACAGATCTCTCTCCTGGACTGCTCTCTCCAGCTTGGAAGCTGAAGTTCGCGGTGATCAGCCGCTGCCCTGCTGCTTACTGCTTCGCCGCTGGACAGCCAACATCTTGGCCCGCTTGCTGCCTTTGACACCAAGAAGACAGAAGACCACAACTCAGCTGGCTGGTGAATTGAGTAGCCAGCACAAGCACAGCTGAGTGCGTCGGACCTTCTAAGGGCCACCAGCCAAGTGACCCTTTTCAGGACCACCACCTTGCCGCTGAAGAGGAAGCCAATAGCCTGCCAGAGCTTAAGGTTGCGCAGCGCATCTTGCCCGCTGACGCTCAGGCTCTTAGGTAGCGCTGCCTAGGACGATCCTTGCGAGCCCCCACCAGTGGTAAGCGAGCTTGGATATCGCCTAGGTAAAGAGGCCGGTGGACACCTCTCTTGGTAAGGAGAGGTATCTAACGAAGCCGGTCATTTGCCCAGCTCGTAGTAAGCCTGAGCGTTCCAGAAGTCCCGCAAGCGATCCGGCTCGGGCCGGACCCTAGGTCCCTGGTTACCGCCGGAGGCAGCCTGGCTGCCTCTGGTCGGCGAACCTCCCGCTCGATGGCGGAAATGCCCGCTCCGGGCGCGTCATCGAGCTCGCAGTCGCTCGCCACTGCCCCGCCCCACACGAGCGACTCGCCGTGTTCTCCGCTTATGGATGCGGACCAAGTCGATCCCCGGTCGGTTCCGCTGCCCGGTGACGAGACCGACGCTTTCGTGGCGGTTGGGCCACGGGGGCGCCCGGTTAAGAAACCGAGGCGGAACCGATCGTCCTCAACCTCTTCCTCGGCGTCCGCCATGGAAGTTGTCCCCGCCGATGGCGAATCCGGCCCGGGGCCGACTGCGTCCGGCGGTGCCCAAGCACCGTCGGCCGCTGTTCGCATCCCGCCCGTTTACGTTCATGGCGTGAACAACGTCACCGGTTTTTACCGGCGATTGATAGTGGCTCCCGGACTTTCCCCGGCCAACGTTGACCTGAAGCTCCTTGGGGGCGATACAGTCAAGATCGTTGTCCGCGGAATGGACGTGTACCGCAGTGTCTTGGCGTACGTGGAATCCCAGCAATTCCAGTACCATACCTTCTCGCCTAAACACGTGAAGCCTCTGTCGCTTGTCCTCAGAGGCTTGGACGTGGAATCCCCTCTAGAGGAAATACTCGATGAGCTGCGCGAGCTGGGCTATCCTGTTCGCGCGGTCCATCGGGTGTTTACTCCTGCCGGACCAAGGCGTCCAATTCCTCTGGTCCGCATCCTGGTGGAGAATAGCGAGGCAGGCACTAGCCTACTCTCACTTACGCGGCTTTTTGGTTTCCGCGTAAAAGTGGAACGAAGCCGCGCTCCCGGGGTTCTGCCTCAGTGTCACAGGTGCCAACGCTTCGGGCACCACTCTGACTCTTGTTCCAACGCTCCGGCGTGCGTGAGGTGCTCTCTCCCTCACGCCTCCAAACTTTGTGATGCACCTGCATTCAAAAGATGCATCAACTGCGGCGGGAGTCACCCCGCCAACTACCGGGCATGTCCGGTGTTTCAGCAGGAGCTCGAGCGGCGAAAGCCAAAAGGGCGCCTGCCACCACCGAGGCATCCGGTAGCTGGTTCAAGACCTGCAACCGAGCAGCCAGGCCCTGCGCCTCCTGCTACGGCTGCCGTGTCTTCCGCCCCAGTCACTACCAGGCAACAAAAACGCTCTAAAGGCCCGAAGCAAACACCTGCAGCACAGGCAACCCCAACTCAGGCTCCTTCACAGGCCCCTGTCCCGCCTCTGGCGAAAAAGCGCCGTAACCTCGCGGCATCTAAAAGTGAGACCGCCCAGCCACAAGAAAACATCTCGGTTGTGGAGCCTGAGACTTCTCAATCCCCCCCAGCAACGGAGAATCCTGCCCCTGCTTTAGAAGCAGCCTCGCCTGACCTCCCGCCCCCGCGGTTTCCCAACGCAGGCAAAAAGAAGCGGCATAGAAAGCCCCGTGGCGCTAGATCCCGGGCTCCTGCCAACCCGGCCGCACAGTCCAGACAGCCTGCACAGCGCGCGAAGTCCGACGCAATCGCATCTGTCCCTCTTCCTAGCACCTCCGCTCGAGGTGCTACACCTGGCCCCAAGAAACCCCTGGCTTCCACCAATCCCCCGATTGATAAGCCTCGGCGCTCTTATGCGCACGCAGTCTCCGGGCAATCTGCCTCAAGAACCGTTCCTGACGACTACCAGGTCGTCAAAGACTTCCTTGCTGAGTTCGACCTCAGCAAAGTCGCCCAGACCTTCAGGTCCATCCGCTCCCGCTTGGAGACTGCTGACATAACTGAGAGATTCATGCTCTTGGTGGAAGCCGCCACTTGTGTAGGTCTTCTATGAGTCGGGTCCTCAAACGAGATCTCTCGATTCTTTCCTGGAACGCCAACGGGTTGTCCAACAAGATCCAGGAACTCCAAGAATTACTGGCCCGACTCAAACCCGATGTAGTACTTCTCAATGAGACCCACTTGACTCCTGCGAGTCGGTTACGACTGGCCAACTATGTGTGCTATCGAAACGACAGACCGGGCACTGCTGGTGGCGGTACTGCCGTCGCGGTGAGGCTCACTCTCGAGCATCACCGAGTCGTCTTGCCTGCAATGACTCACCTCGAAGGCACCGCTGTGGAGTTGTTAAACACTCTAGGCGGTGTACAGATGGTAGCGGCGTATAAACCGCCGCAAAAAGAGCTCCTTCACCCCGATCTAGCTGTCGCGTTCGATGCACACAGGAGGGTCATCATGGCCGGCGATCTGAACTGTAAACATCGCGATTGGAACAGTCGCTTGACTGCCCCAAACGGGAAACGTTTACGCAGGTTTGCCGATTCTCGCAGGATACAAGTGATTGGGCCTACCCAACCTACGTTCTACCCCTCACAACGCAACGCGGCTCCCGATGTCTTGGACATAGCGGTGATTCAAGGAATTGACTGTCCGGTCCATGTGTCCGCGCTAACGGAACTATCGTCCGATCATCTCCCCATCCTGATACACGTCGCTACCCAGCACGTCGTACGCAGAGATGTCCGGAAGGTGGTAGAATGGGATCGCTATGGCCCGGCGTTAAGTCGCCGATTGCCAGACGCGGGACCACTCGAAACCTTCCGCCAAGTCGACGAGGCAGTTGCCGCGTTTGACGAGGCAGTCGTATCTGCGATCGACGCGTCTTCCAGAATGAAGCCTGGCGTCACGCCCCACTGGCAGCGGATCCCAGAGGAGACGAGTGCTCTCGCTTGCGAGAGAAATCGCCTCCGGAGACGCTGGCAGCGGACCCGTGATCCGGCCGACAAGGCAGCGTACAACCGGGCGACCGGCATTTTACGTCGTGAAATGCAGGCCTACCGGAGACGCTGTTGGGAACTCGCCGTGGCCCAGGCAGGGGACGGATCGGACGAAAGTAGCCCTTACCGGATACCTTCGGCGTTGGTAGGGAAGAGGCGCCGGCCTCGCATCCCGGCCATTGCTGGACCTTTCGGTCAAATCCTGGCTCGCCCGGAGGCGAAGGCCGAGTACTTGGGCGCGTGTTTTGAGCGACAGTTCGCACCTAACCCGCCCATGGACTGGGACTTCGACGAAGAAGTCGAGAACGAAGTGGAAGACTTTCTGTCTCTTCCGATCACTACGGAGCCCGAACCCATTACTAGGGAAGAGGTCACAGATCGGCTCGTTGAACTCGTGCCAAGAAAAGCTCCTGGCCCGGACGGCGTCTCGAACGCCGCTCTTACTCGACTCCCGGAGCGAGGAGTACTTTTCTTGGTCGCGCTGTTCAACGCGTGTCTTAGACTGGCCTATTTTCCCCAGAAATGGCGTAAGGCGACGGTTATAGTGATCCCGAAGCAGGGAAAGGACGCTTCCCGTCCCGGCAACCTCCGGCCAATTAGTCTACTGTCAGCCACGTCAAAGGTCCTCGAACGTCTCGTACAACGGAGAGTACTAGATCATCTACGAAATTTCGATGTACTGGTCCCCGAACAGTTCGGCTTCCGTGTGGGGCATTCCACCACTCATCAACTGATGAGACTGGTGGAATACATCACGGACGCCGGGTGTCGGAAAGAGCAGACTGTCGCCTGTTTCCTAGATGTGGAAAAGGCCTTTGATAGTGTCTGGCACGACGGGCTCTTGTTCAAGCTCCGGGAAATCCAGCTCCCAGATTGCTACCTTCGCTTGATTGCTAGCTTTCTGACGGAGAGGACTTTCTGCGTGCGAATAGACGACCACGTCTCTTCCGAGAGACGTATCACAGCCGGGGTACCTCAAGGTAGCGTGCTAGGGCCTCTTCTGTTCTCCGTGTATGTCAACGACGCACCCAGAGAGCCTGGAGTCCAGATGGCTTTGTTTGCCGACGACACGGCGGTCTATACCGCCGATCGGAACGCAGACTTTGCTATCCCACGACTTCAGCGCGCACTCGATGCGTATTCGACGTGGACGGAAAGCTGGAAAGTTGCCGTCAACGAAACCAAGAGCTCCGCGGTGCTATTCACAAAGCGCCGGAAAGAACCACGAGGCCGAGTGAGACTCGGTAGAACGTACCTGCCCTGGTCGAGGGAAGTTAAGTACCTCGGTGTCCACCTCGATCGTCGGCTCACCTGGCGTACCCACGCTGAGACGATGCGAAGGAAAGCGTCCGCTCGTCTCGCGCAACTGTTTCCGATACTTGCCAACAAGGCTATGACCCGCAAGCTGGGTAAGTTGATTGTCAACGCGTATCTGTTGCCGATCATTACCTACGCTCTTCCCGTCTGGGGTTACCTCGCAACCGTTCATAAAAGAAGGTTGCAAAGCGTTCTCGATAGAGGGCTTCGGCTAGCGGCCAAAGTCCCCTATCGGTTTTCTTCTCGTCTCCTGAGAAGAGGACTCGGTGTCCGCTCCTTGGATGACACCGCAAGGCGACTTGCACGTAAATTTTACGTCCGAGCTGCGAGGACCCAGACAAACCCTCTCATAGCTGGCCTTGGCAAGTACCGAATACGTCCAGGTGACTCTTGGAAACGGCCTCGACAAATACTGTACTAGTCGACCTAGTACGAGCATGTCGTTGTAACGACCAATAAAAATTAAATAATCAATATTCCGTCTGGACAGGACCACTAGGCAGGAGCCCCTCATAGGAGGCTCGGTACTAGGATACCATTGGGTCGTCTCACGACGCGCAACCCAACAGCTCTGACCTGGCCAGTGGCAGGAGTCCTTTCTGAGACTCGGGACATTGCACTACTCGCGACCCGCGCAACCCCCAGTTGTACACACAACTGTATTTTGGCGCACTCCATTGGACGCCTTGAAGCCAGCCGGAAGAAGAGGAAGAAGGAAGAATGGAGAGCACAGGAGAGCCAGTGATGGAAATCGACTGGGACAGGAGCGGGCTCTACATACCGCTGCTGAAAGAAGTGGACAGCAGTACGCCCGGAACAGCGGACGCAGCCGCCGAACATCACAGCGCGGCGTACGCAAATGATTTAGCGTCCTCGACAAACGGTCCTTTTAAGGACCACAAAAACGATAGTGTGTACGATTGGCGCCATTTGTCCTGTGACAATACATAACTCAAAGTATGAGGATTTATTTGTATTGAATACAAATCCACACTGTTACACCGATTGCCATCAAATTTTGCACAGATAACCTTTGACGCAAAGCGAAAAACACTGTTTAACTTGGAATTTGATATTCTGCCCTGTTCGCATGATTTAGGCCCTTTTCACATTTTTCATGACCGGAATTTGATATCTGCTCTCTATTGCTTTATTTAGTCAGTAATTCGCTGTGGTCTAACCCAAGACAAATTGAATGTGGAAAAATAGAGTCTGCTCTACAGCGCTTACCAAATGTACAAAGCAATAAAGAGTACTGTATTAAGTAGATTTAGAGCTTAGGCGATTTGGATTTTTGTGTTTGGAAGGTTGCCCGAAGAGTCTTTTAATGTTTCTCGGTGACACAGGCTTTGCAGAGACTCTTAATACGTCCCACTGGCATTCACTTCACAAATGCCTTTTGTGTCGCCTTATGGCATATTTACATTCACAACGTTGTGGATTCTGAGTTCACCTCATATGTACCCTTTGCTCAACCTTTCCAACAAAGTACATTTCAACTTTCCGTAATTAGTGTCAGAGATGATGGTTTTGGGGAGAGGAGAGAGAGTGAGTAGAGGAGAGGAGAGGAGAGGAGAAAGGTGTAAACCTACAGTAGTAAAAATCATAGGATTTTTATTGTCCACTATTGATAACATACTTGAAAATAATGAGTATACTCAGACAAAGTAACCTTTTTCAATCCGCCTTGTGACTTCTTTTTAATATATAGATGAGGCGTTTCAAAGCATATGCTTCAACATCAGATCACAAAATATCACTCGTAGGTTGTCATCGGTTAACAATCCTTTGCACTGTATACGCGTCAGTAGGTGTGCATACATTCACGTTTGGTCGACCGCATTGAGTATACTCATTATTGCATAGCCAGTTTAATGAAAGATGATCAAAATTTGTAGATTTAGTGTAAAACGCCCGAAGTGTTTAGCACAAATTATTCTACTTTTCATGTCTGCTATGTCTACACTAATTTTTACATTATAGCACTCATTCTGTACTTCACATTTAAAACTCAGCTACTCATTCATACATTCGTTTGAGGGTATGTGACTGCATAGTAATGTGTTTTGATGTTTAGTGTCTGCAATAAATTCAACCCTGGTTGTTTTGCACAATGTGAAAATACTTAGGATGGAAAGTTTTACTACTCTGAGTGCCACGATCAAAATAACAAAGCATGTGTGTGCACCGCGAGCAAAACATGCGCGCGCGCGTGCCAGAGTGCGTGGTGGAGTCAATGCAAGCCGCACGCACTCGCACTGAACCACAACACGCAGACTGCAACGTGGGCCATGTCGGCTCAAGCGGTGCGGTGTGAGTCTGTACGCGTGGGCGACACATGCTTGCGCGTACCAGAGCACGTGTTGGAGTCAATGCAGCCGCGCGCGCTCGCACTGACCCCCAACACGCAGACTGCAACGGTGGCCGTGTCCGCCAAACGGGTGTGTGTGTGTGTGATGCGTGTGCCCTAATCGTAGAAATCAAAACAGCAATAAACCCCATATACCTCGAATATTTCACAATGGGTAAAAACATTCCACGAGATGGATTTATTTGCAGAGACACCAACAGAATACGTCTGTAATCGTGGACAATTTGAATTAAAATAAATAAATTCATTAGTTTCGTTCAATTGCTTAGAAACAGACAATTTATTGTTAACAATTTCAACAATTAAAATTTAATAGTAAATTTTTGGAAGTACATAAAAGCCAAAAACTCGTGTTAAATAGGCCTACTGTCATTTTGAAGAAAACAAGAGGTAAAATTTAATTTATATAAAATTCATTAGATTTCAGAATTCACCTTAACTAAAATAATTTAGATTCTAAAATTCTACTTTCTGGTAGATAATCTAAAATATTAGAACGTCTTTGCTTGCACAATGTCAAATACTCCTCAGTTGTATCGTTGTATCTAAAGCTCCCAATTATTTTTTCACTCAACTTGTAGATTGTAAAAGTAATCAATAGAGTAGCCTATTTATTAGACGTTCTTTTAAGCCATTTAATACTACATCGTTCTGCAGGCACAGTACAATATCAGTAGTCAGTACTGTGAACTGAAAAATGCAGTAGTTAAACAATATTTAATTACCTGCTGCAATTAAAAATAATGTTAATATAATTTAATGATTAAAATAAAATCATCTATGATTTTAATTATTAAATTATTAATGACTGAGTTTTTTAGTGCTATATATTTTGTGTAATTTTGTTCTGAAACAGAAATATTAATTAATTTTGTTTAAAAAGCGTTATTTGTGGATTTATTTAACGTGATTTTAATTATTTCAACAGCCAAAACAGCTTGCTCAATAAAAAAAAAGACAAATTTTTAACTTTTAATCAGTCAATTTGATTTAACTTTAACTTTAAACACTTACTTTTTGCACGCATTAACTTTAACTTTAACTTAGTTAATTTTGGGGGCCACTAACTTTAATTTTAATCAGTAAAAATGTTTATTAACTTTCCCAAGTCTGGAAATAGGTTATATATTTATTAACTTAGGGAAGTTTTAAATTCAAGTAATTCAAGATAAGGTGAGAATAGGTTGTCTTTTTTGTTAAATATTAATTCGTTAAATTTGTTTAAAGTGCAATTTTTGTTGTACAAAATGTTGCACAATTACTGTATGTACCCTACTTAAGGAAGCATTATGTAAAGCTATGCTGGATAGCAAATAACTGTAATGCAATGATTTTCACATTAATGAAAAAATGACTACTAATAATGTCACGTTAACTAATGCAAGTAAACGAATAAAAAACGAATAGTTGTAATAGACATTTTGGTTATTGTTCTCACGTATGCTTCCTCGGCCAGTGTCCATTATGTTTTAAAATCTTCTTCCGGTATGGACCGCGTCAAAAATGTCTTGTATGACAACTTTTACTCATATTACAATGAGTATCCTCAGGTCTAAGTGTTCTTTCGTAATAGGTCTATCCTCAACTTTGGTTATTTATCATTGTTTTTATAGTTCGCTTAAGTTTTCTGTCAAAAGCAGAACCGATTGCTAAATAATTTAATTTTGTAACAATTATTTCGAATTGATGTTACGGATGAAGTCTTAGACAATTAACAATTAATAATTAAATGCACTTTCACTTGTGAAAAAACTTACTTTTTGTTATATCCTCATACGCACGTTTCGGAGTAGTTTGCTCCTTCATCAGTGAGGTATAAATGCAGAAAGCGTCAAGGCGTTGGTAATCTGTAACGGTTTTGGGGGGATTGGTTGTGTGTGGGGGTGTGTGTAGATGGAAGGGGGTTGGCGCGAGATTCTGAATTGTGTCCGTGTCCGTTGTGTATTATTGTGTCGAATAGTGTGTTGGATTTAAATTGTAATTGTTCATTGAGTATGTTTGGTTGTGTTTTGTTGTGTTTGTATATTTCGTATTGTTCTGCGGTGTTGAGTTTGCGACTTTTGGGCATGTAGTGTAAAATTTCAAGATTGTTTTTTATGTTGGTGTAACTGTGGTTTTCTGTTTGGATGTGTGTGGCAAATGTGGATTGTAAGTTGTTATTGGATAAAGCTTTTGTGTGTTCAGAAAATCTGGAGTAAAAAGATCTTCCTGTCTGGCCTATATAGCGTAGAATTTATTACAATCGTTGCAGTTCAATTTATATACGCCTGTTTTGTTGTATATGTCTATGTCTTTGTTTGTGTCGTTAATGCGTCTTTTGATGGTATTGTTAGTTCTATATGCTATTTTGTAATTGTGTTTTCTGAATGTGTTGGCAATTTTGTGTGTGTTAGAGTTGTAGTATGTGAGTGTGATGTATTTGTTTTGTTGTGTTTTATTTGTATATTGTGTTGTTTTGTATAGGATTTTTCTATGTAATTTGTTTATTAATTCAGGATTGTATCCGTTTTTTATTGCTATGTATTTTATTGTGTTAAGTTCTTCATTGTAGTCTTGTTTATTTAGTGGTATTTTTGTGAGTCTATGTAGCATATGGTTGAAGGCTGCATGTTTATGTTGTGTTGGATGATTTGATGTGTTGTGTATAACCATGTCAGTTGTGGTTAGTTTTCTGTAGATTTTGTAGGTGTGCGTATTGTTTGTTTTGTTGATTGTTAAGTCTAGAAAGTTTATACTGTTGTTTTTTTCTATTTCTATTGTGAATTTTAATTTTGGGTGTATCTTGTTTATGTATTTGTGGAAGTTTTCTACTTGTCTTGTATTGCCATTGTATAATAATAATATGTCGTCTACGTATCTGTACCAATATATGATTTTATTAGTGTATTTGTTGTTATGTATTATATGCTCTTGTTCTATGTGGTGTATGAATATTTCAGCTAGTATACCTGATATGGGGGAACCCATGGGTAGTCCATCTGTTTGTGTGTATATTTTGTTATTGTACGTGAAGTAATTTTGTTCTGTGATTATTTTAGTGAGTGTGATGATTTCTTGTATGTGTGTTTCAGGTGTGTTGTTTTGTCTGAGTAATTTTTTAAGTGTTTGTATAGTGTCTTTGACGGGTACATTGGTGTATAAATTCGTTATGTCAAATGATGCTAAAGTTGAGTTGTGTGGTATATGGATATGTTCCAATTTTTTGACAAGTTCTATGTTGTTTTTAATCGAAGTGTTGTTGGTTAAAAATTAATATGTTTTCTGATTAGTTTATCTAGGTGTTTGGCGATTTTGTGGGATGGTGCTTGTGTGTTATTTATCAAAGATCTTATGGGTATATTGGGTTTGTGTATTTTCGGTAATGCGTTTAATTTTGGGGGTTTGGTTTAATTTGTTAGGTATTTTATGTTTTATTTTGGTATTATGTATTTTGCATTATTTATGAATTTGTTAATTTGTTTTTGGTATTTTATTGTGGGATCTTTGGTTATGTGTGTTATATTATTTTCGGAGAAGAATTTCTCTGTTTTATTGTTTGTTTCTTGTTTGTTCATTATAACTGTTATGTTGCCTTTGTCAGCTTTTAATACCGTTAGGTTATGTTCATTCAGTTTTCGTTGTATGTTTTTTAGTGTTTTATTTTCGTTATTCTGTTGTTTTAGTACGTGTTTTAATCTTCGTTTTATGTCATGGCGTATGGGTTCATGGTCATTGTTATGTGTGTTTTGTACGGCTGTTTCCATGTCTATGATTACGTCAATTATATGTTTAGTGTTGTTGTTGGGTTTATTGTGTCTTAGATATTGGGGCTTACAAAAATTACAGTTATCACAATTCCCAAGATAATTGGGAATGCTGTCAATCAATCTTTTACGATTAAATAAAATATTATAATCATATACTTAAGTTGTAAAAACACGAGAGAACACTCGTAGGAACATCGCTGAATAAACCGAAAATAAGTTATGGCCTATAGGTTAAGTTTACAAAATATCTAACTGTTGACGTACCGTAGTTGTTAAGCTCCTCGATAGAGCGGCAGTCTTGTCCCCTGCTGTCTCTCCCACTCTCCCAGCATCGTGCGTCTTACATATCCTGGATAGGAAGGTACAGCTAGACGCTAATAAATTGGTCAACTTAATGGACTTGAAATTGTGTCTAGAGCATTACTTCTACTATTTGAATTTTTGTGTTCACTGTTAGTCTAAATATGTCCCACAGCACAGTTTCTTTTCCATATAACTAAATTATTTTAGTTAATCTTTACTCCGCCCCAAAACTTTTAACTTATAACAAACCTTATTACATAACCTAATGACATCAGTGATCTAAGCATAAACAGCAGACTGTATAAAGATGCCACAAAAGTAACCTCAAATTACAAGACTTTAACAACAAAAAAGCTCGCACTCTAGTGAGGCCTTCGAGAACTATTCCCCTGTAACAATTTGCCACAGGACATACAGTTTCCATCGTGTTATACAACTGTTATACAGTTAACAATAGTGTTAGAGACAAATTTGAATCCAGCATATTTTATTGTGCTACAAAGCCCCCAAGACTTTCTGGTGTTTCCAGGCTACTACGTCACCAGTACTGGTGCACAAATTTGTATACTGTATGTGGAAACAAGGTTTAAGGATCCAAATAATGGGCATCCAGCTCTTGTGTTGTCTGATTCACAAGAATTTTTCTGAGGCCTCATATACAATCTAAATGTTATTAATAAAGTATCCATAATAAACTTGTATCCAGCTTTTTTTAAATGAAGAAAGTTGTGTTAGTGGTTGAAATCACAAGCAGAATGATTACTGTTGCACACCACTATATAAAATTATCCCGATTAGCGCTTTCAAGCTTCACAGCTCATCGCCAGATCGGAATTGAAACAAATAACCTACAAAAAAACCCTTCACCCACATCTCACCCCACCCTACTCACCCACAACAAGCTATAATTCAATGTCTCTTCCCCAACCCCTGAGCCCTGTCCCTCCATCTGGACAGTTACATATTTTCTAGCAAATTCCTTGTGTTTCAGTGGTGTGTGCATTCCTTTTAAACCTACCCTCTTTCTGTCCACACACATGGGTCAGTCACACACCCTTATTTAAAACATCCAATTAGTACTATGCAATTTAATTCTTAATCTTATCTATCTGTCCTCTATCATTTACTTCTTAATTATGTTATAAAATATTTCTTCATTATCAAATTTAATTTTAGTATTAATTAAATTGTCTAACCCTTTAAATGAAAGGGTTAACATAATTAAGAAATAAATGATAGAGGACAGAGATATAAGATTAAGAATTAAATTGCATAGTACTAATTGGATGTTTTAAAATAAGGGTGTGTGACTGACCCATGTGTGTGGACAGAAAGAGTGTAGGTTTAAAAGGAATGCACACACACTCACACACACACACACACACACACACACACACACACACACACACACAAACCACTGACCGACCGAATCCGTGGAGATTAGTATAAACGCTCCTACTCCAAACTTCAATGAGGTTCGATTCTATTAACTTTTTCATTTGTGCCAGTAACCTCTTTTTTCCAACATTTATTTTTAGGTTAGTTTAAGTTGGTATCCTTTTAGTCTGGTTCCTCTGTCTACGAGTAAGACGGGGGCCTATAAAGTGAGTGTATAATGGGAAAGTAGTTGTAATATATGAACGGTAGAGATGCGAATGAGATGTTAGACGTTCGCTGAGTGGATCTAACGGCGGGAAGTGTGTTGGCTTCGGTGGATACGTGAAGCCGTTACTCTTTTATAATAAACTAAGTTATTTAACGTCTTCGTCTGTCTATTCTTGTAAGAATAGCAACATAGCTTCATTGGGTCGTTTTAAATAAAGGAATAATTTGGAACCATATAGGCCTACGATCAAAAACTCCACAAACAAAACCCAACTTGTTGCCGTAGAACGAGTTTTGTTGCTCCGTCGCCAGACGCCAATGGGTTATAAACGCTAAATCTCGATTCTCAAATGTCTCACCTGCTTGTATTTCGTAGCATTCCATCAGTTTTATCTCACTGTCGACATTCGTTGTTTGTGAACTGGCGTTAGGCGTTGCGGCGTCTGCGTAACTGGTGCGGCTCGACTTTTCGACGATGCCTCATCCTCCGCATTCGTACTGCTACTGTCATAGAGGCCTTTTTGGATTCCTCATTCATTCTTCTTTTACTTTGTAATCGTTTACGACAAGCATTTACCTTCTTGTTGTGAAGATGTTTTGACATTTTTGAAATTTTAAGGAAAATTTGTCCAAGTTCAACATTTTGTCAGTATTATTTATTAAGTTCTTTCACTATTATAACTATTAATATTTTATTTTATAGTACTCCACGCCACGTCAAATAACGTCCTACGCATACGCGTTCCCGACCTATACTAATTTTTCCGCGCAGCGAACCGGTGATTTTCCACTCCAACTTGGCGGCCATCTTGTGATGGCGTGTGACGCGCTCAAGGTTACTATCGCATGACAATCATTCATCCTTGCTCTTTTGAGTGGTGTATTGCTTATTTAAATATGCGTTATAGTCTTAAAGATAGTAAAGTTTGTGTGGTATACACAAAATCGTAACATCGACTTTTACAAGGGCCCCCCGCACCAGACCGCAGTGTAAGATGTTTTCCGTAAAAATTGTCACGAAAAGAAGTGTAAATTTCTTTTTCAATTGTGAGGGTAGAGAACAATGTGTTATGGACTTCTAAAACTGTAACTTTTATTCACTATACCGTCTCGCAATGGCAACATAAAACAATTTTCTCGTATGTGAAAGTTAAGTGGTGCGACAACAAAATAGGCTAGAAATGAACGCATTGCCTGGAATTCTTCGAGTGCTCTAGTTTCATAATGGGTTGCGTATAGTTCTATAACAATGTTCTTGACAAAATAAATACAAATTCTGAAGACGGTGGTGCATCTGATAAATACACATAATTGAAGACTTTATAATTAGAGGCATAAAAATGTGATTATTATTATATGTACATATGACTAATAAAAATAAACTAAATGACAATGAAATGATAATACAAATAGAAAAATAATACTAACAACAGTGGTAATAACCACAACAACAATAATGTGTTAGACGTTAAATAATAATAATTCAAATAAGGCAATGTGTGTGTAAAACATTTATAATAGAAACGTTTTTGGGAAAATATCGTTCTCTAAAAATCTCCCAGACTAAACAGATTTTTAGTAACTAAAACAGTTTTGTTTTATAAATGGATGTAGAAATTATAAGACTGCAAACAACTGTAACAATAGGTCTAATAACTCAGACTGTCACGTTGTACGAAAAATGAAATTCACTATACCGAAAATCGTGATACACCTGTAAATATAATTACGTTGCACAATGAATTTTGTCAGATTTTTAAATATTGAATGGAACTTTTTACCTAAAAAATATAATTCTGCTCATTTACAAAATATAGGCCTACTGTATGAAATATTTACGATACATAATATAATATTCGGCTTCTGCCCAAATATGTTTAGGCCTATAGCCTACATCTTATTGGCAAATACCTTTCTATAAATACGCTATAAGGCCTACATAAAGAAAACCAGAGTGTTGTATACAAAACTCTGGTATTGTTGAGACAAGGCAACAAGAATAAGAAAATAACAAGCAAGAATAAAGCTGGTTATAATAATAAGAAAATATTGATTTGATTTGGATAAATCCATGTTATTACGTTCGACCATGGTCTTGACAACGATTAGTCGAGAAATGACACATCACATCGAGAAACCGAGTTTATTATATTCGAATCGATTCATGCCTAGTCTACGACTGTAACTATTAGAGAGTGTAAGGGCGGATCGAACTCGTGGGCGTAGGTTGTCGACCTAGACAAATCGAGTTCGCTTTCTTTTACCTATGGCGTCGATACACCGAATATCAATTGGGTAAGCAGACTGCCTTCCCGGTACCGGGTCTACGGATGGTTTTCAATCATACGAAAACTCGTTGCTGTAAACATTTATCCATTCGAGTCTTCAACGTACATGATTGATATAATTTAAAATCATGTCGAGCTGACAAACAGCCTGACATCCAAGGGCAAGCAACGAACAAAAATTATTATTAATGATGGTATCGCAACACACACACACGCGCGCGCGCGCACGCATATGGGAACTATACAACTATCTACAGATACATCTATTGTTCTGTACAAATCATTTGTTAAATTAAATATATCTGAAACCATCTGTCCGTCTGACACAAATAAAGGTTAATTTAACATAAACTATTTCACCTCTCTCACTGTTCGTCGTTTTTGTTTTCGCAGTTGTTTGTGAATGAATAAACGTTGTGCTAGTACCGAAGATTATACGTAATGGCGTAGTAGTCAGACTGTCCGATTCAAAACGAAATTTCCGCGTTCGTTTCCAACGTAGGATTTGGTTTTATAGTATACAGCCAAGGTTGGGGTCCGCCCATCTATGCCCGGATCTATGGGTCGCAAAACTCAGCAGAGCGGGGGTCTGAACCTTCGGAGAAATTTTGTTTCGGAATGTTTGGTCAGTGGTAATGTGGTACCGATACGTGAATACTGTAGTGTGATACTTATCTTTATATTTTAATAGCGTTTAATAGTCTTTGTATTACCTGACACATACTTTGTGATCTTTGTGTTCATAACAAATCGAAAAATACTGATGGAGCTAAGTGAAATATGAGGTATAGACAAAAGAAAAAAACTACTACGTTTACGGACAGAAATATTATAAAGTGGAAACAAGAAAATCAAGTCGTTTTTATTGCCCTTTGGATGTTATCAACAACTTATTTTTTTATATTAAATTTAATTTGTATTATAACCTACCCAGCAAGGTTAATCGGTAATATTAATGATTTTGATTGAAAAAATGCCATCCAAAATGTGCTTCCAGTGAAGCAACTCCATTACAATCAAGTGTTACTGCATATACACTCCATAAATTATACATATTGTTTTGAAATAGTCACCACAACCTAATAAAATCTGTCCGCTATCTCATTGGGTTTGAAACTTTTCAGTCTATGTACTTCACAACAGCTTTGGCGAGCACGTTGACATGGTTTTCAGCCTGCCGAAGTAATTGGCGCTTCGTCGCTTTATCTCTTATATGACTGAAGGCATTTGTAAATCTTTTTGGATTATAGGGTTGGGCACATACTATGGGGCGTTCGTGATAGCTTTGAGTAATTTGTTCTGAATTACTGGAGTATTCCAATGTTAGAGTTACTGGTTGTTCCCAACAGCTGTACGCCCTAAAGCCAGACAGATCTTACGATAGCTTTATAAATTAACAGTTTGTTTTTCAAAGGTTCCCGGCACTTAGTACCGCGTTGAAGATTAGAGTATAGCTCGAAAACCTATGGTTGGTAGCTCTTCAAGTACTTTACCCGTTTTTAGGGAGATTTTTGCTGTTAGTATTTTCCGAAAGGTAGTTTTCACCTTGGACAAGGTAATTTTCTTAATTGATAGATCCATGTGAAACGTTGATTATAGAAAACTTTGAATGCTGAGGTCTTCCTCTGGTGAAACATCTGTTGGATAGGGTTGAAATACCTGAGTCAAATAGTTAGCGAAGCCTCCTAGCCATTTGCCATTTGTATCTTTCAATGGGCTAATGATGTTGGGGAGGTCTTGTGAATCGTCTGGTCGCTTTCCAGAAAGAACATTCAGTAGCTTCGGATGCAGCCAACTAATCTATGAATTCTTCAATAGCTTGGTTAAAAAAATGTTTAACGCCAATTCTTTTAGTTCTTTAGTTGCTCTATTAAGATTCCTTTTATCATAAACGCTTCTGGTTGTTTGGTTTTTTCGGCAGACTTTTGTTTCTATTATTTTCTCTCTAAGGGATACGTTTGAATGGTTCCTTTGTATCGTTGCTGTCCACGCTGCCGTCTGTAAAGGAGAAGTAAAGTTGAGGACAGTGTCGAGCTCTTCTGGACTTTCGAGTGGGACGTTTAAGTCGATTAGTATTTTGAGTTTTTTTCTATACAGTTCCCAGTTTTTAGTATGATCCGTGGAGGACGCAGTGAGCATAAACGGTGTATGATCTGAAGGTAGGTCTAAACTGGGTTCGATTTTTTAGGTTGACACCTTTGATGACGCAAAAGTCTACCACATCTTGGATTCTTCTTTTATCCGTCGGCCAGTAGGTTGGTTGCTCTGTTGACAGGTGGCGTAAAATGCTTCCATGTATAGCTGCATAACGTTCTCTGCACATGGGAGTCGTTAGTCTAGATACCCATAGTATGTTTTTGCCGTTCCAGTCACCGCCAACGATAAATCTATTACTTACAGACTTAAAGAAAGTGCTCATATTGTTCTTTCTTTATTATAATATTTTGGTGGGCAATACACAGCTAAAATGTTAAGTTGGCCTAAATGTTCATGTAGAGTACTAATGGACGTGTTTTGTATTATAATTCTCAAGTTCGTAGTGTTTAATACCATTACGAACGACTGTTGCAGTACCTCCATCTGCTCTCCCATCCAGATGATTAGTGTGGTATAGACTGTATCTTGGTATGCTAAAATAAGTTTTAATTGTAAAGCGTGTTTCTGCTATGAGCATTATGTCGACATTTGTCGTGAGGACCGAAGAACCTATTCAGCAGCAACTTCAGGAAACACACAGGTGACATGGAGTCTTGTCTTCCATGGTTAAGAGTTACAAAAATTATAATCCACAAAAGACAATTTAACGTATCATATTAAAGACTTTAAAACTTCTGTTTTAAATGTAATAACATTAAAGACTTTAAAAGACAGACATTATATGTAACATGTAGTCTGAAATCTAATAACACTGGTTATAGCAAAAGAGTAAAAGTTTAAACTAAAAGTTTTGTTGTTTTAAAAGCTTAATAAAAACCATTCTTCAAATGGTTAAATTTTCAATATTGTATATGGCAAGGTGACCATTATTCATTTAATATATTCAATCCCGGATCCGTGGAATAAATAAAATAGATGTACATCATATTTTGAGGGCCCTTTGTAAAGGAGTAATATCTAAATATAATCATATAGTAAACTATATTGTTTGAGAACTTTCAATAGAGAACTTAATCACATAACAAATGTAATAAAGAGATGTCATCTGAATACCGAGTAAACTGAGTGCATAAATCAACAGTCTCCCCTTCCTAATATCCTGCTATAAGAATTGTTTTATTTGTTGTGATTATTTTCAGCTCGTCACAACTAAGGCAGCCTGTATAATTGGCAGATCCAATTATTGCGGGTTCCCTGAGTTATAACTCAAGAGAGGAGGTTATAAGTTCCATCAGGGAGTCTTCCTCAGATGCTGACAGTTTTAGCTTTTTAAGGTTGTCCTCTACAAACGGATTTCTTATCCATAACAATTCATCAGGAATTCTTGGAAAGTAACTCCTCAAACAAGAACCAATTTTAAGTAATACTCTTGCATAAACAAACAACTTTCAGTGGGCCTAACGTAAAAATATCAGTTCGTAAAAACCTTAAACTTAAAACATTAACCCGTAACCATTATCATTTTAAATAAAGAAGCGGTAGAACTTAATTGTTACTTTTCTTTATTGGGTGAAAATAATATCATGAAAATAATAAGACTTATGTTTAATAAGAAATACTTCAAATCTTAGTGGTTATTAGTAAAATCATTTGAGAATAATTACCTGAAACTAGTGGCCAGTGCTTCAAGATGTTCCTTCATGGCAGTTGCAGTTTCCTCATTAACTCTGATTCCATATGTTTCTAAGAAGTCATTGAGGAGTGGGAATGCATCAAAACAACTGTCTTTCACTTTACTGGACCATCTTTCAAGTTTTTTAATAGTTGCTTCTATTTTATTTTGAACATAGAACTTGTGGACACCTTCCCTTGCAGCGATAAATTGAGGATATTGTCACCCAAATATGAAAGCCGTATTAGCCAGTTTTCGTCATTTAACATTTCCAAAAAACTGCTCACAGATTTCGTATCACTTCTGTGCTCCAACAAAAACATTCTCAGTTCATCTCGAAGCTCAAATAATCTTGATAGCACTTTTCCTCTTCACAGCCAGCGTATTTCACAGTGCAGGAGAAGTGTTTTGTGCTCACTGCCCATCTCATCGCACAGTACGGCATACAGTCTTGAATTTTTAGGTTTTGATTTAATGAATTTCACAATTTTCACTGCATCATTAAGGATTTTCTTTAGGCTTTCGGCCAGACCTTTAAGTACAAGGGCCTCTCGGTGCAGGCTACAGTGAGTCCATTGAACAGAAGGGGCAACTGCCCTAACTTTGGCAATCAAACCTGAGTAAATGCCAGACATAGCACGGGCACCATCAGTCGTCAGTGCAACACATTTTGACCACTCTATTTCATTTTCTAGTATAAAGCCATCAAGAGATTTAAAAATTTCTTCCCCCGTTGTTGTCGATGGCAAAAATTTACAAAAGAGCATTTCTTCTTCTATCCTCCCATCAAATTCAAACCTAACAAAAGCTAACAGAATAGCCTCGCCAGCTACATCTGTGCTTTCATCAAGCTGAAGTGAAAAGTACTCACTTTGCTTTAAAACTGTGATCATGGACTGTTTCACAAAATCTGACAGTTCATCGATTCTTCTCTTTACCGTTGTGTTTGATAGGGGTATTTCACCAATTAGTTTTGTTTGCTTTTCGCTAAATAAAGCATCAGATATTATTTTGGCCGCTGGTAAAATAATACCATCTCCTACGGTGTGAGCTGCCCCTTTTTGGCTATCAATAAGGATAGTCGATATGAAGCGATTGTAGTTTGCTTATTTTGTTCACCAGAAGTCGATTTTGTCATCACTGATTTTGACTTAAAAAATTCTGGTTTTTTGTTCTGGAAAAAATCGATTGGCTTACTTACGTATTCTGCATGTTTTCTTGATAAATGTCTTTCCAGTTTTGAGGGTTTCATACTTTCATTAGCAAGTACTTCAAAACACACAACACACTGAGGCTCGTCTTCTGTGCCACAAAACACAAACCCATATTTCAAAAAGTCAGCGTTGTATTTACGAAAGCAGGGTTTTGCCTTCTTCAGGAAGGAGTTCAATTCGCTAACTTCACTAACACTGTCACCTTTAGGTGTATTACATGAAGCGCTGGTACCGGATGTGGAAGGTTCGTCATAATTAGCTGAAGTCTGTCTTTTACGGCACGATCCAGTCTTAATCCACGCGTCCATAGTGAAATAAATAGAAAATAGAAATATAGTGTAAAATAAAACAAACCGCTACTATAAACACGCATGAACACACTTGGCTAAACAACAAGCAAATAACGCACGATCCCACAGTCAGAGAAAGACTAAATCAACTCAAGGTTACTCATCTGACACTTGTCGCAAGTGGAAGGGGACGCGGCGTTGTCATATCGCAATTACGAACGAATCCTACGGCTGCGCGTTATTAGCCACATTGGTTTCTTGTTTAGAACGGGTTTTGTACATAACTTTTGAAGTTTAACTTCTTATAGCAGAGGAGAGGGAAAAAATTTACACGGGAGCGAATCGGTAGAATGTGACGTCATCAGAAAGGAATGCGACGAGAATCCGTAACAATTTCCCCCTCTCTGCATCCCATGTTCTTTCCCACTCTTCTTATAGCAGAGGAGAGGGAAAAATTGAATTCTTTAGCGGGGAATGTATTTTTAAACTTAGAGAATAAATAGGGACTAAAAGTATACGCGCAAATGATAAAGGAGATTACAAATAATGAATGGTAAATTTTACCAAAAGAATTTTCAAGGTTTAACAAGATATTTTGTCTCAATAATCAAAATGGCTATCAAAATTTAATTTGTTAAAAGAAAAAGTTCAGTACGTTCAATTTTAAAAACGAGTTAATAATTTTTTCACATTTTGCACGAAATATTGTGCACAGAAAGTTTTTCACTTTAATAATTGCTCGTGCACAATTATTCGTGCACGGTGTATAATTCATTTTGTTTATTTTTGTTAAGTGTACAAAATAAAATTAAATAATTATGCGATGAAAAACTTTCTGTGCACAATCTGTCTGTGCATGAACCCAGTTTTACCAGTAAGAAGTATATTGAAAATGTAAGATAATAAACAAAAGTGTTATTTTTAACCGACTTCGAAAAAGGAGGAGGTTCTCAATTTAACCTGTATATATTTTTTTCTGTTTGTTCGCGCATAACTCCCAAGGCATGGTATGGTTTGTGCACATGAGAATTGTACACGATATTATTGTACACTAAAAATTATGCACCAAGTTTTGTGCACAAGTACAGGAATAAGATTTTTATTATGCACAAGAGTTTTTATATTAATTATTAATATTGCAGAACGGTCACTTATAAAGACAACATATATTATTCAGTAACCATGTTATTTAAGTTAACACTTCTGTCGGCAGCCCCACGACTGCCAGATTTTTCAGATTATAAAACTTTCCTCTTGAAATACACTTTCATATTTTTTTCAGTCGGTAAGATATTTTATTAGATATTTTAAAAGTCGTCCGGCGACCCACCTGAATAGATCCCACGACCCACTAGTGGGTCGCGACCCACAGTTTGGGAACCACTGGTATAAACCATATACTCATTGTTATTTTGTTAAAATAAGAAAATGTTAATTTATGTCACAATAGCAGAGAAAGTCAGAGAGGGTATAAACCAATATGTATTATTTAAAAAACTCTGTATGTAAAAACTGTTAGAAATCTAGGCCAAATGTTGAAAACTAAACATCATCAAATTTGATGAAATAAGTACATAAATACAATTAAACTAAAGGAATTTATATAAGGTAAATCAGTAATAAAGTCATGTAATTGGAAATATAGTTAAGAAAGATTTTGTAAAATTATAGCCAGAATTATTGTTAAAAATGGAAATGTAAAAATTCAAAATTCAGAGAGGGGAGTCATATATTACTGTATAATATTTTAAAACATAACCAATCAATCTAATTACAAGAAATTAAGGGAAGATAAACCTTTTATTACAATCTGAGATTTAATATAATCATTAATATAACTTGTAAAATGGCATCATTTTGAATACAAGGACAGGAAGTGATTTTTGAAACTGACACTTTACAAAATGAGGTAAAAATACCATTTTAGATCGAAAACTTAATAAAACTACATTATTTGGTATGAAATTAAGCAGAATGAACTGAAGAAGAGGATTATGTATTTACTAGTTAATAAATTTGAAGAATAGCAAAAATATAATCAGTTATATAATGTAACTTTCTCACATGCACAGGATGCAAATAAATTTGGAACAATGTATTGAATAATATTAGTTTGGCTAAGACTTTAGCCAAAGACGAAGGAAGTAAATTAGTTGATTATTAGACGTTGAATGATACACTCGACGCGAGCACTTAGTCACTCTTAACCTAATTGCTACTACAGTAATGGCGAATGTTTTATAAGCCTAAAGTAAAAAACGCGAGTTTTGTGAAAACACATTATTAAACGGAAAATCAGTGAAACAAATACCTACAGACATTCAATTAGTACAATACAGAACAGAACACCAGTTGATATAACATTTAAACCAGAAAACAGTAATAACACCACAATACAAAAGTGCAAATATCGGCCTAACAGACGAAAGTTAAATTGACTTAATACTAAACAAGTTTTCAAAGTAGAACACTAACACTGAACCAGAGAACTCCACCAACACGAGAAGGAAGAATTGCAGCTACAAGGACGAAAATTCAGAGGGAAAGCATCTTTTATTGGAAACTGAAACAGCGAGGTGTGATCTTCTTTCAACTGTACACGAGGAGCGGCCATTTTCTTCCCACAGTTCAATGCGATTCCAACTACGAAGCTGTATTGGTCTGACAATTTCTTACTTAACATTATATATTAAATGTAATATATGTACTTTTAAATTTTAAGCTAATATATATTGTAATGTTATACTTTTCATATTTTGCCCTATTTCTCTGACTTTACCTGAAATAGCTGTTAAAAGAATCCTAATATAAATAATTGTACGAATTAACGATACCCTGAGAATCGATTTATAAATCGATAAAGAGTCGAAACAATAACTATTTGTTAATAAAATTTCTTATTTATCACAAAATCGAATATCCATTTATTCCTAATAGATAATTAACATAATAATTAATTTTAATTGAGTTAACTACTAGAACTTCACCACCTAGAAGGAAGATAACCTACAAATAAGAAAAAGTTCACATATCGATTGTTCTAGGAGACAATTCTATCAACTGGTGGAGGAATTTAAAAATACAGAAAAGGCGTTAAAACAATTAACAAAAGATTCGGAATACCACAGAACATAATTAATTAATTAATTTTAATTAATTAAAACAATTTTTTACAAAAAACATTTTTTTTACACAAACAATTTATAAATATAAATATAAACAAATTTATATATTTGTAATTATCGTTACAAATTGGCGACCAACTGAGGGGCTTTAATTAGTGATTGACAAGCCACTACAATTTGCCCAATCCCTAATTGGAGCTTGGCAGCAGCTATAATGTCAGAAAAAGGGAAAAATGCAACGTCGAGCAACGTCAAAGAAACGGACGGCGGAGGCCGAAAAGGAGATTGAAATCGATATGGAAAACAAAGAGGCGACGCCAGTGGAAGATGTAGAAAGGTTATTACCCCCAGTGGAACCTAAACAACCCGCACCACCAGAGGAACGAACCGAAGTACCCACCCAAACAGGAGACGTCAATGCCCCAGAGAAGGAGATAGAGAAGTCCAAAACAATGGAAGATAGTAAAATGGATAGAATGATGGAAATGTTCCTACAAATGAGTCGGAGAATAGACGAAAGCAACAAATCCAACAAGGAAGAATTGAGTAAGGAAATGAATAAGAAAATGGATTCCACAAAGGAGGAATTGAGTAAGAAAATGGATTCCACAAAGGAAGATTACCAATCCTTAAGTAAAAAAATGGAAGGAATAAATAAAAACATAGAATCCAAGATGGTGGAGAATGGAAAGAAGTTGGAAGATTTGAAGGAGGACAACCAGTCTTTAAAGGAAGAATTCAAAACAACCAAGGAAGAATTGGGTAATAAAATTGAAAACACCAATAAGAAAATTGAGGAAACCAGCAAGGAAATGAAAGAGGACAACAGATCCTTGGGTCAGAAAATTGATGAAACCAATTTTCTTATTCTGAAGATGGAAGAAAAATTGGAGGAAAATAACAGGAAAATGGAAGAGAAGATGGGGGAGAAGTTGGAAGAATTAAGAGAGGATAACCAACTACTAAGAGAAGAATTAAGGGAGGTCAATCAGGAGAATCTGGACAAGTTAGACGAAAGGATGGAGTTGTTCAGGTAAAGTCAGAGAAATAGGGCAAAATATGAAAAGTATAACATTACAATATATATTAGCTTAAAATTTAAAAGTACATATATTACATTTAATATATAATGTTAAGTAAGAAATTGTCAGACCAATACAGCTTCGTAGTTGGAATCGCATTGAACTGTGGGAAGAAAATGGCCGCTCCTCGTGTACAGTTGAAAGAAGATCACACCTCGCTGTTTCGGTTTCCAATAAAAGATACTTTCCCTCTGAATTTTCGTCTTTGTAGCTGCAATTCTTCCTTCTCGTGTTGGTGGAGTTCTCTGGTTCAGTGTTAGTGTTCTACTTTGAAAACTTGTTTAGTATTAAGTCAATTTAACTTTCGTCTGTTAGGCCGATATTTGCACTTTTGTATTGTGGTGTTATTACTGTTTTCTGGTTTAAATGTTATATCAACTGGTGTTCTGTTCTGTATTGTACTAATTGAATGTCTGTAGGTATTTGTTTCACTGATTTTCCGTTTAATAATGTGTTTTCACAAAACTCGCGTTTTTTACTTTAGGCTTATAAAACATTCGCCATTACTGTAGTAGCAATTAGGTTAAGAGTGACTAAGTGCTCGCGTCGAGTGTATCATTCAACGTCTAATAATCAACTAATTTACTTCCTTCGTCTTTGGCTAAAGTCTTAGCCAAACTAATATTATTCAATACATTGTTCCAAATTTATTTGCATCCTGTGCATGTGAGAAAGTTACATTATATAACTGATTATATTTTTGCTATTCTTCAAATTTATTAACTAGTAAATACATAATCCTCTTCTTCAGTTCATTCTGCTTAATTTCATACCAAATAATGTAGTTTTATTAAGTTTTCGATCTAAAATGGTATTTTTACCTCATTTTGTAAAGTGTCAGTTTCAAAAATCACTTCCTGTCCTTGTATTCAAAATGATGCCATTTTACAAGTTATATTAATGATTATATTAAATCTCAGATTGTAATAAAAGGTTTATCTTCCCTTAATTTCTTGTAATTAGATTGATTGGTTATGTTTTAAAATATTATACAGTAATATATGACTCCCCTCTCTGAATTTTGAATTTTTACATTTCCATTTTTAACAATAATTCTGGCTATAATTTTACAAAATCTTTCTTAACTATATTTCCAATTACATGACTTTATTACTGATTTACCTTATATAAATTCCTTTAGTTTAATTGTATTTATGTACTTATTTCATCAAATTTGATGATGTTTAGTTTTCAACATTTGGCCTAGATTTCTAACAGTTTTTACATACAGAGTTTTTTAAATAATACATATTGGTTTATACCCTCTCTGACTTTCTCTGCTATTGTGACATAAATTAACATTTTCTTATTTTAACAAAATAACAATGAGTATATGGTTTATACCAGTGGTTCCCAAACTGTGGGTCGCGACCCACTAGTGGGTCGTGGGATCTATTCAGGTGGGTCGCCGGACGACTTTTAAAATATCTAATAAAATATCTTACCGACTGAAAAAAATATGAAAGTGTATTTCAAGAGGAAAGTTTTATAATCTGAAAAATCTGGCAGTCGTGGGGCTGCCGACAGAAGTGTTAACTTAAATAACATGGTTACTGAATAATATATGTTGTCTTTATAAGTGACCGTTCTGCAATATTAATAATTAATATAAAAACTCTTGTGCATAATAAAAATCTTATTCCTGTACTTGTGCACAAAACTTGGTGCATAATTTTTAGTGTACAATAATATCGTGTACAATTCTCATGTGCACAAACCATACCATGCCTTGGGAGTTATGCGCGAACAAACAGAAAAAAATATATACAGGTTAAATTGAGAACCTCCTCCTTTTTCGAAGTCGGTTAAAAATAACACTTTTGTTTATTATCTTACATTTTCAATATACTTCTTACTGGTAAAACTGGGTTCATGCACAGACAGATTGTGCACAGAAAGTTTTTCATCGCATAATTATTTAATTTTATTTTGTACACTTAACAAAAATAAACAAAATGAATTATACACCGTGCACGAATAATTGTGCACGAGCAATTATTAAAGTGAAAAACTTTCTGTGCACAATATTTCGTGCAAAATGTGAAAAAATTATTAACTCGTTTTTAAAATTGAACGTACTGAACTTTTTCTTTTAACAAATTAAATTTTGATAGCCATTTTGATTATTGAGACAAAATATCTTGTTAAACCTTGAAAATTCTTTTGGTAAAATTTACCATTCATTATTTGTAATCTCCTTTATCATTTGCGCGTATACTTTTAGTCCCTATTTATTCTCTAAGTTTAAAAATACATTCCCCGCTAAAGAATTCAATTTTTCCCTCTCCTCTGCTATAAGAAGAGTGGGAAAGAACATGGGATGCAGAGAGGGGGAAATTGTTACGGATTCTCGTCGCATTCCTTTCTGATGACGTCACATTCTACCGATTCGCTCCCGTGTAAATTTTTTCCCTCTCCTCTGCTATAAGAAGTTAAACTTCAAAAGTTATGTACAAAACCCGTTCTAAACAAGAAACCAATGTGGCTAATAACGCGCAGCCGTAGGATTCGTTCGTAATTGCGATATGACAACGCCGCGTCCCCTTCCACTTGCGACAAGTGTCAGATGAGTAACCTTGAGTTGATTTAGTCTTTCTCTGACTGTGGGATCGTGCGTTATTTGCTTGTTGTTTAGCCAAGTGTGTTCATGCGTGTTTATAGTAGCGGTTTGTTTTATTTTACACTATATTTCTATTTTCTATTTATTTCACTATGGACGCGTGGATTAAGACTGGATCGTGCCGTAAAAGACAGACTTCAGCTAATTATGACGAACCTTCCACATCCGGTACCAGCGCTTCATGTAATACACCTAAAGGTGACAGTGTTAGTGAAGTTAGCGAATTGAACTCCTTCCTGAAGAAGGCAAAACCCTGCTTTCGTAAATACAACGCTGACTTTTTGAAATATGGGTTTGTGTTTTGTGGCACAGAAGACGAGCCTCAGTGTGTTGTGTGTTTTGAAGTACTTGCTAATGAAAGTATGAAACCCTCAAAACTGGAAAGACATTTATCAAGAAAACATGCAGAATACGTAAGTAAGCCAATCGATTTTTTCCAGAACAAAAAACCAGAATTTTTTAAGTCAAAATCAGTGATGACAAAATCGACTTCTGGTGAACAAAATAAGCAAACTACAATCGCTTCATATCGACTATCCTTATTGATAGCCAAAAAGGGGCAGCTCACACCGTAGGAGATGGTATTATTTTACCAGCGGCCAAAATAATATCTGATGCTTTATTTAGCGAAAAGCAAACAAAACTAATTGGTGAAATACCCCTATCAAACACAACGGTAAAGAGAAGAATCGATGAACTGTCAGATTTTGTGAAACAGTCCATGATCACAGTTTTAAAGCAAAGTGAGTACTTTTCACTTCAGCTTGATGAAAGCACAGATGTAGCTGGCGAGGCTATTCTGTTAGCTTTTGTTAGGTTTGAATTTGATGGGAGGATAGAAGAAGAAATGCTCTTTTGTAAATTTTTGCCATCGACAACAACGGGGGAAGAAATTTTTAAATCTCTTGATGGCTTTATACTAGAAAATGAAATAGAGTGGTCAAAATGTGTTGCACTGACGACTGATGGTGCCCGTGCTATGTCTGGCATTTACTCAGGTTTGATTGCCAAAGTTAGGGCAGTTGCCCCTTCTGTTCAATGGACTCACTGTAGCCTGCACCGAGAGGCCCTTGTACTTAAAGGTCTGGCCGAAAGCCTAAAGAAAATCCTTAATGATGCAGTGAAAATTGTGAAATTCATTAAATCAAAACCTAAAAATTCAAGACTGTATGCCGTACTGTGCGATGAGATGGGCAGTGAGCACAAAACACTTCTCCTGCACTGTGAAATACGCTGGCTGTGAAGAGGAAAAGTGCTATCAAGATTATTTGAGCTTCGAGATGAACTGAGAATGTTTTTGTTGGAGCACAAAAGTGATACGAAATCTGTGAGCAGTTTTTTGGAAATGTTAAATGACGAAAACTGGCTAATACGGCTTTCATATTTGGGTGACAATATCCTCAATTTATCGCTGCAAGGGAAGGTGTCCACAAGTTCTATGTTCAAAATAAAATAGAAGCAACTATTAAAAAACTTGAAAGATGGTCCAGTAAAGTGAAAGACAGTTGTTTTGATGCATTCCCACTCCTCAATGACTTCTTAGAAACATATGGAATCAGAGTTAATGAGGAAACTGCAACTGCCATGAAGGAACATCTTGAAGCACTGGCCACTAGTTTCAGGTAATTATTCTCAAATGATTTTACTAATAACCACTAAGATTTGAAGTATTTCTTATTAAACATAAGTCTTATTATTTTCATGATATTATTTTCACCCAATAAAGAAAAGTAACAATTAAGTTCTACCGCTTCTTTATTTAAAATGATAATGGTTACGGGTTAATGTTTTAAGTTTAAGGTTTTTACGAACTGATATTTTTACGTTAGGCCCACTGAAAGTTGTTTGTTTATGCAAGAGTATTACTTAAAATTGGTTCTTGTTTTAGGAGTTACTTTCCAAGAATTCCTGATGAATTGTTATGGATAAGAAATCCGTTTGTAGAGGACAACCTTAAAAAGCTAAAACTGTCAGCATCTGAGGAAGACTCCCTGATGGAACTTATAACCTCCTCTCTTGAGTTATAACTCAGGGAACCCGCAATAATTGGATCTGCCAATTATACAGGCTGCCTTAGTTGTGACGAGCTGAAAATAATCACAACAAATAAAACAATTCTTATAGCAGGATATTAGGAAGGGGAGACTGTTGATTTATGCACTCAGTTTACTCGGTATTCAGATGACATCTCTTTATTACATTTGTTATGTGATTAAGTTCTCTATTGAAAGTTCTCAAACAATATAGTTTACTATATGATTATATTTAGATATTACTCCTTTACAAAGGGCCCTCAAAATATGATGTACATCTATTTTATTTATTCCACGGATCCGGGATTGAATATATTAAATGAATAATGGTCACCTTGCCATATACAATATTGAAAATTTAACCATTTGAAGAATGGTTTTTATTAAGCTTTTAAAACAACAAAACTTTTAGTTTAAACTTTTACTCTTTTGCTATAACCAGTGTTATTAGATTTCAGACTACATGTTACATATAATGTCTGTCTTTTAAAGTCTTTAATGTTATTACATTTAAAACAGAAGTTTTAAAGTCTTTAATATGATACGTTAAATTGTCTTTTGTGGATTATAATTTTTGTAACTCTTAACCATGGAAGACAAGACTCCATGTCACCTGTGTGTTTCCTGAAGTTGCTGCTGAATAGGTTCTTCGGTCCTCCGGTGTTTCTTGAAGGTCTGTCGTTACCTTACCATCCTGGGACGGTGAAGTTCCTGAAGTATGTCAAATCATTCCGGGGGCGGTACACTCATCTCAGGCGACTGTAGTAATTCTTAGTAATTCTTGTAGTTAGAATAAATAAATAGAAAGTTTGTTTCACTGTTATACACTTCACATGATTATATATTAGTTGAATATCACCTTCTTGTTTGTAGTACTGTACAAATTACATAGTTTGTTATTTGATAATAGAGAGAGATGTCATCACCGCACAAATTTACTTATTTAAAATAGTTATTTAATCAAGCCTTTCACATTTTTATATATACTTAGCGAAACAACGCTTTACGCTGCTTACGGCGTGAGCGCTCCATTGCAAGTGGCAGAAATAGTTAAGGGGGAGAGTAGTAATCTCAAGACAATTACTAGGCAACATAAAAGTAGTTCCGTGTTTCTAATTTAATTAAAGGACTAAAGTTTGATTAAATTATTAACTAGTGATATTCTTAGTTACAGAAGTTATCAAAGTACGTAACAGTGGTCTTATTTAATTATTTAAATAATAACAAATTCACAATTATTTTTAGTTAGTTAAGGGGTCGGAAAACAAGTTGATTCTGGTTAGCGCCTGTTTCTGCAGGATTAATTAACAAGTTTTACCCTTTCTGTACAATTGTATTCCCTTTTAATTTATTATTAGACTTTATATTAAATATTATTATTATTTAATGATTGCAATAAGATCTAGTTTAAAATGTGAGATTTTATTAAGAATTTAAAGTTTCTCAGCTTATACATTATCAACTTAATTAATTAACATATTTTTATAAATAAAATCGTCACAAACTATCATGTGATTCTTCTTTGAAAATTTTCTTTTAAGACTCAAGCCTAATCCCATTTTGAATCAAAATAAAGGGAGAGTATCGAGTGCTTGCAAATATAGCTTTGAAGGAATTAATGGGATTCACTACTTACTTATGCGAGCGTGCATTTTCTAGTTTGGTTTTTTTAAAAAACAAATATAGAAACAAACTTTGCGTGGAAAACGATTTACGCCTAAAACTAACAAGCTTCAATCCAGATATAGAAAGTATCATTAACACCAAGACTAAACAATACCACAAATCTCATTGAGTTTACCATTTAATTTGTATAAAATAAATTTCTTATTGGACAAAATGTTGTTTCTTTTCTTTAATAATGTTCCCTTCACCATTTTAAAAATTCTTACTCAGCAAAGCATTTGCACATATAATAATAACTTCAGTTTCATATTACATATAATTTTACGTGTATATATATATATATACACAACGTAGTGGTAGTGTATATATATATATATATACTGGGTCGCGAAAATTTTTCCAGAAAGATTGTGGGTCCCATTACAAAAAAGATTGGGAACCGCTGGTTTATACTATTAATACATAACACATAATTCAAATTAACATTTGTCTTTCAAAATCAGACATTTATACTTAATGATTAACAGTAATACATAATAGATATATTATAAATAAAGGATGTTGTTTAACTCTGACATCTTATACTTGATTATTAACAATAATACATAATAAATATTTCATAATTAAAGAATGTTAGTGGTTCTGACATTTTTAAACTTGATTATTTCTAATACCTTATTCTATATAAACAAAACATAATCATTATAATCTTATTCTCTATTTCTTACTAAGTTCTACTTTCAGTTTTTATCTGTTTTTTTATTTATGGGGTAATGACCCTTTGTCACTTCACTTTTATTATATATGCCCTGCTCTTGTTTTATTCTGGTCATTCTAATGAATGTTATATAAAAAGAGTGGCAGTTATTTAAAAACACATGTATTATCGGTCATGATAATACTTTATTTACATTATTCATGGACACAAATTAAAGCACTTTAAAGTTGTAATATTTCACCATTTACTTAGTTTGTGAACTTCAATATTGAAACATAAGGTTTATTTTTTATAACACAAAAACTTGCACTGATTCTCTTTTTATTCCTTGATTTTATTTCTAAATAGTTATATAGTTTTACTAAAATCAATAAATCTATTGATAGAATATAATGAAGGTTTGTTTTTTGGTATTATATTATTATCTCACATTGGTTCACTTTCAATTCTTACTTTATACATTTTTTGGCTTACATTTATTTTACATGTGGTTTCTACATTTGATATTTTGTTATACTTTCATTTATTATTATTATATTTTTTAGTTTCTTTTGGGGTTTGGGTTTTTTATAAGAGCACTCCTTCTTCTTGTGGATGCTGTCTTGTTCTGGTTTCTTCATTGATTCCTCCTCTTCTTCTTGTTTCTTATAATATCATTTCCTTCATCTTCTTGTGGATGTCATCAGGTTTTAGGTTTCTTCCTCACCTACTCTTCTTGTTTCTTACAACATATTTTCTTTTCTTGTTGTGGATTTAGTCATTTTCTGGGTTTCTTCCTTACCTCCTCCTACCTACCTGGGTATTACCTTTTTTCATTATTTAGTTTTTAATTTTATTTTGATGATTCATCACTCCTTGTAACCTTAGTTTTACATGAACTTTTATTTTAATCTATGATTGTACTTCACGGTGGTTCTTAATTAATTCTTTATTTTGCTTTCTCGGATTTAACAATGTTATTATTTTATCTTTATGATCATTTTACCATTCATTATTATGGGCATTATCTGTCATGCTACAATATATATATATATATATTTTTTACAATGTTATTTTTAGACACTTACTTTTACACATATGCTCTTACTCGTTTGTGCCACTTACCCACGTCTCGGAGGTATACTCTTCTTCTGCAGTATTTACCTTGATGTTCCCCGGCTGGGTCGCAGGCTTTGGTCGTTGATTGAGTGTGGATAAGCACGTGAATATCGTTATATAAGTTTTAATACAAGTAAAGAGTACAGAGGATTTAGTACTGGTTGTGAAATTAGTACGAATGTTTTAATAAAATCATATTCATTTGATTTATTCTTTAAAAATTCAAATTATCATGTTATTAATTGTTTTGTGTGGGTTAATTATTATTTGAACCCTTATATTCGATATGAATATAATGCAATTATAACGTGTTTAAATCTTATTTCTTATATTTCTAAGAAATAGTATACCACATACATAAATCATATATGACCTGAAATATTACACAGACATATAATACATAACACATATAACTATTGTAAAACGTGTTTAACACGTATAAAACTTAATATTCATCTTGTCTTTGCAAGTGTGGTTTTTAATATATACCACTTAATAAAAACTTTTAATTAATTAAATATTTATTAAAATATTAATAGAGAACATTTATTACTTTAATTGATTATATTATTTAATGTCTCAATTAATTAACAATCTTCTAATTACGTAACTCTCATATTTGAATTTAATTATTTAATCAAATACAAAAATATAATAAAATATGGTTCTTCCTTGACCATTTATTTATGAGATTACTACAGTTATATTCTCTATTATCAATTATACTTTGAACATTTATTTATTCATTATCCAAATTTAAAAATATACTAATGTTCTTTGTAAGTAGGGGTAAACTGACAGTTCTACCCCGGATGTGACGTCATATGGCGGGAAATTCAAAAATATAGGTGGTGGGGGTAAAAATCTGTTAGTCGGCTTTCGGTCATGTTGTGGGCGGTCAGTATAAAGTGGGGTTACGTGTGCGTTGATTGGTGTATACGTCGGCGACGTTGCCGCTTCGTGCATGTGTTATAGTGTACGGGTTTGTATATGCCATAACCTCTTCTCTTGAGTTATAACTTAGGGAACCAGTAATAATTGGATGTGCCAATTATACAGGCTGCCTTCGTTGTGAAGCACTGAAAATAATCACAACAAATAAACAATTTATATAGCAGGATATTAGGAAGGGGAGACTGTTGATTTATGCACTCATTTTACTCGGTACTTAGATGACATCTCTTTATTACATTTGGTGATTAAGTTCTCTATTGAAAGTTCTCAAACAATATAGTTTACTATATGATTAAATATATAAATTACTACTTTACAAAGGGGCCTCAAAATATGATGTACATCCTTTTTAATTAATTCCACGGATCCGGGATCAAATATATTAAATGAATAATGGTCACCTTGCCATGTACAATATTGAAACTCTAACCATTTGAAGAATGGTTTTTTATTAATCTTCTAAAACAACAAATATTAGATTACATGTTACCTATAATGTCAGTTTTCTACAGTCTTTAATGTTATTACATTTAAAGCATAATTTTTAAAGTCTTTAATATGATAATTTAAATTGTCTTTTGGGGTTTATAATTTTGTAACTCTTAACCATGGAAGACAAGCCTCCATGTCACCTGCGTGTTTCCTGAAGTTGCTGCAGAATTAGTTCTTCGGTCCTCCTGATGTTTCTTGTAGTTCAGTCGTTACATTATCATACTGTGGTGGTGAAGTTCTAGAAGTATGTGAAATCATTCCTGGTGTGGTACATTCATCTCAGGCGACTGTAGTTATTCTTAGTAATTCTTTTAGTTTGAACACATAGATAGAAAGTTTGTTTCACTGTTATACACGTCACATGATGATAGATTAGTTTACTATCACCTTCTTGGTTGTAATACTGTATTATTTACATAGTCCGTTATTTTATAATATAGAGAGATGTCATCACCACACAACTTTACTTATTTAACTAGTCATTGTATCAAGATTTTCACATTTTTACATTCACGTAGCGAAACAACGCTTTACGCTGCTTACGGCGTGAGCGCTCCATTCCAAGTGGCAGAAATAGTTAAGGGAAGCGTAGTAATCTCAAGACAATTACTAGGCAACATAAAAGTAGTTCCGTTTTTCTAATTTTAATTAAAGGACTACGGTTGATTAAATAATTAAATCGTGATATTCTTAGTTGCAGAAGTTATCAAAGTACGTAACAATGGTCTTACTTAATTATTTAAATAATAACAAATTTACAATAATACTTAGTTTATTTAGGGGTCAGAAAACAAGTTAATTCTGGTCTATTCCTGTTTATGCAGGAATTATTAATAAGCTTTACCTTTTCTGTACAATTCAATTCCCATTTAATTTTATTATTAGATTTATATTAAATATTATTATTATTAAATGATTGCCATAAGATTTAGTTTACAATGTGAGATTTTATTAAGAATTTAAAATTTCTCCGCTTATATATTATCAACTTAATTAAATAACATATTTTTATTAAATAAAATCGTCACATACTCCGCCGCTTTAGCCACAGACTCCGGTATAATTTTTTTTTTTTTTTTTTTTTTTTTTAATATACCGAGAGTATGTTTAGGGATTTCCGTGTGTAATTTCTCTCACCAGTTTCTCTCTGTATGTAATTATGAGTTACACACGTCAGTCTCGAATTGGTTATTCTTACTATCTACATATCATACTTTACAGACTAATTCTAACAGTACATAAAATTCACACATTATAAAATATATAGTTAACATTCTAAATTTTCTTAACACTACTACTTATGACTACTACCGGGTTTTTCTTTAGTTGGGAGTTATTCTAGTGATAGAATTACTCATTAAGTAATTTGTTACTTAATTATTCCTCATATTTGCTGTCAGCTGACTTCTTACTTTGCTCTACTTTCGAAGAATAGGATTCAAGGGTGATCAGGCCTCGTACCTATTTATACCATTAGCTAGCTAAACGTTACTCTAGTACTCCTTTGCAGTTGAGTACAAAACATATACCTTTCTTTTTCTTTACATTTATTTAACTTGCACTCTACCATTACCTTCTTCGTGATAATGTTTTATCTGCGAAATATGTGTCCTTCGTACATATTTTTGAGTAGAGGGTTCATACAATGCTACGGTTACTGGAGTTAAATATTTGCGAATTTGATAAGGACCGCACCATCGGTATGATAGCTTGGAAGTGGTCTTATCGATTGCACTACTCGTAGGATGTGTTTTACACATAACTAAGTTACCGATTTGGTACTTTACTTCATTATTATTATTTCGCACGTGATATTTCCTTGATTTCGCTAAGTTTGTTTGTAAATTAGCGCGCGCTTCATTCCATATTTTCTTAATATTTTTATCCCTAATTTCAAGGGGTAACAATTCATGTATTTTCCACTTAGCGGATAATGGGTGGTTAGGTTTATATTTGAACAATAATTCAAATGGGGTCAACTTATGTCCTTCATGATATGCAGAATTAAAGGCGAACTGTATCCAGGATAAGTTCTGGTCCCAAGAAGTATGGTCGTTAGCATGGTAGGCAATTAAAGCAGATTTTAGGTTTCGCAAATACCTCTCAGCTATATTACCTTGCGGACGATACTCTGTAGTGGTAATATGGTTTATACCTAGTTTGAAACACATGTTCCTGAATTCCTTGGACTTAAACTGTGGTCCGTTATCCGACACTAGATGGACCGGAATTCCGAATTCTTTAAATAATCTATGCTGTAAAATATTTACTGTGGTTGTAGCTAAGGCTCGCCGCATGGGGTACATCCAGACGAATTTGCTAAAAGAGTCTACACAAATTAGTAACATCGTATTTCCTGATTTAGAACGCGGGTAGGGTCCTGAAAAGTCTAAATAAATTTTGGAGAACGGGGTAGCAGGAATCTCTGAAATTAATTGACTTATTTGGCTGTTTCTCGCTGGTTTGCTGAGTGCACACAACTTACACTTTTTTACAAAATTGGCGATCTCACTGTTCATATTTTCCCAGTGATATTCTTTACGAATACGGTGTATGGTTTTATTTATTCCCATATGTGCTCCAATGGTGGAAGAGTGATAATATTCCATCAGCATAGGTTTAATAATATCAGGGGCAATTATTAGTAGATATTTTCCGTTCGCTATTTTACAACATAATACTCTCCTACTTAATATGTATTTCTCTGACTTATTTCCTTTTTCAAGTTGTTCAATAATTGGACTCAAACGTGGGTTTTGTATTTGATACTGGGCTAAATCTGTAAATGCAAGAGGAAATTCGGTAATTAAAGTATTAATAATCGGCGTTTCTCTACTCTTGTTTTCGTAAGTATTACTACTAGGCTGGAACATACGTGACAGTGTATCGGCAACTACGTTTTGGGTGCCTCTAATATGTTGTACCTTGAATTTAAAACAATTTAATCTTAATACCCATCTTCCGATACGACCTAACTGTTTTGGGTGATTTAGTAGCCAAGATAACGCTTGATTATCTGTTTCTAATAAAAACTCCTTATGTTCTAAAAATGGTTTGAACTTCTCAAAAGCGAAAACTATAGCTAAACATTCTAATTCGTAGGCGGAGTATTTCTTTTCTTGCTCAGTTAGGGTGCGAGAAGCGTAACTAATAGGTAACCTTGAGTTATCTACTTCCTGATATATTACTGCACCTAGTGCGACACTAGAACTGTCTGTTTGCACTACAAATGGTTTTGTAAAGTCGGCTAATTGTAGTACGGGGGGTGATATTATGCTTTCTTTTAATTTCTCGAATGCGGTTTGGTGTTGCTCATTCCATTCAAATTTAATTCCCTTTTTTCTTAAGGTATTTAGCGGTGCTGCAATTTCGGCTAGATGTGGGATGTACTTATGGAAATAATTTATCATTCCTAAAAATCGGGCTATTCCTTTTGCATCCCGCGGCGGCAAAAATTCTCTGATGGCACGGGTTCGCTCTGGGTCTATGCTTACCTTTCCGTTTGCTTTTACGATGTGACCTAAAAATGAGAATTGTGTCACAGCAAAATTTACTTTACTGGGATTTACGGTTAATCCAGCTTTCTCCAATCGGGTTAGTACTTCACGTAGATGATTAAGATGTTGCTCAATTGACTCGCTGTAGATAACAATGTCATCTAAGTAGTGATACACATATTTAAATTTTATTTCATGAAATAACTTTTCTAGTAATCTGCTACATACAGAACTACCTTGGGATATACCAAAAGGTACCCTTGTAAATTGGTATAGGTTGAAAGGGACGGCAAATGCGGTAAGACGTTTTGATTCTTCCGAAAGAGGTATCTGATGAAATGCCTGATTTAAATCCATAATGGTAAAGATTTTTGCTTTAGTAAAATAATGAAATGCACTGTGGATGTCGGGAAGTGGTATAGATTCAAATTCTATCCGTTTATTTAGTTGTCTGTAGTCCACAACTAATCTATGTTTGTCGTTACTTTTGGGTACTAAAAACGCGGGTGATGAATAAGATGACGTAGAGGGTTCGATGACTCCTTGTTCTAACAATTTATTAATTTGGTTCCTCATCACTTCCATTTTCGGTGGTGATAATTTGTATGGGGCTAAACGAATTACTTTGTTGTCGCTCAAATTTATTTTGTACTCTATCAGATCCGTCAGTCCTAACTTTGGGGTGAGGACATTGGAGAATTGTTTTATTAAAGTCTGTATGTTCCGTCTATCTTTACTTCCTAGATGACTTAATTCAGATTCGTGATGCTTTATATGTGCAGAAGTGGTGCTAGTACTTTCTCTATTATTTGCATTATCATGCAAGTTATATTTCCGTGAACGATCGAATCCAAAGTAAAATATCTTCTCGTGAATGTCTAAAATTATTCCTGTTTTACTGATAAAATCAGCTCCCAATATTAATTCGGGTCCTAATTCGTCGCATACCAACATTGGAAAATACCACGTTAGATTTTTAATTTTTACTTTAAAAGTGATGATAAGCTTTATCATTAAGTTTTGCTTATTAGCTGTAGCGCATCTAATATTTACTGATTGACTGCGTTTAACTAGATTGTGTTTAAATAATTGATTTGCTAGCTCTTGACTAATTAAACTTCGCGTGGATCCGGAATCAATTAATCCGAGGGTGGATGTAACACCAATGTCAACTTGTATATACGGTAATTCACACCTATTGTAATCACATTTACTAATAGAGTTACATTTATCGATAAATTTCCTAACATAGGGGTCTAATTTTCTTTTGTTATTATTATTAGTATTTTGTTTTAATTTGTGGTTTCTCAGGGGTTTACCTGTTTTCACGATGCTGCGGGAGACACAGGGTTTCGGATCTCCCTGCCTTACATGTTTTTTGGATAATGGGTTTTCTGATGATACTGTTTCCGTTTACAGTTTCTACTGAGGTGTCCAGGTTTTCCGCAGTTATAGCATATATATTCTTTACGCGGGGTCTCACTGATTTCGTGTCTAGGTGGTGCCTCTTTGGACTTACCTTGGCCATGAACATAGGTTGGTCGCCGAAATGGTCGTCGTTCTCGTAGACTTCTTGTATCTGAGGATAGGGCTTGCGTTTCCTTTCTATGTGGTGTTGTGGATACCGGTGCATGTCGATGCTGATCTGCATACCACACATTTGAAGAGTGCACACTACATTGTTCAAGGTCTGCGAAAGTAAGGGGTCTACTTATTAGAGCTAAACGGGAGCGTTCTTCAGGAGATAAGCCTACCAATATAGTATCGACCAATTGTTTTTCAGTCCAGTCGACTTGCAGTAGACGTGAAGATTCTCTGATGTCTGCGATATAGTGGGCCAGTCTTTCTTGAGCTCTTTGTACTCGAAGTACGGTATTCCTTTTTATCTCCTCATATATTCCAGTGGGGATAAAATATTTGATTATATTTGTTTGAAGTTCTTCTACCGGAAGAGTCGAGTTTAATGCTTCTAGCACGCGATCTCGTAAAGGTGGTTTACATTTGGGTAACATGACCTGCAGTATTTGCCAATCGCTCAATAGTTGTAGATCTTTTATTTGCAGTAGATATCTGATAAAAGTCAATAGAGTCGTGATGCTTAAGCCATCGGTGTAAGCAATTTCATTAATTATTTTCTCTACTGGGTGGGAAATCTTTCCGTAGAGGTCTACATTAAAACATTCGTTAGGTATACTTTTCGAAGGATTGGTGTTTGCATTAGGATTTGTAATCGCATATTTACTAGTGCGAGTATGCTGAACATTTGGCGGTGGGGGTTCTGACATAGTGTGGGTATTTAATTCTCTACTAGGTAATTGTTCATGACTCGGTTGTATCTTCGATACGGTGGGTGATTCGGGGTTCGAGGTGGAGGGAGGGTGTTCTAAAGTAGGGGATTGAACTGGGGAAATATATAATTTTTGTAAGTAGTGCTCAAATTCTTCCATTCTCGATGAGTCTGATTTTCGTCGTAAGTCGTTGATAATTATGGGTAATTGGCTTAATGCCTCCTCCGCAAATTTCTGCACATCGCCGGGGATTATGGGGACGTCGGGCCAGCTTAATAAATTATTTAACCGGCGGGTTAAATGTTCTATACGTTGCGTAACGCGCAAAAATTCCGTAGGTGATTTCTTGTCCTCAAGGTTCTGAGATAATACTATCAGTTCCCTATATTTCGCATAACAGGTTTCTCGTTCGCCGTCATAATCGAGTTCACGCAATCTATCTAACTGCGAGGGTGTATCTGATCCGGTTTGGCGTAATAATTTTCGTAACTCCGACACGGTTACATTTACGTGTTTTAGGCCTCGTAAAAGTGCTTCGTAGCATAGCTCATCTTTTAATAATAGATCAGGATTGAATTCAGCCATTTTTGTAACGTGAGCGGCTATAACTAATTATTCTACTATTTGCATTAAATGCTATACAACGCTTCCTTTTTCTTTTACACAAAAATACACAAAAATATAAAAATATAAATCAATCGTATTCTTACTCCTTTTTTTTTTTTACAAATAAACACTTAAAATGTTATGACAACCTTTATCGTTTTACTTTGAGAGAGAGAGAGAAATTTCACACCTGCATGAATATGCGTACGACAAAAGATTCCCCCTTCGGTTACTAACACATGAACAGACACGCTTCTTATAACAATAGACCACACAAGGAGGGTGGCTTATTGTCAAACTCAACTAAACAATGACAATTTTAAACAAACGGCAACAGGAAACTTACACGTCCGAGATTGTCGAGAATGTGGCACGTTTATGAATGGGACTTTTAACAAGTACCGACATGGTTTGTTTACATGGGATTATATGTTAATATTACGTTACACAAATTATATTTACTAATAAAGTTATTTATACTATATTACTATAATATTAATTATTATTTTTATCTTATTAAAACTCTGACACATATTGAAATACATGAGTGAATAGATCAACAGCTTTTGTGCGTGGGATATCGGGACGCAATTACTTCTTTCTTTTCTCTTACGCAAAATTAGCAAATAGCAGCTAAATAGCAAAATAGCAAAATAGCAGAGTGGCGCAACTTATAACCTCTTCTCTTGAGTTATAACTTAGGGAACCAGTAATAATTGGATGTGCCAATTATACAGGCTGCCTTCGTTGTGAAGCACTGAAAATAATCACAACAAATAAACAATTTATATAGCAGAATATTAGGAAGGGGAGACTGTTGATTTATGCACTCATTTTACTCGGTACTTAGATGACATCTCTTTATTACATTTGGTGATTAAGTTCTCTATTGAAGGTTCTCAAACAATATAGTTTACTATATGATTAAATATATAAATTACTACTTTACAAAGGGGCCTCAAAATATGATGTACATCCTTTTTAATTAATTCCACGGATCCGGGATCAAATATATTAAATGAATAATGGTCACCTTGCCATGTACAATATTGAAACTCTAACCATTTGAAGAATGGTTTTTCATTAATCTTCTAAAACAACAAATATTAGATTACATGTTACCTATAATGTCAGTTTTCTACAGTCTTTAATGTTATTACATTTAAAGCATAATTTTTAAAGTCTTTAATATGATAATTTAAATTGTCTTTTGGGGTTTATAATTTTGTAACTCTTAACCATGGAAGACAAGCCTCCATGTCACCTGCGTGTTTCCTGAAGTTGCTGCAGAATTAGTTCTTCGGTCCTCCTGATGTTTCTTGTAGTTCAGTCGTTACATTATCATACTGTGGTGGTGAAGTTCTAGAAGTATGTGAAATCATTCCTGGTGTGGTACATTCATCTCAGGCGACTGTAGTTATTCTTAGTAATTCTTTTAGTTTGAACACATAGATAGAAAGTTTGTTTCACTGTTATACACGTCACATGATGATAGATTAGTTTACTATCACCTTCTTGGTTGTAATACTGTATTATTTACATAGTCCGTTATTTTATAATATAGAGAGATGTCATCACCACACAACTTTACTTATTTAACTAGTCATTGTATCAAGATTTTCACATTTTTACATTCACGTAGCGAAACAACGCTTTACGCTGCTTACGGCGTGAGCGCTCCATTCCAAGTGGCAGAAATAGTTAAGGGAAGCGTAGTAATCTCAAGACAATTACTAGGCAACATAAAAGTAGTTCCGTTTTTCTAATTTTAATTAAAGGACTACGGTTGATTAAATAATTAAATCGTGATATTCTTAGTTGCAGAAGTTATCAAAGTACGTAACAATGGTCTTACTTAATTATTTAAATAATAACAAATTTACAATAATACTTAGTTTATTTAGGGGTCAGAAAACAAGTTAATTCTGGTCTATTCCTGTTTATGCAGGAATTATTAATAAGCTTTACCTTTTCTGTACAATTCAATTCCCATTTAATTTTATTATTAGATTTATATTAAATATTATTATTATTAAATGATTGCCATAAGATTTAGTTTACAATGTGAGATTTTATTAAGAATTTAAAATTTCTCCGCTTATATATTATCAACTTAATTAAATAACATATTTTTATTAAATAAAATCGTCACATACTCCGCCGCTTTAGCCACAGACTCCGGTATAATTTTTTTTTTTTTTTTTTTTTTTTTTAATATACCGAGAGTATGTTTAGGGATTTCCGTGTGTAATTTCTCTCACCAGTTTCTCTCTGTATGTAATTATGAGTTACACACGTCAGTCTCGAATTGGTTATTCTTACTATCTACATATCATACTTTACAGACTAATTCTAACAGTACATAAAATTCACACATTATAAAATATATAGTTAACATTCTAAATTTTCTTAACACTACTACTTATGACTACTACCGGGTTTTTCTTTAGTTGGGAGTTATTCTAGTGATAGAATTACTCATTAAGTAATTTGTTACTTAATTATTCCTCATATTTGCTGTCAGCTGACTTCTTACTTTGCTCTACTTTCGAAGAATAGGATTCAAGGGTGATCAGGCCTCGTACCTATTTATACCATTAGCTAGCTAAACGTTACTCTAGTACTCCTTTGCAGTTGAGTACAAAACATATACCTTTCTTTTTCTTTACATTTATTTAACTTGCACTCTACCATTACCTTCTTCGTGATAATGTTTTATCTGCGAAATATGTGTCCTTCGTACATATTTTTGAGTAGAGGGTTCATACAATGCTACGGTTACTGGAGTTAAATATTTGCGAATTTGATAAGGACCGCACCATCGGTATGATAGCTTGGAAGTGGTCTTATCGATTGCACTACTCGTAGGATGTGTTTTACACATAACTAAGTTACCGATTTGGTACTTTACTTCATTATTATTATTTCGCACGTGATATTTCCTTGATTTCGCTAAGTTTGTTTGTAAATTAGCGCGCGCTTCATTCCATATTTTCTTAATATTTTTATCCCTAATTTCAAGGGGTAACAATTCATGTATTTTCCACTTAGCGGATAATGGGTGGTTAGGTTTATATTTGAACAATAATTCAAATGGGGTCAACTTATGTCCTTCATGATATGCAGAATTAAAGGCGAACTGTATCCAGGATAAGTTCTGGTCCCAAGAAGTATGGTCGTTAGCATGGTAGGCAATTAAAGCAGATTTTAGGTTTCGCAAATACCTCTCAGCTATATTACCTTGCGGACGATACTCTGTAGTGGTAATATGGTTTATACCTAGTTTGAAACACATGTTCCTGAATTCCTTGGACTTAAACTGTGGTCCGTTATCCGACACTAGATGGACCGGAATTCCGAATTCTTTAAATAATCTATGCTGTAAAATATTTACTGTGGTTGTAGCTAAGGCTCGCCGCATGGGGTACATCCAGACGAATTTGCTAAAAGAGTCTACACAAATTAGTAACATCGTATTTCCTGATTTAGAACGCGGGTAGGGTCCTGAAAAGTCTAAATAAATTTTGGAGAACGGGGTAGCAGGAATCTCTGAAATTAATTGACTTATTTGGCTGTTTCTCGCTGGTTTGCTGAGTGCACACAACTTACACTTTTTTACAAAATTGGCGATCTCACTGTTCATATTTTCCCAGTGATATTCTTTACGAATACGGTGTATGGTTTTATTTATTCCCATATGTGCTCCAATGGTGGAAGAGTGATAATATTCCATCAGCATAGGTTTAATAATATCAGGGGCAATTATTAGTAGATATTTTCCGTTCGCTATTTTACAACATAATACTCTCCTACTTAATATGTATTTCTCTGACTTATTTCCTTTTTCAAGTTGTTCAATAATTGGACTCAAACGTGGGTTTTGTATTTGATACTGGGCTAAATCTGTAAATGCAAGAGGAAATTCGGTAATTAAAGTATTAATAATCGGCGTTTCTCTACTCTTGTTTTCGTAAGTATTACTACTAGGCTGGAACATACGTGACAGTGTATCGGCAACTACGTTTTGGGTGCCTCTAATATGTTGTACCTTGAATTTAAAACAATTTAATCTTAATACCCATCTTCCGATACGACCTAACTGTTTTGGGTGATTTAGTAGCCAAGATAACGCTTGATTATCTGTTTCTAATAAAAACTCCTTATGTTCTAAAAATGGTTTGAACTTCTCAAAAGCGAAAACTATAGCTAAACATTCTAATTCGTAGGCGGAGTATTTCTTTTCTTGCTCAGTTAGGGTGCGAGAAGCGTAACTAATAGGTAACCTTGAGTTATCTACTTCCTGATATATTACTGCACCTAGTGCGACACTAGAACTGTCTGTTTGCACTACAAATGGTTTTGTAAAGTCGGCTAATTGTAGTACGGGGGGTGATATTATGCTTTCTTTTAATTTCTCGAATGCGGTTTGGTGTTGCTCATTCCATTCAAATTTAATTCCCTTTTTTCTTAAGGTATTTAGCGGTGCTGCAATTTCGGCTAGATGTGGGATGTACTTATGGAAATAATTTATCATTCCTAAAAATCGGGCTATTCCTTTTGCATCCCGCGGCGGCAAAAATTCTCTGATGGCACGGGTTCGCTCTGGGTCTATGCTTACCTTTCCGTTTGCTTTTACGATGTGACCTAAAAATGAGAATTGTGTCACAGCAAAATTTACTTTACTGGGATTTACGGTTAATCCAGCTTTCTCCAATCGGGTTAGTACTTCACGTAGATGATTAAGATGTTGCTCAATTGACTCGCTGTAGATAACAATGTCATCTAAGTAGTGATACACATATTTAAATTTTATTTCATGAAATAACTTTTCTAGTAATCTGCTACATACAGAACTACCTTGGGATATACCAAAAGGTACCCTTGTAAATTGGTATAGGTTGAAAGGGACGGCAAATGCGGTAAGACGTTTTGATTCTTCCGAAAGAGGTATCTGATGAAATGCCTGATTTAAATCCATAATGGTAAAGATTTTTGCTTTAGTAAAATAATGAAATGCACTGTGGATGTCGGGAAGTGGTATAGATTCAAATTCTATCCGTTTATTTAGTTGTCTGTAGTCCACAACTAATCTATGTTTGTCGTTACTTTTGGGTACTAAAAACGCGGGTGATGAATAAGATGACGTAGAGGGTTCGATGACTCCTTGTTCTAACAATTTATTAATTTGGTTCCTCATCACTTCCATTTTCGGTGGTGATAATTTGTATGGGGCTAAACGAATTACTTTGTTGTCGCTCAAATTTATTTTGTACTCTATCAGATCCGTCAGTCCTAACTTTGGGGTGAGGACATTGGAGAATTGTTTTATTAAAGTCTGTATGTTCCGTCTATCTTTACTTCCTAGATGACTTAATTCAGATTCGTGATGCTTTATATGTGCAGAAGTGGTGCTAGTACTTTCTCTATTATTTGCATTATCATGCAAGTTATATTTCCGTGAACGATCGAATCCAAAGTAAAATATCTTCTCGTGAATGTCTAAAATTATTCCTGTTTTACTGATAAAATCAGCTCCCAATATTAATTCGGGTCCTAATTCGTCGCATACCAACATTGGAAAATACCACGTTAGATTTTTAATTTTTACTTTAAAAGTGATGATAAGCTTTATCATTAAGTTTTGCTTATTAGCTGTAGCGCATCTAATATTTACTGATTGACTGCGTTTAACTAGATTGTGTTTAAATAATTGATTTGCTAGCTCTTGACTAATTAAACTTCGCGTGGATCCGGAATCAATTAATCCGAGGGTGGATGTAACACCAATGTCAACTTGTATATACGGTAATTCACACCTATTGTAATCACATTTACTAATAGAGTTACATTTATCGATAAATTTCCTAACATAGGGGTCTAATTTTCTTTTGTTATTATTATTAGTATTTTGTTTTAATTTGTGGTTTCTCAGGGGTTTACCTGTTTTCACGATGCTGCGGGAGACACAGGGTTTCGGATCTCCCTGCCTTACATGTTTTTTGGATAATGGGTTTTCTGATGATACTGTTTCCGTTTACAGTTTCTACTGAGGTGTCCAGGTTTTCCGCAGTTATAGCATATATATTCTTTACGCGGGGTCTCACTGATTTCGTGTCTAGGTGGTGCCTCTTTGGACTTACCTTGGCCATGAACATAGGTTGGTCGCCGAAATGGTCGTCGTTCTCGTAGACTTCTTGTATCTGAGGATAGGGCTTGCGTTTCCTTTCTATGTGGTGTTGTGGATACCGGTGCATGTCGATGCTGATCTGCATACCACACATTTGAAGAGTGCACACTACATTGTTCAAGGTCTGCGAAAGTAAGGGGTCTACTTATTAGAGCTAAACGGGAGCGTTCTTCAGGAGATAAGCCTACCAATATAGTATCGACCAATTGTTTTTCAGTCCAGTCGACTTGCAGTAGACGTGAAGATTCTCTGATGTCTGCGATATAGTGGGCCAGTCTTTCTTGAGCTCTTTGTACTCGAAGTACGGTATTCCTTTTTATCTCCTCATATATTCCAGTGGGGATAAAATATTTGATTATATTTGTTTGAAGTTCTTCTACCGGAAGAGTCGAGTTTAATGCTTCTAGCACGCGATCTCGTAAAGGTGGTTTACATTTGGGTAACATGACCTGCAGTATTTGCCAATCGCTCAATAGTTGTAGATCTTTTATTTGCAGTAGATATCTGATAAAAGTCAATAGAGTCGTGATGCTTAAGCCATCGGTGTAAGCAATTTCATTAATTATTTTCTCTACTGGGTGGGAAATCTTTCCGTAGAGGTCTACATTAAAACATTCGTTAGGTATACTTTTCGAAGGATTGGTGTTTGCATTAGGATTTGTAATCGCATATTTACTAGTGCGAGTATGCTGAACATTTGGCGGTGGGGGTTCTGACATAGTGTGGGTATTTAATTCTCTACTAGGTAATTGTTCATGACTCGGTTGTATCTTCGATACGGTGGGTGATTCGGGGTTCGAGGTGGAGGGAGGGTGTTCTAAAGTAGGGGATTGAACTGGGGAAATATATAATTTTTGTAAGTAGTGCTCAAATTCTTCCATTCTCGATGAGTCTGATTTTCGTCGTAAGTCGTTGATAATTATGGGTAATTGGCTTAATGCCTCCTCCGCAAATTTCTGCACATCGCCGGGGATTATGGGGACGTCGGGCCAGCTTAATAAATTATTTAACCGGCGGGTTAAATGTTCTATACGTTGCGTAACGCGCAAAAATTCCGTAGGTGATTTCTTGTCCTCAAGGTTCTGAGATAATACTATCAGTTCCCTATATTTCGCATAACAGGTTTCTCGTTCGCCGTCATAATCGAGTTCACGCAATCTATCTAACTGCGAGGGTGTATCTGATCCGGTTTGGCGTAATAATTTTCGTAACTCCGACACGGTTACATTTACGTGTTTTAGGCCTCGTAAAAGTGCTTCGTAGCATAGCTCATCTTTTAATAATAGATCAGGATTGAATTCAGCCATTTTTGTAACGTGAGCGGCTATAACTAATTATTCTACTATTTGCATTAAATGCTATACAACGCTTCCTTTTTCTTTTACACAAAAATACACAAAAATATAAAAATATAAATCAATCGTATTCTTACTCCTTTTTTTTTTTTACAAATAAACACTTAAAATGTTATGACAACCTTTATCGTTTTACTTTGAGAGAGAGAGAGAAATTTCACACCTGCATGAATATGCGTACGACAAAAGATTCCCCCTTCGGTTACTAACACATGAACAGACACGCTTCTTATAACAATAGACCACACAAGGAGGGTGGCTTATTGTCAAACTCAACTAAACAATGACAATTTTAAACAAACGGCAACAGGAAACTTACACGTCCGAGATTGTCGAGAATGTGGCACGTTTATGAATGGGACTTTTAACAAGTACCGACATGGTTTGTTTACATGGGATTATATGTTAATATTACGTTACACAAATTATATTTACTAATAAAGTTATTTATACTATATTACTATAATATTAATTATTATTTTTATCTTATTAAAACTCTGACACATATTGAAATACATGAGTGAATAGATCAACAGCTTTTGTGCGTGGGATATCGGGACGCAATTACTTCTTTCTTTTCTCTTACGCAAAATTAGCAAATAGCAGCTAAATAGCAAAATAGCAAAATAGCAGAGTGGCGCAACTTATAACCTCTTCTCTTGAGTTATAACTTAGGGAACCAGTAATAATTGGATGTGCCAATTATACAGGCTGCCTTCGTTGTGAAGCACTGAAAATAATCACAACAAATAAACAATTTATATAGCAGGATATTAGGAAGGGGAGACTGTTGATTTATGCACTCATTTTACTCGGTACTTAGATGACATCTCTTTATTACATTTGGTGATTAAGTTCTCTATTGAAGGTTCTCAAACAATATAGTTTACTATATGATTAAATATATAAATTACTACTTTACAAAGGGGCCTCAAAATATGATGTACATCCTTTTTAATTAATTCCACGGATCCGGGATCAAATATATTAAATGAATAATGGTCACCTTGCCATGTACAATATTGAAACTCTAACCATTTGAAGAATGGTTTTTCATTAATCTTCTAAAACAACAAATATTAGATTACATGTTACCTATAATGTCAGTTTTCTACAGTCTTTAATGTTATTACATTTAAAGCATAATTTTTAAAGTCTTTAATATGATAATTTAAATTGTCTTTTGGGGTTTATAATTTTGTAACTCTTAACCATGGAAGACAAGCCTCCATGTCACCTGCGTGTTTCCTGAAGTTGCTGCAGAATTAGTTCTTCGGTCCTCCTGATGTTTCTTGTAGTTCAGTCGTTACATTATCATACTGTGGTGGTGAAGTTCTAGAAGTATGTGAAATCATTCCTGGTGTGGTACATTCATCTCAGGCGACTGTAGTTATTCTTAGTAATTCTTTTAGTTTGAACACATAGATAGAAAGTTTGTTTCACTGTTATACACGTCACATGATGATAGATTAGTTTACTATCACCTTCTTGGTTGTAATACTGTATTATTTACATAGTCCGTTATTTTATAATATAGAGAGATGTCATCACCACACAACTTTACTTATTTAACTAGTCATTGTATCAAGATTTTCACATTTTTACATTCACGTAGCGAAACAACGCTTTACGCTGCTTACGGCGTGAGCGCTCCATTCCAAGTGGCAGAAATAGTTAAGGGAAGCGTAGTAATCTCAAGACAATTACTAGGCAACATAAAAGTAGTTCCGTTTTTCTAATTTTAATTAAAGGACTACGGTTGATTAAATAATTAAATCGTGATATTCTTAGTTGCAGAAGTTATCAAAGTACGTAACAATGGTCTTACTTAATTATTTAAATAATAACAAATTTACAATAATACTTAGTTTATTTAGGGGTCAGAAAACAAGTTAATTCTGGTCTATTCCTGTTTATGCAGGAATTATTAATAAGCTTTACCTTTTCTGTACAATTCAATTCCCATTTAATTTTATTATTAGATTTATATTAAATATTATTATTATTAAATGATTGCCATAAGATTTAGTTTACAATGTGAGATTTTATTAAGAATTTAAAATTTCTCCGCTTATATATTATCAACTTAATTAAATAACATATTTTTATTAAATAAAATCGTCACATACTCCGCCGCTTTAGCCACAGACTCCGGTATAATTTTTTTTTTTTTTTTTTTTTTTTTTTTTTAATATACCGAGAGTATGTTTAGGGATTTCCGTGTGTAATTTCTCTCACCAGTTTCTCTCTGTATGTAATTATGAGTTACACACGTCAGTCTCGAATTGGTTATTCTTACTATCTACATATCATACTTTACAGACTAATTCTAACAGTACATAAAATTCACACATTATAAAATATATAGTTAACATTCTAAATTTTCTTAACACTACTACTTATGACTACTACCGGGTTTTTCTTTAGTTGGGAGTTATTCTAGTGATAGAATTACTCATTAAGTAATTTGTTACTTAATTATTCCTCATATTTGCTGTCAGCTGACTTCTTACTTTGCTCTACTTTCGAAGAATAGGATTCAAGGGTGATCAGGCCTCGTACCTATTTATACCATTAGCTAGCTAAACGTTACTCTAGTACTCCTTTGCAGTTGAGTACAAAACATATACCTTTCTTTTTCTTTACATTTATTTAACTTGCACTCTACCATTACCTTCTTCGTGATAATGTTTTATCTGCGAAATATGTGTCCTTCGTACATATTTTTGAGTAGAGGGTTCATACAATGCTACGGTTACTGGAGTTAAATATTTGCGAATTTGATAAGGACCGCACCATCGGTATGATAGCTTGGAAGTGGTCTTATCGATTGCACTACTCGTAGGATGTGTTTTACACATAACTAAGTTACCGATTTGGTACTTTACTTCATTATTATTATTTCGCACGTGATATTTCCTTGATTTCGCTAAGTTTGTTTGTAAATTAGCGCGCGCTTCATTCCATATTTTCTTAATATTTTTATCCCTAATTTCAAGGGGTAACAATTCATGTATTTTCCACTTAGCGGATAATGGGTGGTTAGGTTTATATTTGAACAATAATTCAAATGGGGTCGACTTATGTCCTTCATGATATGCAGAATTAAAGGCGAACTGTATCCAGGATAAGTTCTGGTCCCAAGAAGTATGGTCGTTAGCATGGTAGGCAATTAAAGCAGATTTTAGGTTTCGCAAATACCTCTCAGCTATATTACCTTGCGGACGATACTCTGTAGTGGTAATATGGTTTATACCTAGTTTGAAACACATGTTCCTGAATTCCTTGGACTTAAACTGTGGTCCGTTATCCGACACTAGATGGACCGGAATTCCGAATTCTTTAAATAATCTATGCTGTAAAATATTTACTGTGGTTGTAGCTAAGGCTCGCCGCATGGGGTACATCCAGACGAATTTGCTAAAAGAGTCTACACAAATTAGTAACATCGTATTTCCTGATTTAGAACGCGGGTAGGGTCCTGAAAAGTCTAAATAAATTTTGGAGAACGGGGTAGCAGGAATCTCTGAAATTAATTGACTTATTTGGCTGTTTCTCGCTGGTTTGCTGAGTGCACACAACTTACACTTTTTTACAAAATTGGCGATCTCACTGTTCATATTTTCCCAGTGATATTCTTTACGAATACGGTGTATGGTTTTATTTATTCCCATATGTGCTCCAATGGTGGAAGAGTGATAATATTCCATCAGCATAGGTTTAATAATATCAGGGGCAATTATTAGTAGATATTTTCCGTTCGCTATTTTACAACATAATACTCTCCTACTTAATATGTATTTCTCTGACTTATTTCCTTTTTCAAGTTGTTCAATAATTGGACTCAAACGTGGGTTTTGTATTTGATACTGGGCTAAATCTGTAAATGCAAGAGGAAATTCGGTAATTAAAGTATTAATAATCGGCGTTTCTCTACTCTTGTTTTCGTAAGTATTACTACTAGGCTGGAACATACGTGACAGTGTATCGGCAACTACGTTTTGGGTGCCTCTAATATGTTGTACCTTGAATTTAAAACAATTTAATCTTAATACCCATCTTCCGATACGACCTAACTGTTTTGGGTGATTTAGTAGCCAAGATAACGCTTGATTATCTGTTTCTAATAAAAACTCCTTATGTTCTAAAAATGGTTTGAACTTCTCAAAAGCGAAAACTATAGCTAAACATTCTAATTCGTAGGCGGAGTATTTCTTTTCTTGCTCAGTTAGGGTGCGAGAAGCGTAACTAATAGGTAACCTTGAGTTATCTACTTCCTGATATATTACTGCACCTAGTGCGACACTAGAACTGTCTGTTTGCACTACAAATGGTTTTGTAAAGTCGGCTAATTGTAGTACGGGGGGTGATATTATGCTTTCTTTTAATTTCTCGAATGCGGTTTGGTGTTGCTCATTCCATTCAAATTTAATTCCCTTTTTTCTTAAGGTATTTAGCGGTGCTGCAATTTCGGCTAGATGTGGGATGTACTTATGGAAATAATTTATCATTCCTAAAAATCGGGCTATTCCTTTTGCATCCCGCGGCGGCAAAAATTCTCTGATGGCACGGGTTCGCTCTGGGTCTATGCTTACCTTTCCGTTTGCTTTTACGATGTGACCTAAAAATGAGAATTGTGTCACAGCAAAATTTACTTTACTGGGATTTACGGTTAATCCAGCTTTCTCCAATCGGGTTAGTACTTCACGTAGATGATTAAGATGTTGCTCAATTGACTCGCTGTAGATAACAATGTCATCTAAGTAGTGATACACATATTTAAATTTTATTTCATGAAATAACTTTTCTAGTAATCTGCTACATACAGAACTACCTTGGGATATACCAAAAGGTACCCTTGTAAATTGGTATAGGTTGAAAGGGACGGCAAATGCGGTAAGACGTTTTGATTCTTCCGAAAGAGGTATCTGATGAAATGCCTGATTTAAATCCATAATGGTAAAGATTTTTGCTTTAGTAAAATAATGAAATGCACTGTGGATGTCGGGAAGTGGTATAGATTCAAATTCTATCCGTTTATTTAGTTGTCTGTAGTCCACAACTAATCTATGTTTGTCGTTACTTTTGGGTACTAAAAACGCGGGTGATGAATAAGATGACGTAGAGGGTTCGATGACTCCTTGTTCTAACAATTTATTAATTTGGTTCCTCATCACTTCCATTTTCGGTGGTGATAATTTGTATGGGGCTAAACGAATTACTTTGTTGTCGCTCAAATTTATTTTGTACTCTATCAGATCCGTCAGTCCTAACTTTGGGGTGAGGACATTGGAGAATTGTTTTATTAAAGTCTGTATGTTCCGTCTATCTTTACTTCCTAGATGACTTAATTCAGATTCGTGATGCTTTATATGTGCAGAAGTGGTGCTAGTACTTTTTCTATTATTTGCATTATCATGCAAGTTATATTTCCGTGAACGATCGAATCCAAAGTAAAATATCTTCTCGTGAATGGCTAAAATTATTCCTGTTTTACTGATAAAATCAGCTCCCAATATTAATTCGGGTCCTAATTCGTCGCATACCAACATTGGAAAATACCACGTTAGATTTTTAATTTTTACTTTAAAAGTGATGATAAGCTTTATCATTAAGTTTTGCTTATTAGCTGTAGCGCATCTAATATTTACTGATTGACTGCGTTTAACTAGATTGTGTTTAAATAATTGATTTGCTAGCTCTTGACTAATTAAACTTCGCGTGGATCCGGAATCAATTAATCCGAGGGTGGATGTAACACCAATGTCAACTTGTATATACGGTAATTCACACCTATTGTAATCACATTTACTAATAGAGTTACATTTATCGATAAATTTCCTAACATAGGGGTCTAATTTTCTTTTGTTATTATTATTAGTATTTTGTTTTAATTTGTGGTTTCTCAGGGGTTTACCTGTTTTCACGATGCTGCGGGAGACACAGGGTTTCGGATCTCCCTGCCTTACATGTTTTTTGGATAATGGGTTTTCTGATGATACTGTTTCCGTTTACAGTTTCTACTGAGGTGTCCAGGTTTTCCGCAGTTATAGCATATATATTCTTTACGCGGGGTCTCACTGATTTCGTGTCTAGGTGGTGCCTCTTTGGACTTACCTTGGCCATGAACATAGGTTGGTCGCCGAAATGGTCGTCGTTCTCGTAGACTTCTTGTATCTGAGGATAGGGCTTGCGTTTCCTTTCTATGTGGTGTTGTGGATACCGGTGCATGTCGATGCTGATCTGCATACCACACATTTGAAGAGTGCACACTACATTGTTCAAGGTCTGCGAAAGTAAGGGGTCTACTTATTAGAGCTAAACGGGAGCGTTCTTCAGGAGATAAGCCTACCAATATAGTATCGACCAATTGTTTTTCAGTCCAGTCGACTTGCAGTAGACGTGAAGATTCTCTGATGTCTGCGATATAGTGGGCCAGTCTTTCTTGAGCTCTTTGTACTCGAAGTACGGTATTCCTTTTTATCTCCTCATATATTCCAGTGGGGATAAAATATTTGATTATATTTGTTTGAAGTTCTTCTACCGGAAGAGTCGAGTTTAATGCTTCTAGCACGCGATCTCGTAAAGGTGGTTTACATTTGGGTAACATGACCTGCAGTATTTGCCAATCGCTCAATAGTTGTAGATCTTTTATTTGCAGTAGATATCTGATAAAAGTCAATAGAGTCGTGATGCTTAAGCCATCGGTGTAAGCAATTTCATTAATTATTTTCTCTACTGGGTGGGAAATCTTTCCGTAGAGGTCTACATTAAAACATTCGTTAGGTATACTTTTCGAAGGATTGGTGTTTGCATTAGGATTTGTAATCGCATATTTACTAGTGCGAGTATGCTGAACATTTGGCGGTGGGGGTTCTGACATAGTGTGGGTATTTAATTCTCTACTAGGTAATTGTTCATGACTCGGTTGTATCTTCGATACGGTGGGTGATTCGGGGTTCGAGGTGGAGGGAGGGTGTTCTAAAGTAGGGGATTGAACTGGGGAAATATATAATTTTTGTAAGTAGTGCTCAAATTCTTCCATTCTCGATGAGTCTGATTTTCGTCGTAAGTCGTTGATAATTATGGGTAATTGGCTTAATGCCTCCTCCGCAAATTTCTGCACATCGCCGGGGATTATGGGGACGTCGGGCCAGCTTAATAAATTATTTAACCGGCGGGTTAAATGTTCTATACGTTGCGTAACGCGCAAAAATTCCGTAGGTGATTTCTTGTCCTCAAGGTTCTGAGATAATACTATCAGTTCCCTATATTTCGCATAACAGGTTTCTCGTTCGCCGTCATAATCGAGTTCACGCAATCTATCTAACTGCGAGGGTGTATCTGATCCGGTTTGGCGTAATAATTTTCGTAACTCCGACACGGTTACATTTACGTGTTTTAGGCCTCGTAAAAGTGCTTCGTAGCATAGCTCATCTTTTAATAATAGATCAGGATTGAATTCAGCCATTTTTGTAACGTGAGCGGCTATAACTAATTATTCTACTATTTGCATTAAATGCTATACAACGCTTCCTTTTTCTTTTACACAAAAATACACAAAAATATAAAAATATAAATCAATCGTATTCTTACTCCTTTTTTTTTTTTACAAATAAACACTTAAAATGTTATGACAACCTTTATCGTTTTACTTTGAGAGAGAGAGAGAAATTTCACACCTGCATGAATATGCGTACGACAAAAGATTCCCCCTTCGGTTACTAACACATGAACAGACACGCTTCTTATAACAATAGACCACACAAGGAGGGTGGCTTATTGTCAAACTCAACTAAACAATGACAATTTTAAACAAACGGCAACAGGAAACTTACACGTCCGAGATTGTCGAGAATGTGGCACGTTTATGAATGGGACTTTTAACAAGTACCGACATGGTTTGTTTACATGGGATTATATGTTAATATTACGTTACACAAATTATATTTACTAATAAAGTTATTTATACTATATTACTATAATATTAATTATTATTTTTATCTTATTAAAACTCTGACACATATTGAAATACATGAGTGAATAGATCAACAGCTTTTGTGCGTGGGATATCGGGACGCAATTACTTCTTTCTTTTCTCTTACGCAAAATTAGCAAATAGCAGCTAAATAGCAAAATAGCAAAATAGCAGAGTGGCGCAACTTATAACCTCTTCTCTTGAGTTATAACTTAGGGAACCAGTAATAATTGGATGTGCCAATTATACAGGCTGCCTTCGTTGTGAAGCACTGAAAATAATCACAACAAATAAACAATTTATATAGCAGGATATTAGGAAGGGGAGACTGTTGATTTATGCACTCATTTTACTCGGTACTTAGATGACATCTCTTTATTACATTTGGTGATTAAGTTCTCTATTGAAGGTTCTCAAACAATATAGTTTACTATATGATTAAATATATAAATTACTACTTTACAAAGGGGCCTCAAAATATGATGTACATCCTTTTTAATTAATTCCACGGATCCGGGATCAAATATATTAAATGAATAATGGTCACCTTGCCATGTACAATATTGAAACTCTAACCATTTGAAGAATGGTTTTTCATTAATCTTCTAAAACAACAAATATTAGATTACATGTTACCTATAATGTCAGTTTTCTACAGTCTTTAATGTTATTACATTTAAAGCATAATTTTTAAAGTCTTTAATATGATAATTTAAATTGTCTTTTGGGGTTTATAATTTTGTAACTCTTAACCATGGAAGACAAGCCTCCATGTCACCTGCGTGTTTCCTGAAGTTGCTGCAGAATTAGTTCTTCGGTCCTCCTGATGTTTCTTGTAGTTCAGTCGTTACATTATCATACTGTGGTGGTGAAGTTCTAGAAGTATGTGAAATCATTCCTGGTGTGGTACATTCATCTCAGGCGACTGTAGTTATTCTTAGTAATTCTTTTAGTTTGAACACATAGATAGAAAGTTTGTTTCACTGTTATACACGTCACATGATGATAGATTAGTTTACTATCACCTTCTTGGTTGTAATACTGTATTATTTACATAGTCCGTTATTTTATAATATAGAGAGATGTCATCACCACACAACTTTACTTATTTAACTAGTCATTGTATCAAGATTTTCACATTTTTACATTCACGTAGCGAAACAACGCTTTACGCTGCTTACGGCGTGAGCGCTCCATTCCAAGTGGCAGAAATAGTTAAGGGAAGCGTAGTAATCTCAAGACAATTACTAGGCAACATAAAAGTAGTTCCGTTTTTCTAATTTTAATTAAAGGACTACGGTTGATTAAATAATTAAATCGTGATATTCTTAGTTGCAGAAGTTATCAAAGTACGTAACAATGGTCTTACTTAATTATTTAAATAATAACAAATTTACAATAATACTTAGTTTATTTAGGGGTCAGAAAACAAGTTAATTCTGGTCTATTCCTGTTTATGCAGGAATTATTAATAAGCTTTACCCTTTCTGTACAATTCAATTCCCATTTAATTTTATTATTAGATTTATATTAAATATTATTATTATTAAATGATTGCCATAAGATTTAGTTTACAATGTGAGATTTTATTAAGAATTTAAAATTTCTCCGCTTATATATTATCAACTTAATTAAATAACATATTTTTATTAAATAAAATCGTCACAATGCAAGGTGTTTTTCCGGTCGGCCATGTTGTAAAATCGTCGTGGTCGGCGTTGCCAACTTGTGCTTGTTAATCGCCGTAGTCGACTCTTGCGTGTGTTATAGTGTACGGGTTTTGTATATGAACGGCGCTGCGGGCGATGGTCGATGCGGTGTATTGCGTTGTTGGCAACGGCGTGTCTATGTGTAGTCCATGTTGATGACGTGTCGGTCGTTGATTGGTCGTAATTTGAAACGGCGTGTTTGTCGTGGCGAACTGTATCGCAAGTCCGTGTAGTGATCCGGTTCGCCGTTCGCCGTTCGCCGGCCGCCGTCTGGTTGATCTGCTGTCGGACGCCGTCCGCCGCCGACGGCGAATGGCGAACGGCGAACGGGTTCGTGAGGCTGCGTCGTGATCCGGTCGGTGCCGTTCGCCGAACGTCGAACGGGTTACGCGGTGATCCGGTTCGTCGTCGAGGATTGGTCTGTGTGTCGATGGTAAGTAAAAACCGTGCATGTGTTATAGTGTATGGGGTTGTATATGTTTGGGGTTTTTCCGGAAGTGCGGCCATGTTGGAAAAGCGTCGTCGGCGTTGCCAACTTGTGCTGGTTTATCGACGTTGTCAACTCGTACGTGTGTTATAGTTTACGGGTTTGTATATGTACACCGCCACCGCCGCCGTTCGGATATCGTTGCAGTTAAATATCAATTCACTTGTAAAAATTAAATATCACACATTTGTGCATAGAAGATAAAAGCGCGACGTTGCCAACTTCTGTATGTGTGCTGGTTTAGCGTTGTCCATGTTGTCAACTCGTGCAAGTGTTATAGTGTACGGGTTTAGATATGTACGCCGCCACCGTCCAGATATCGTTGATGCGAAGAGACTGAGTGACGTGTATTGCATTGTTGTCAACATTTGAACTGTGTAAATTCGAATGCGTGTGTTTGTGGTAAGTATATATTGTAAAAATAAAAAAGTGTTCACATCATCACTGCGAAACTCTCGATGACTCGGCCCTTCGGTGCATAATTGAAATCAATTCACTTGTAAAAATTGAATATCACACATTTGTGCATAGTAGATAAGTATTACTATATACATAATATTCTGATTGACACTTCACTTGTAAAGATTATGCAGGACGCATCATGCATGGAAAAAGGATAGTTGAAAATAAACAATTAAAAGAAAAATTTATATATATATATAATTTAAACAAACAAAAAATATATGTTAAAGTACAGACAAAATATATTAGAAGGACTTTTGAAATTAAATACAATAAAAATGTTAAAGCAATACCGTTTAATTAAAAACAATTAAAATACATGTAATCAAAATATATTACAATTTAAAATACATAATATATAAACCACACAGTAGTGGCAATTACAAAATACATAATATGTACACGAAATACATCTAAGTAAACTAAGTACAAGTTAAAATAAACAAGTGCACTATGACAAATGTGTACAATTAAATCAAAATGAAATATGTATAAGGAAAATAAATATTATGTAAACGCACACAGTAGTGACAATTACTGTGACAATTACACAATACAATAAACATAAGCACAATGACAATTGTGTACAACTAAATCAAATGAAATACACATGTAATCGTACTTACAGGCAATGACAATTGTGTGTGTGTCCAATGACAATTATACATGATAAATGCAGGTGCCCATTCGGTATTACTCTAAAATGTCTACCACGTAAGCCCTATCTTTTTCTCCACGATAAACCAGTTGAAGTGAATATGGTGCTACATTTTTTAATTCTTCATCATCGAAAACGCTTGGGTATCTCTTAAGTAGATTTACGTGATATTTCAATTTTGGGTCCCTGTAGTCCTGGATAGTGGCGAGTACGACCTTCCCGCACTTCACGTCTATATTTTGTAATTCTTCTATTGGATATTTAACACCAATAATTAATTCCTTAATTTTTATCGCTCTAATGGTAGCAAACTTAGCAACGAATTATGCCATTTTACAATGAAGAATTTCGCTTGCGCGTCTGTCAAGGTCTGAATGAATAACACTAGTTTGTAGCGGTATAAAATAGGTAGATAGTTGAGGAGGGGGAAACCGGAGAGTGGGATCCACTCAACGTACAGTAAGCGGGTATTTTTAACCGTGTAAACAGGATGCAAGCTGCTTTCTCACGCTATGTTCAGTGGGTAGGTGGGGGGAGGGGGGAGACGACTCGCTTATTTTTTTTTTAGACACGGTGATATCATCGACTACACTCGAGCGTGTGGGAACAAGTCGATGGTGCTAATTGTTTTATGCATGTAGACAGAATGATGTAATTGACAGAAAGGCAACAAGTGATATTTTTATGATGCTAAATAAAAACAACAACGTATGCAATTAGTAATTTACCAGAAACCTATTGATTAGTCTAAAATCCGATACAACCCACTCGCGTAAAGCGTGTACTCTTTGATTTGTATATATTTCCGGAAATAAGCGGTGCACGAGACAGGCTGTTCCGTGTATTGAACGTAATTGTTCGAGTTTAGGACAACTGAAATCTTCTAAATTTATAATATTGAAATGTACAATACACTTCTCCAGAAACCTTTTTTCTGTAATCCTTTTACGAACACATAGTTAAAAGGAAACGTGTACTTTATTAATATCGACACAAGATGTTCGTACGATGTGTCCCCGTCCGTCCACTCTAATCTATGATAATGCTCCGTTAACCAACGGTTTGTCCTCATGTGTTTGTGATTCGAAACGATCGTGTTTACTGGAGGTGCAAATATCCAATGCCTGCTGGTAAATGCGGTGATATCCATAATGGCTAGTTCCTTGATGAGTTCGTTTCCATCGTCGTCAACGAAACAGTGAAAGTCAAGTATGACTGCTATCTCGTCGTTGATCATCCTCGTGGCTTGATCATCGCCAGGAGTGGTGGGGTCGTCGTCCATGTTGGAAAAGTGGCGAGGTTGTCGGGTTGTGTAAGAGTGTCCTGGTTAAGGGTCAGCCAGGTTGCCAACTCGTGCATGTGTTATAGTGTACGGGTTTTGATATATACAGCTTTTTCCGGAACGGTGACCATGTTGGAAAAGCGTCGACGTTGCCAACTTGTGCATGTGTGCTGGCTTAGCGTCGGCCACGTTGTCAACTCGTGCATGTGTTATAGTGTATGGGTTTAGATATGTACGCCGCCGTCGTCCGGATATCGTCGATGTGAAGAGACTGAGTGAGGTGTATTGCATTGTTGCCAACTTGTGAACTGTAAATTCGAATGTGTGTGCCCTTGTGGTAATTATATATTATAAAAATAAAAAATGTGCACATCAGTGCGAAACTCACGATGACTCGGTCCTTCGGTGCAAAATTGAAAATCAATTCACTTGTAAAAATTGAATATCACGCATTTGTGCATAGAAGATAAGTATTATATGTACAAATTTATTTGTTAATTTTGAAGATGTCTATCCGGGCTTACTCTAAAATGTACACCACGTAAGCCTTGTTTTATTATCTAGACATAAGCACATTGACAATTGAATACAATTAAATCAAATGAAATATGTTTAAGCACATTATATTATAAGTTAAAATATATTATGTATAATTAAAAGAAATTAAATGAAATACAACTAAGTACAAGTTAATATAAATATGTAATCGTACGCGCAGCTAATGACAATTATGTGTATGTGCAATGAAAATTATACATGATAAATGAAGATGTCCATTCGGTCCTACTCTACAATATCTACTATGTAAGCTCTATCCTTTTCTCCACGATAAACCAGTTGTCTAAGGAAAACTAATTACAAGTTAAAATAAACACGTGCACTATGACAAATATGTAAACGCACACAGTAATGACAATTACAAAATACAATTGTATACAATTTTTGATAAATATGTTTTAGGGTGCCAATGAGTAAGCGATTCAAAAGAGCGTTCATAAGAAAATGGAATAATTTCATTAGAATGTTTCTACTAAAAGAAAAATACAAAGAATGCGAAACTCTAAACATGGGTAACGGACAAAGATGTTCAAAATTAACGACCTACGAATTGTGCACATCATACTATAAAATACAAAAAGAATTCTGTAATTTTTACCACTTAGTAAAAAATATAAATTTGCCGATGTCAATGTGAGCACTTTAGCAAAAGTTGAGTATACACTACGAAAAAATTATGCAACACAATTTAGAATTCCAACTGATGAAGGACACTAAAATTGGATGGACTATTTAAAAAACACTAATAAAAGAGGAAACAATAAATTTTCCCAATTTTCTATACGGTAAACCGTCAGAATATTTACACGTGTTTACCAACTCGAATAACTATGACAATTGGAGAAGTATGTGCTCAACAAATCTTTATAAAAGTATAAAATGTTTTACAAAGGAAAGTATTTACACAACATCCGTCGTCGAGGTGGTGGCAGTATTTCGATCTGAAACATTCTCGCTACGGACGTTTGGACAATGAAACATTGAAAATAATTCCACACAACGGACGTTGCAGTTTTGCTATGTCCTTCTCGACGAACGGTGTCGGCTGTTCCGTACTGATGAACAGGTATCATACAACGATTCCCACAAAATCCAAATGCATGACAAACTAACATTCTTGCTTCAGATATGGACGTGTACACATATTCTTTTGAAAACCGACGAAAGAGCTTTTACAACATCCGTCGTCGAGGTGATATTAAATTTTTCCCTCGACGCATAATTGAAAACCAATTCACTTGTATAAATTGTATATCACACATCCGTGCATGGAAAATATATACATAATGCACGGAAGATAAGAATTACCATATATAATATTCTGATTGATATGTAATTTCTATCGCAGGACGTATTAAAAGAAAGGTGTAGTGTCATCTGCATCTGTTGTAAGAAATTCACATGACATGCACCCCGTGTGTATGCACTGCATAAGTGAAAACCACTACACTTGTAAAAATTGTCTAACACACATCATGCATAGGAAATAATTACCATTTATATTATTTTGATGGGTATGTAATACCTGTCGGGCAGACGTAGTAAAAAAATCTGATGGGTATGTAATATCTGTCGGGCAGACGTAGTAAAAAATAGTGGAACGTCTTCTGCATATCTCGTAAGAAACTCTCTTCTCTCTTTGATTTGGTCCATTGTGTATAAATGAAAATCACTTGACTTGTAAAAATTTTGTAACACGCATTATGCTTGGAAAAAATATGTGTAACACATATCATGCAGGGAAAAGAATAGATGAAAATAAACACTAAAGCAATGAAAAATTTACATGTGTATTGTAAGAAAATAAATACAATAATTTATATATACATACAACAAATATATACATTGCAAAAAAATGGAAACAAATATATACAATTAAAAGATACTTATCAAATAATATACATACATAGAACAAATATATACATTGCAAGAAAAAATGGAAACAAATATATACAATAAAACGATACATATCAAATATATACAATGTAAACAATTCTAGTAGATTGTTGTTGTTGTTGTTGTTGTTGTTGTTGTTGTTGTGCACAGCCATCTGTAACAGAAAAAATAGAAACAATATTAGTGCTGTATGGTTAATACGAGTAGGATGGATTAGAATAACGTTTATGAGCACTATAACATACCTCAAATATGCATACGCGCATATAACGTCAGTGTCGTCTTGCCGAATGCGTATAGACGATAAGGCGGACATCTAGGCAGGACCCCCTCCAACGCCACCGTCTGGAGCCAACTCAGGATAGGCGTGTCCACACGCCAAACCGAGGAGCCTCTGTCCGTCGGTGTAACCCTCCATACATATACTACACGAGGTATGGGGCACTATACCCTGGACGGGACAGAGTTCTCCTCGGTGCCAACACCACGTCGGTAGGTTCCTTCGCAGAAGGAGCCTCATCGTGGTTGGCTCACCGTCCATCCGTGGTTCTATGGTTTCCAAAATGTCAAAAAAGGCCGGTGCGGGTTCTGGAGGGGGTCTCAAACGGGGATCTCGTTGTTGCTGCTGCGGCAGAAGGTGCTACTGTTGTGGATGAGGCTGTGGTTGAGGCTGAGGCTGAGGTTGAGGCTAAGGCTGCGGCTGTTGCGGCTGAGGTTGCGGTTGAGGATGAGGATGCTGCGGCAGATGGCGTATCAACTGCGGTTGTGGCTGCGGCAGCAGAGGACGTGGGCACGGCTGAATGTCACTGAGGAAAAAAAAAAAGACAAAAAACGTATACAGACGTGGAAAAAGAAAAATATGTACGCATAAGAAGACTTACATACTGTCCTCGAAGATGGAAATCGTCGATGACGATGAGGGTGTATATTCCTCATCATCATCATCATCATCTTCTGCTTCGAGGAAATCGATATTGTATCCCAATTCATCCTCATCTCCCACGAACCCGCTGAGGGTTTCGACGTCGTCGTCGTCATCGTTGTCGGTATGATCGACATCGCTGGAAAAAAGTACAAATTTAAAAACAGACGTAAACGGATTACTACAAAAGATTGTTAATGAAAACGGACTTACCGACTCGAGCCGGGTTGAGGAGATGTGCTCCCCAGCAGAGCACGACGTAACCGTTGCTAACTATAAAAAAAAAAACAGTAAGTCAGTCGAATGGAATATTCGGTTTGTACACATTAAATAAAGAAAAAATATTGTATTTACCGTCGTACTCGTCGTTGCTCCTCTGACAGACGTTTATTCACTTTGTTGTTCATTCTGTAAAACGTAATGAAAGTTGTAAAATAATTAGGTAAAGAGCATACATGAAATACGAGTTTATTCTTGCCGTTAGTTATTGGTCCGTGTACCTCTGTCTCTTCGCGTTAGGAGCAGCAGCGTCGTCCGATAGCGCACGTTTACGTGTTCCGAAGTGTCCGTACGCGAGTGTAGTTACGCCGTCGTCCAGTTACTTACCTCTTATCGTCATAAGGTGACAGGGAAAGTTTTGTTACACGTTGCGTGTACAGCTTATGACGATCGGTTCGTATACACTCGGCAGAGGTGAAAACCGTAGGACTGACGAAAAGACACTCGCTGTACAATCGATGACGTAATCTTTTTTTATTGCTGTCCTTGGTACAACTTTTGCCACCTTTTTGTCGGTGCAGTCGGACAATAGGAGCGAGTAACATTTTGCTCTGAGTCCGACAAATTCCCTAATGGGTTTCCCATTGGTCTCATCCTTGAACTTCACCACGACTTTTTTGTTGTCGTCGCAATGAGAAAGATGATCCACAGGATAGTCCGACGTGTCAAAAAGGTGGAGATCCTCTTTCATATACGCGTACACGTCGTCAGTCTGTATGCTGTAAAGCAAACTGCTCGTGTCAGTCATTAGTAATGTCAATCGTCGACCGTACTTAGCGACAGCGTACCGATAATGAAAATCGTACATTATCAATTTACTGACATCGAGTACTGTGAAGCCGACGTACACCGGGCGGGAAAGGAGTAGTCGCGCCTAACGGTTAGAAAAAAAAAAGTTGTGGGCTGTTCACCTGACAGTAAAAATAACAGTCTAGCGAACCGCACTCTGTATATTACTGTTTTTTTTGCTGTAAATATTATGTTGATTTTTACAATATTATATGTGTGTATTTCATGTATGTGTTTTTTTATATTAAAAGATGTAATCAATTTTCATGTATTTTATTTTCTTAATACCTGTAACCTCCCTCTGTCCGAACGGTGGGAGAGGGAAACGTCTCCCCTCCTATTCTTCGCTCAGTGTTTCATCAGCGCGAGTCGTGAGAGGACGTGCACGATGCTTTCGTACGATCACAAGGATGACGATAACGATCGCAACGAAAACCGCTATTTCAGACAGTGCGGTGAAGCGATGACGATCAAGTCCGTATCTCCGGACGACAAAGAAGTGCAGATCGCACTGATTAAAAAAATCATATCCCCTTATCCGCGTTACAGAAGCATTGAAGACCGTTTAAAGAGTTTTAAAGATTGGCCGATATCGTTGACGATAACGCCTAAAGAACTATCCGAAGCGGGTTTCTTTTACAACGGATGCAACGATAGAGTGATTTGTTTTTGCTGTGGAGGCGGTTTAAACAAATGGGAGCGAGGAGAAAACGCTTGGACGGAACACGCACGTCATTTCCCCGTGTGCTCTTACGTAATGTTAGTGAAAGATAAAAAATTCATCCTAAAGGCATTGGGTATCATTACCGAACCAGGAGCAGCAGCTGGAGCAGCAGCAACAGCAATGGCAGCAGAGAACGGACAAAGCACCGACTCGATCAAAGAGAATAAAAAAAAAGAACTGGGAGCAGCAGCAGCAACAGCATTGGCAGCAGAGAACGGGCAAAGCACCGACTCGATCAAAGAGAATAAAAAAAAAGAAGAAGGGGGTCCGGATCGGGATACGATGTGCAAAGTTTGTTACGCACACATCGTTGAAGCCGTACTTATTCCCTGTCGCCATTTTGTCATATGTGTGAATTGCGCCATCACTCTAAATCAGTGTCCCTTATGTAGAGCCACATACACCGCTTACATGAGAGCGTATTTCTAGTTCGTTTTCATGCACTGAGAACGTCTAAACAACGTGCAGTCAGAAAACGAACAGCAAATTCATACTCGCGCTTACCGACTGTTAATACATGAGCAAGAACGTTTCGTCTAATGCATGAAATAAACCAGTAAAAATTGTTTGAAAAACAATGCTGCTGCTGTGACGGAAGTGTTTATAAATAAACACTATCTCACTACCTCCTCAGTGTTTCGGAAGGGCGTGTCGAGAACGAACGCATGGAGCTGTTGACTTAGTACGAGTACAGACGATGCAGTGACTTAACGCACGCAGTACTGTACCCTGTAGATCTTTTTGTATACAACGTTTTGACGCAAGAATTTGTTGCACTGATTCGTGACGTGGAAACAAGGTACAAAGTAAACGTTCCGAAAAAATTCTTTACGGACGTTACACAACATACAACGTGTCTGTTTCGCGAGACGGACGGATCGGCAGCGTTCCTAGTAGCACCGAACACATTGTTTGTAACGAAAAAAGATGGCAGTCGACGAGCTAGCAGTCATACTTGACTTTCACTGTTTCGTGGACGATAACGGAAACGAACTCGTCAAGGAACTGGCCGTTATGGATGTCACCGCATTTGCCAGCAGACATTGGATATTTGCTCCACCAGTGGACACGAACGTTTCGAATCACAAACACATGAGGACGAACCGATGGTTAACGGAGCATTTTCACGGACTAGAGTGGAGGGACGGGGAGACATCGTACGAACATCTTGTGCCGATATTAGTAAAGTACACGTTTCCTTTTAACTATGTGTTCGTAAAAGGATTACAGAAAAAAAGATTTCTGGAAAAGCGTATCGTGCATTACAATATTATAAATTTAGAAGATTTCGGTTGTCCTAAACTCGAACAATTACGTCCGATGCACGGAACAGCATGTTTCGCGCACCGTTTATTTCCAGAAATATGTACAAATAATAGAGTCCACGCTTTACGCGAGTGGGTTGTATCGGATTTTAGACTCATCAGTAGGTTTCTTGTAAATTATTAACATTTTTGTTTATATTTAGCATCATTTCGCTTGCATAAAAATTACTGCCTTCACGTCAGAATTCGATTACATCACCCTGTCTAGACGCATAAAATATTAGTGCCGTCGTCTGGTCGCCTACCCCCCTTCCGCGCTCAGCAGGAGTCGATTACAACACCTTGTCTAGACAGATAAAAAAATAACTGTTGCCGACTGGTTGCCTCCTCCCACCCACCGAACATGACGTGTGAAAGCGGCTTTCATCCTGTTTCACAGGGTTAATAATAACCGTTTACTGCTCGTTGTCTGGTGCCCCCTCCCTCGCGCTGTCTGGTTTCCCCCTCCTCAACAGCCTCCCTACTTATAACGACGCGAACGAGCGTTATTTAATTCAGACCTTGACAGAGACGTAAGCGAATAATGATTCTTCATTAGAAATGGCTTCATTCGTTGCTAAGTTCGCGGACATTAGTCCTATACAATATAAGAAAATTAAAGAACTAGTAATGGGTGTAAAATATCCCATAGTGCAACTTCAAAACGTAGACAGTAAATACGGAAATGCTGTACTCGCCACTATCCAGGACTATACGGACGATAAATTGAAATATCGTGTTTATCTTCCGAGGAGATACGCAGGCGTTTGGGAAGAGGATGAGTTAAAACATTTAGCACCGAACTCACTATATCTCGTTTACCGTGGAGAAAAAAACAGGGCCTACGTGGTGGACATTTTAATGTAATACTGGATGGACATCTTATGAAGTAACAAGTATATTTGTATTTCATAATGTACACATTATTAAATTTGTAATAATATATATATATATATAGCGCACACATGTAATTCATTTGTTTTAATTACAATTCAGTGTGTGTGTGTGTGTGCGCGCGCGCGCGCGCATAATATGTATTTTAACTTGAATGCAATCATAAACTTGTAATATAGTGTGATTACATATATTTCTTAATTTTACACAATTGACAATGTACAGGTGTTTACATATTATGTATTTTAACTTGTAATTAGTATGCATACATGTATTTCTTAGTTGTACACAATTGAAAATGTACACGTGTTTACATATTATGTATTTTAACTTGTAATTAGTGTGCATACACGTATTTCTTTTGTTTTAATTATATGCAATTGTCAATTCAATTCATTGTGTGTGTGTGTGTGTGTGTGTGTGTGTGTGTGTGTGTGTGTGTGTGTGTGTGTGTGTGTGTGTGTGTGTGTGTGTGTGTGTGTGTGTGTGTGTGTGTGTGTGTGTGTGTGTGTGTGTGTGTGTGTGTGTGTGTGTGTGTGTAAATATTTTAACTTGTAATATATTGTACTTATATGTATTTAATTTGATAAAATTAAACGATATTATCTTAACATTTCATTGTATTTAATTTCAAAAAATCCTTTGAACTAACAGTACATTTAATCATATTTTAAATAACAGTACAACACTCAATCTACAAGCTTGAACGGTCGTTGCGCACCGACCGTTATTACATACATTCAATTAAAAAAAAAAAAAAAAATTTACATTAAAATAATTGCATAATGGTAATATATTACAGAAACTAAAGAATAATTTTAAAACAACTTACCCTGTACGAGATATTCTGTCTTTCACCGATGATGTCAAAGCAGAATCCAACGATGATATGTACTTCAACAGATCAAATCTTTCGGCTTTTTATACATCGCTGAACCCCGCTTAAGGAAATGAAGATATGCAGTCATGAACAATAAAAAAGTTAACGACTCAGGAAGGCAGATGTTTAGAGACCTGTTTGCCTAACCACGCCCGTGAACAAGGTCGACCACTACCGAATGTCAGCTAACGCCCAGACGTCCTTACTACCACAATATATAATTAAATTTCTTTTTTTATACAAAATAATTGTCAACTCCGAACAGACACTTATTACATACCCCGTCACAATAATACAAATGGTATTAATTTTTTTTAATTTTTAAATTTAATTTTTCAATTGTGTTTATTTACAATTATCCTTTTTCCGTTCATGATGAGTGAATTCTTTTTTTTGTACGAAATAATTTTCACCACTGAACATACACTTATTACATACCCAACACATTAATATAAATGATAATAATTTTTTAAAATAATTTTTCATGCATAGTATGCATTCTACAATTTATACAAGTAAAGGTCATCATTCGTATCTTTACAAGGATGCCGAACACTTTGTTTTTTACTCACCATCGACACACAAACCAATCCTCGACGACGAACCGGATCACCGCGTAACCCGTTCGACGCTCGCCGGCCGCCGACGGCGGCCGGCGAACGGCACCGACCGGATCACGACGCAGCCTCACGAACCCGTTCGCCGTCCGCCGCCGACTGCAGATCAACCGGACGGCGGCCGGCGAACGGCGAACGGCGAACCGGATCACTACACGGACTTGCGATACAGTTCGCCACGACAAACACGCCGTTTCAAATTACGACCAATCAACGACCGACACGTCATCAACATGGACTACACATAGACACGCCGTTGCCAACAACGCAATACACCGCATCGACCATCGCCCGCAGCGCCGTTCATATACAAAACCCGTACACTATAACACACGCAAGAGTCGACTACGGCGATTAACAAGCACAAGTTGGCAACGCCGACCACGACGATTTTACAACATGGCCGACCGGAAAAACACCTTGCATATACAAACCCGTACACTATAACACATGCACGAAGCGGCAACGTCGCCGACGTATACACCAATCAACGCACACGTAACCCCACTTTATACTGACCGCCCACAACATGACCGAAAGCCGACTAACAGATTTTTACCCCCACCACCTATATTTTTGAATTTCCCGCCATATGACGTCACATCCGGGGTAGAACTGTCAGTTTACCCCTACTTTTGTAAACTTGTATATGGAAACTAGAGCTTTTTTCGATAGACCTCAGGGTCATTTATAATATTAAATAAATGTCTGACTTCACCTGCATTTTTCTGCAACCATTTAACTTTGTCGTTACCGTCATCTGGACTCTCGAGTTTGTTGATCCTCTTCGGTATCACCTTCTCTGTCTCTGCGTCGTTGAAATTCCTCGCTCCGTCTCCTGGATGCTGAGTTCTGACGTGGACCTCTGGTCGTGATGATGTACGGCTGGATGTAGCTGCATGTGGCTGTCCCTGCGTCCTCTCGTCTTCTTGTTCTAGTTCATCTCCTCTTCTTATCTTGTCCCTCGTAGATGTCGAGAAGTTCTATGTAGACTTCTCGAATTTCATCGTAGTTACAACTCTCGTAGATTCGTTAGTATAGTCTTTTTAAAATCACTCGTGTTCATTAATACTTGCACCGACGTAATGCCGGTTCCATCGCACTTCACGTTATTGAATACTGTTTAAAAACCTTACATGATTTTGTAAAATTAGCGGTTGCGAGATGCGCGGATCTTACGTGTCAAAGTGAGTTCATCTGAGAAAGAGTGTGTCGCCCGCTGGGGTTTTATACTGCTCCCGTCGTCCATGCCTGTTGGAAACTGTTTTGACAACATTGAGCAGGTCGGCGCGTTGATTTAATTGTTACTTTCAACCTACGCGTCTTTCTATGAACCGCACACTTTTTTATAAATATTGTAAGTAAACGAGACTATCACTGTTTAAAAAGTTTTATAAATGTTTAAACTGTAGTATTGAATGTTAAAGTTATGTTATAAATCGATTAGAATTCGATTATGATGAATAAATTTATAACTAATTTAAAAGAACTCTTTTTTAAAAATAATTGCAGTAATACTGTTTGAATAGTAATGTTGCTCAATTTAGTGAATAAAGCGTACTCGCTGGTCGACTGATGAAGGTAGCCGTCGCGTCGATTCTGGCAGCGAAACTCCTCTTCTAGGTTATCTATCGTCTAAGTACGTAATGTCAAGTCTCGTCTGGACAACAAAAATTTATAAAAATATACTTCCACGTACCTGGTCGTGATTCTGTAAGTTCGGAAGTTCACTTATAGTACTTAATAAGCTGCCAAGACGATTTCCCAAAACCAGCTTGCTTTACTGACAAGGTTAGATTACTCCTTGTTTAATAAGGGCGCCACACAGGTTTATTTCAGGAAAATCACGTGTAAAACCAATTAATGAGATTAAATATTTGCTGATGTTCTTTAAAAACTGGTGTTGATGCTTATTGCACTTACGGCAATTCAAATTTAATAACATACAATCTCTAATCAGAGTTACTTTTGTGATTCAAAATTAATTATTCATTCACTTCTTGAAATAAATTGAGTCAAAGTTTATGCTGCTAATAAATGGGTTTTATTGTTACCCTTGAGAATAAATTTAAACAAACATAAGTATGATAGATACATTAATATACAATTGCAATTATTTCGTTCCTTTATCCTACAAACTAGCTCAGTTAGCACAAATAACTCTTCTAGTTATTACCAGATTAACTTTTAATTTAAATATTATTTTTGTATATCTCGGGCGTAAATTCTTTTAAACACAAGAGATAACTACTATATGCCTATACAGAAGTTAATTATTTAACAGAAAACAATATTTACTAATTCGGCCTCTTTGTTTTAAATATCGTACCTATTTCTAGGTTATGCGTTCGTCACGCTAGCTTAATTATTCACAAATATTTTATACCACTTAAGACTAAAATAAATCTTACGTAGGATTAACAAATCCACTAAATAAATTCAATCACCGTGTAGTAACATATAGAAAGTTTTGATGTTATGCGTCAGTACAAATTTTGTGTTGAAAAAATATAAGTACACACAGATTAATGAAATAAATTGTCACAATGTTACCTTTTTATTTTAATCTTATAGATTAAAATTTAATTTAAACACTCCAGCGGTCGGATTATAGTGACCCTGGTTTATTACACTGCACACGCACTAAGAACAGAGAATAATCGTCCTCTTCTACCAAAATTGGACTAATTTAACTACTGGTTAATTATTTCTCTCTTGTTCTAATTATCGCGCACAAAATAAAATAAATACTTCACTTCGATGCACTATTGTTGATAAACTGTTGTGTAATTACTTGTTTTGACGAAATGGTTTAATGGAAGAACTGTTTACATGATATTCTAAGTTGTTAACGTATTTTGCGGTGACGAGCGACAACCTTTCGCTCTCGCTGATGACAATAAAGTGTAACGGTTCCGCTTGGATTCCGATTATATACCCCCTGGCTTCATGGGGCTTAGGTGATTAATTCATTTAATAAGCTATTTTTTGATTGGCTCCACCAGACGTTACAAAAATGACGCATTGTTTTCTAACCGTCATTAACCGTCATTTGGCGAAGTTGATTGACAGCTATCGTTGTTGTTATTATTACCCTACCAATTTTTCACTTTATATTTACAAATGATGCTAACGCATGTTATCGCACTTATTACAGTTGTGATCGGGGGTTTATTGCTATCAAATTAAAGAACATTTTATTAGCTTTAATTTGATATAGTTTAACACTGGTTTTATTTGCACTTTCTCTGACATTTCTAATAAACAATGTTCAGAGACATGGTTTCGCACTGTCTTCTGCTAGCGAAGCCAAATCCGATTCTTCCCTAGTCATTTACATTTTGTGTTTCGCATAGCGTTTTCATTTAAACGTCCTTGTCGGAACACTAATACATTCGTTATTATGCTTAACATCTATTTATTGAATACAATTACTAAATATTAGCTTAATTATGGCGATACATTACTATGAATAATCCTTACTTTCTAATTACATTTTGGTTCATCCTATTCAATTTAAAGTTACCCATTAATAATGGAGTGGTTACATTCATAATATATTAATAATATTCACTGTTACATTTGGTCTAATGATTGTTCAGTAGGTTTTATTCACACTAGTAGTCCTTTCTACTTATCAATTCGCTGACAATCGTTTGTTTAGGCGTAGCCTAGGCATACCTTTAACATCGGTTTATGCCTTAATAATGGTCATTATTTACATTTGGTATAATGAGGAATTTATTTATTCACTTAAGGTTTCCTCTTACAAGTATCCTTACTTCTTAAGATTACATTTGGGATTGTAATATAAGTTTTAATTTTACATTGTGGCCATAGCTAGTCTTAGTCATAGGCATTGTTATTTACTGGTCATGGTTCATTATTTTCAGCCAAATGCTGTTGCTGATATTATACTATTCTTGTCATTCTTTAAATACTTTTATAAACATGTGATTTTACATTTATGTCATTGACTGGCTTGTTTGACAGCTTATAGTGAACTTGGCTTGTCCATTAGTTAGAGTCAGTCATAGTATTTGTTGTAGTGTCATGCAGCGTATTCCTTACTGCTGCTTGTGGTACTTCTTCTTCTTTCTTCTTCGCTGGTCCTTCTCTTCTTCGCTACTTTCATCATTATTTATTCACTTATATTACTATCGTGTACTTATTGATTCTTTTGGTACATGTCTAGGTTATGTAACACTCTGTCATGTTACATATACTCCCCTCTCAAAATTGATAATTTGAGAGAAATTTTACATTTGAAGAAATTATCATTTCAGTCTGATTTTAATATACTATTACTGCTTTTTTTCTGCATTGAATTCAATATTCTGTTAGTGTGTTGCACTAGATTGAGTTCTTGGCTAGTGATATAATTTTTAGCTTACTAGTATTTTTCAAGTTTCTTATATTCTAAGTCATTTAGTTACAATATGTTTTATTTCTTAAACTAACAATTTCCTGTCTTACAATAATATACTTTTCTTTATCATTACACATATCTTTATTCTCATGATAAACTCTATGGTTCTTTCATTTTTTACCACACAGTTTTTTATTAATAATCCTTGATATATTACCATTTAATTCCCTAACATTTGTAGTGGGTTCGGAATCAGAGTGGCTCACTGTGGCATACATTCTCCGCCGTTCCTTAACTACATGTCCTCAGAATCAGAGGAATCCTCATCTCTGTCTGGGACAAAATAAAAATTGCACGTAGCAACAGTTGCACTATCACAACACATAAAATATAACATATCATTCATTTTTCAATAATATAACATATTCAATATAACATTCAAGGTATTAGAGGTTTCATTGGTATCACTATTCATTCTTTTATACTTTAGCTAACATACTTCTCTTCACAGGTCATTATTTCTTTCAGACTTTACATATTGGCTGGGTTATTTATTAGCCTTATTGTTACTTTTCTATACTAGTTTGTAGGTTGTTTTGGTTATTTTAACATTATTAAATTACACACTTAGATTTATCATTTTACAATTATGCAGTGGCTCTTTAAACATTGAGTTTACAATACTTCACTCTTATTAATAGCTCACAAGTTTTATTCTTAACAACTTACAATTATCCTGAATTATCAGGGTTTACAATATTCATATACTAAACATTTTTGTTAGATATTATTTGACATATCTTGTTGGTATATACAATTAGATACTTTCTTCATCGTTTAATTAACATTCCTGTTCCTCAATAACAGTAGTATTTTGATAATCATTTTTGTTACTTATATATAGACATTTTCCTTTTTTATATCATATAATAATCATTCTCGTTAATAGTTTACTTAATATGCTAAACAGTCTTGGTATATTCGATATGACACACATTTTTCCTTATTATAATATGATAAATATTTTTATTTATCACTTATTTAATTATTCCATTCCTTATTCAAGTCTTCTTTATTATTCGACACTTCGATGTTCTTCCCCTCTACTCCTTCAAGTGTTGGTATCTTTAACACTTACTCTGGACGATTTTATTATATTTCTTGGAGTAGACAATATTTGATAATTAAGATACAATATAACAATATAATACTAACATATTAATAGGCAATATTTGGTTTTCTCTTTCTCCATTCCGTAATAATAATAGCCATCTTCTTTATAACTCACTGTGGTATTCTTCCCCTCTTCTCCTTCAAAGGTTAGTTGGTTAAACCTTTATTCTGGACGAATTTATATTTTCATTGGTTGAAATTAATATAGGAGTATTCGAATAACATCATATCAATATTTTATATACATTTTCGTTATACAATATTTTTGTTTTATACAATACACTAGACATTTTTCTTATCATATAATCATTTGGTTTATAATGAACATTTTTTCCTATCATTTAATATGAGAAACGTGGTTCTTATTTAATACATAATAGATATTTTTGGTACATACACCTATAATACACATTCTTCTTTATAATACAATATGGTAAACAGGCTGGTTATAGGCAATTAGACATTTTCAATACATTGAATCTAATAAATGATCTTCTTGATCACCAATATAACCTTTTCACGGTAGACACTTTTATAACTTTGATACACTAAACACTCTTGTTATAATCATCGTATAATAATATAATTCATCCTTTTATAATAATAATTCCATTAGTAGTCTATATGTTGGGGTTTTCTTGGGCTTCACCATTCTATTGGGTTCATCTTTGGGTCAATTACGTTTCACGGATACATTTTTTATAGCAGTTTCTAGTACAATATGTTTTATGATATTTGGCACCTTATAATAACATCTCATAACAAATTTCCTTATACATAATATTTCTTTAAAGATGCTTGGTTATAGGTACCCTTGACCTTTTTATTTATGGTATCTGTAACTTCATATGTATTATTTTTATAGTCCTTTGTTATGGTATAAGGGCCTACATACAGTACTAGTAGTTTTTTTGGAGATACCTTCCTATCATGCGGCTCTTCCATTTTGCGGCTATCAGATCTTCATCGGCTTTCCGTTTTCTCGCCTTCTTCTTCTCATCATCTTTGGTATCCATGTGTCCAGTGTCCTCCTGGTCTTTGTTATTATTGACTTCTAGTACCTCTTCTAACTCTGGTTGATCGTCATTAGTTTTCTGGTTGGATTTTTCCATTGATTGGTCCCTCTTCTTCCGCAATTCTTTTATTTCTTGGGCGTACCCTTCAATGATCCGGTCCAGTTGTTCTTGATAACCTTTCCTTTTCTTGGAATGCCTTATATTCTTCTTTTGGAAATATTTGCTTTAAGTACTCTATTGTTTATAGTCTTCTTTGTTGTAGCATATTTCTTCTCTTCGCCCATCTTCAGGAAGCTCCTTTGATACTCCTTCCTATAGATTCCTTCTTCACGGTCGACAATTGGGAAGTTACTCATATGAATTAGATCACTTCGAGTCATTTCTATTACTTCTTTTGTGGTCCTTGTCTTCTTGGGGCGTATTATTCTTTTTATTTCCGTTTTCTTAGTTATTTTGTTCCTTTCTTCATGATTTTTAATTTTCGAATTCACTTGTTCGGTGTTTTTATTTCTGGGTAATTCTTTTGTCTCCACTTGATCATCACCCATTGGCAGATTATTTCGTTCTAAATCTTCATTCTCGGCTAATAACTCTTCCGCTTCTTTAATTACCTGAGTCTTCTTTATACCTTCGGCGTCGATCCCCTTATATTGAATATCTTCCTTGTTTCTGTCAAGCTCATTTTCAGATGATAATGAATTTGTGTCTTGTTGCTTTTCTGCTGGTTCATTATCATTTTTCATTTCTTCCCTCCATTGTTGGATGATTTCTTCTCTCCATAGTCTGATATCGTTTATCATCTCCTCTCTTGCCTTCTCAAAGCGATTCTCTACGGGTTGGGGAACTGTTCCCTCCTACATTTCACCATCATCTCCTGGAAACTTAGCAGCTCTGTTGGTTCTGGTTCCTTAGGTTGATTTTCTACGGTGTCACCTGCGGTAATCTCTCCTTCAGGCGTTTTCGTGTCTTTACTCATGGTTTCATTGGGTTCATTTAGGGATTCAAGTATTTCATTATTGTCATCCTCCATTATTGTTTCGATTAATGGGTCGGTATCTGCTATTTCCTCCTCCTGGTTCTTCTTATTGCCCTCTTGGTCTTGGGTATCCTTATCTATATTTTCTGGTAGTGGTTCCATGGAATCTTTCTGTCCATGGTCGTTTTCAAATTCTTCGTTAATGTGATTCTCGTTTTCCCCAGTATTCTCTTTATTTTTCATTAAATCTTCATTCATTGATTTCTTCTCGTTTAGTAATTTCTTAGCCTTTTTCAATTCTTCTTCGAAATCTTCTCTTCGCTTCCGCTCATCTTCTCGTCTCTGGTTCTGATAGCTCATTTCCTCTTCGTCCCGTTGTGCTGCTTGGCTGTAGAACATTTCTTCATTTCGTCTTATTTGGTTGTATCTCATTTCCTCTTCGAATGCTTCTTTTCTTCTATGCTCGTCTTCCCATCTCTGGTAATGGTAGTCCCTCTTCTCTTCGTTTCGCCATGCTGGTTGGTTATTATACCATCTTGTATTCTGGTTCCTCCTTGTTTGTGGGGTTTCCCACTCGTGGAGTCTTGCAAAGCCTTCTTCCATCTTACGTCTTAATTGGTCTGACTCCTCTTTCATCCATCTCTTCTCCTCTTCCATTTTTCGGTTCATCTCTTCACCATCTATTTTCAATATTCTGTATATTTGGTCCCAGTCTACTCTCTCCCTTCTCCTTCTATTTCTCCGGTACATCTTTGTTTTAGTTGACTTTTGTAATAGATCTCATTACTGGTGTTTAATTGGTGTGGTTTCCAAAGTCTTCCTGATCTGAAACTCTTCCTTTAGTTTCACTGTTGAGCAGTCCAATTGTAACGAAACCTGTTATATAGTGTTAAATCTGTATAGGAGTAGTGTTACAAAAATGTTTTTTAAAAATGTTTGTGGAAGGAATAAAAACTGTGTTTGAAGAAAAAAAAATTTATAATTAAAAAAAAATTCCTTTTTTATAGATTAATTAATTAAGAACAATTAATTAATTGTGTTTCATGAAGTTTTGAAATGTGTCTCACTTCTCTAGGAAATTTTATTAGTGTTCTTGTATTTTTTAATAAACTCCAACCACTTATAAGATTGTCTCCAGGGACAATCGATATTTGTTTACTTTTTGTTTTGGAGGTTATCTTCCTTCTGATGTGGTGAAATTCTTGGAGTTTATCGTTTAAATCAAAATAATTGTAAATTGTTATATTTAAGAAAGAAAGAACTATTTTGAGGTGAAAAGTATAAATGTTTTATTAGATAATTGATTATAAGACTCTTGTCGATTATAAAATCGACTCTCAGGGTATCGAAAAGTTACAAGTTTTTGATATATAAAATTCAATCAGGCTCTTTTAACAGCTAGTTATGGTTAAAGTCAGAGAAATCGGGCCAATATTAAAAAAGTATAACGTTACAACAAGTAATTCTTAATACTAGGTACATATATTGAATAGAAATTGAAATAAAATAATTTGTTGTCGAACCGTATAGCTGACGGAACTAGGAGGCGGTGTTGACGACAATTGCAAATGGCTGCCGTCGAGTTGGTAAAATGTCCTCCGTAAATGCGACGTTCCAAATAAGAGATTTTCTTGCAGTATTCACGTCCTGGTGTCAGCAAATCTTCCTTCTGATGTGTTGTAGTGTCTTGGGTGAAGTTTCTGTGTTGTATTTTGTATAGTGGCGTATGTATAAGTTCGTTCACTTTTTGTCATTCAGTCACTAATTTATGGTTATGGTGTATACTGTTTTCTGGTGTTTAATAGTGTTATTTGGTGTAGTTAGGTGCTGTATAATGTTATTTCGTCTCTGGTAATTGTTTATGTCACTCGGTCGATGTTACAAAATGTTTTTATTCGACACTCGCGATTTTCAAAAATGTGTCATTCACTGACTCGCCATTACGGTACTATTAGTTAGGTTAACTCGCTTAAAATACGCTCGTCAAGTGCACCGTACAATGTTTAATAATCAACTCCCAACTTCCTTCACTTTCGACTAAAATCTTAGCCAATGCAGTATTATTCCTTACATTGTTCAAATTTAATTTTACATCCTGTGCATGTTTTAAATTACATTATATAACTGCCTAAACTTTGGTTATTATTCAAATTTATTTGCTAGATGTTACTTAATTTAATCCTTCAGTTCATTCGGCGTATTTTAATATTGAATAATGCCGTTTTATTATGTTTTTTGTCTAAAATTGGTAATTTTACTTTCATTTTGTATTTGGTAAATTTTCACAATCAGCTTTCTGTCATTATGCAAATTCTGCCATTTTTAAGTTATATTTATTATTAATAATCTCATATTGTATTAAAAGGTTTATATTCCCTTAGTTTCTTGCAATTATTTGAATTAGTTAATTTTTAAAATATTATGTTGGAATATATGACTCCCCTCTCCAAATTTTTGAGTTCTGTCATTTCCATTTTTATATATAATTCTGGCTATAATTTTACAAAATCTTTCTAAGTGGTATCTGTAATTATATGGCTTCATCTCTGGTTTATTTTATCTAAATCCCTTTAGTTTAAATGTATTTAAGTGAGTAATTTCTCTGTGATGAAGTTTGGTTTTCATTATTTTGCCTAGATTTTTTAACAAGTTTTTTCTTACAAATTTTTATACAAACAATAAATACTGTGTTATACCCTCTCTGACTTTTTAAACATGGTATTATAAACTAAACATTTTTCAAATATACATAACAATAATTAGTATTGGTTTCAATACTATAAACAGTTAAACAAATAAGAAACATTTTCAAATGATGGTTGCCTTCAACCATTCAGACATTTTTTACAATCAACACTTATTACTAACATAGAAATATTATTTACAAAGGAGGTTTTTTCCCATCTAACATCTTACTTAATTATTACTATAAATACAAGTAATAAATATATTTACAGTTAGGATGTTAGTGGTTCCAAACTTAATAAATGTCCTTATACCTAATACATTTTTAAAATCCTTATTCTATATTTACAAAACCTTATACCTATATCCTTATTTGCTATCTATTATACTAAGTTTGATTAATGCAGTTTTTAAACTGTTTTTTAAATATGGTATTGGGTAATTGTACCCTGTCACTGTATATTTAAATGTTTTTACTCATTTTTAAAAAAAATGTCACTTTAAACAGATTTATAGCTTGATATTATTACATCTATCACCTTCATCTGGTACAAATTATGAGTCACTTAAAGTTGTATATATCATTGTATACACAGTTTGTGGATGCCAAGGAGGAAACATAAGGTTTATTTTTCATAATACCCAAACTAGCACTGGTTCACTTTACACTCTTTGATGCTATTCCTAAATGGTTGTTTAGTCTCATTAACATCAATAAATTGGTTTGTGGGTTACAATGAATATTTGTTCTTTGGGTATTATATTATTATTTCATCCTGGTTCACTGGCAACTCTTACTCTATACACTTTTTTCTCTTAATTTTATTGTACATGTGGTTACTGTTCAAGACTATTTTGTTATACATTTATTATTTGTGTTTTTTATTTATTTTGGGATATGGGGATATGGGTGTTTTTTATAAGAGCATTCCTTCTCCTTCAGGATGCTGTCTTCTTCTTCTTTCTTCAATGGTGTCTTCTTTTCTTCTGTCTTCTTGGACTGGTATCTTCTCCATCTTCTTCTTGATGCCATCGGGTTTCTTGGGATTTCTTCATCTTCTTCTGGTTCCTCCAAATACATCACCTTTTATGGTGGATCTTGCCTTATTCAGGGTTTCTTTCTCATTTACTTATCCTCGTTGTGGGTTTAGTCATATTTTGTTGTTTCTTTGTTTATATACTCCTTACCTTCCTGGGTTATATTTTTAACAACCTTGGGTTATTAGACTGGTTTTGGATGATTCATCACTAGTAACTTGCTTTTATTTGAACCCATATATCACCTCCGCTCGGGTTCGGCAGGTAAATTCAAGATAGGATAGGAATTCTTCCGCCCTGTGCTGCTGGAACCATTTTAATGCACAGTTTTCCAAGCGTTAAAATTTTTCTCCTTAAATACGTGTTCGCTTATTACTAAGAACACAAAACATTCGAAAACTTACTTCAATTTCGGTTGTTTTAGCCACAAGTGAATTTAACGTTGACGGAGTAATTCCCAACTCTTTAGCGATGTCCACTCGTTTCTTATTCCTACTTTCCTTCACTACTTACAAAATGTTTAATTTATCCGCGATCGTAACGCACTTCCTCTTCCTTCCACTCATTTTACGCTCACAATTTATTTTTAATAGAAACAGTAGACCTAACGAACTATTGTCGACGAAGCGATGGAGCTTTACAAGCAGTGAGCAAATACCTTACGTTTCTAGGACTCTATAAGCTACCTCAAATGTTACTCAGCAACTGCTAACTCAACCGAACGGCACTAATTGACGATTCCCTAAAAATAATCCAAAATATTTGCGTTCACACATTCATTTTGTGATATACATTCATTTTGTGAATCAGAACAAATGTGTAAATGAAGTTTCAGAACTTAACGTAGCCTATTACAGAATAAAGGTGTTCAGAATAAAGAGTTTATTTCAGAATAAACGTATAAATGAAGTTTCGAATCTCCAGGGACTTAAGAATTTGATCGTAGTATAAGTGTAAAAAACGAATAAACGAAAAACGTATAACCGAAATAAAATAACACGGAAAGTATAGGAATTTTACCGGGACCTTGGAGAAAAAACGAGTAAGTGTGAAAAACGTATAAGTGAGAAACGTATAAAAGAAGTTTTACTGTAACAGTATATCATAATGACACAATTCATAAGTCAATTAATCTCAACATATAGTAGTTGAATGTCTACCAAACTCATACTCATCTCATTCTAAAAGACCCCACATTTCGTTCAGATACTAAACAATGTACTTTATGTGATATGACATGACAGGAGGGATACCAAGTTAGATTTGTAAATGTATAAAGTACCAAATTAAGTTTGTAGAACGAGAACGTAATGAAATTAAATAAGATATAATAATATTTGGAATCAATTAAGTAAAGTAATATCTTACAAGTGTTAGTAAATGAAATAATTTAATAATGATTAAATATTATGATGTGTATTAATATATGGAATCGATAAAAAAATATTTATGTCTTATAATTAATGGTAATCTTGATAATCAGTGTATTGTGAAATTCAATTTACATTTCTGTAGAATAATTGATTCAATATATAAATATTATTAGCATCTGAACGATAGAGTCATTATTTAATGAACCCTGAGATACTCATCTCTGGCGCCCAACCACAATTACAAGCAGTAAGCATTGTACAATTTATAGAGGAAATGGTCCGCATATAAGCTAGAGTCCGAAAGCGAGCTAGGAGAGTTTCAGGCCCTGTAAGGTGCTGCAGGATGGTGGGAAAAATTCGAAGATCTCCCCTTCTTATCTAGAGTGCGCGCGCATCAGTTCGTTGCTGTCAGTTAGTTGAGTCGGGAGTGACATAGTTTGTGTTTTTACCATCTTGAAAACTTTGTCAGGTATGTTTATGATAATTTATTTCACCTACTTAAAATGTCTGTACAAATTTACTTTCAATCTGTAGGCCTACTATAATAGGTGATTAGGGCTAACAAACGGCACTAGTTTCAAATAGTTATTTAATCGGGTTTGTTTAGCGTTAACCTCAAAATCTGGAAACGTGGTCTGAATATGAGCTACCCTATAAGGTCTGAATGTGGGCTGCCAGCCCATATTCAGACCAATTATTTATGAAGGGCTAATAAAAGCGTTGTTGTTCCAGAATCCCAAGAAAAACTCCCAAATATGTGGCTAAGAAAGTTCGAAAGAAGTGGTCGGAGGAAGATATGAAAAAAGCCTTAATAGCTGTGAGAGAAAAACAAATGGGCACATTAAAGGCCTCAAAAACATTAATGTGCCCCGAGGTAACCTTCAGAGATTGAGTAGGGAAACTGATAAGCCCTTATCAGCTGTTGTAGGCAAGAAGCTAGGAAGAAAACTCATATTGGGAGAGGAGCTAGAGGCACAGCTTTTTTCGTACCTGTTACAAATGGAACAGCGTTTTTTTGGTTTCACCATAGTTGACTTGTGTCGGATAGCCTACCAACTTGGTTTGTAAAATGGTTTACAGCATTCATGTCAGAAAGTGCTGGTCGCTCATGGGCTGATGCTTTCCTGGAGCGCCACAAATATCTTCTTTCTCTTAGAAAGCCATGTGGGGCATCATTCGCCCGAGCATTAGGCTTCAACAGAGAAAATGTTGGTCTTTTTTGAGCTTTTGGATTCGGTTTATGAGAAGCACAACTACCCAGCTGAATGTATCTTCAACGTCGACGAGACTGGGCTAACCATAGTTCAGAGTAGAGTGCCACATGTCATTGGAAGACTAGGAAAAAGGCAGATTGCTGCATTAACCTCAACAGAGAGAGGAGCTACCATTACGGTAATTGCCTGTATGAGTGCTTCAGGAATTTTTGTTCCTCCGATGGTAATTTTTCCTAGGAAAAACATGAGCGATTTGTTGATGAGAGGTAGCCCCCCAGGATCTATCGGTTTCGCACGTCCTTCTGGGTAGGTACAGTCAAACCTCTTTACAAAATGGATGATCCACTTCATAGAAAAAACCCAACCAACAGCAGAATCACCTGTATTGCTTATTTTAGATGGCCACAGCAGCCATGTTCGAAACTTAGACGTGATTGAAATGGCTAGGGGTAACCATATCACAATTTTGTCATTACCTCCTCATTCTACGCGCAAACTCCAGCCCTTGGACAAAACGTTTATGTGACCACTGAAGATCTACTACAGTGAGGAGATAAGGCAGTACCTTCGTCAGTCAAATGGTCAAGTGAGCATGTATCAAATGATGGAGCTCTTTGGTAAGGCATATCTCAAAGTTCAGACGGGTGAAATAATTGTTAATGGCTTCAAAGTCACGGGCATATATCCTCTGAATAAACACACTTTCTCTGAAGCTGACTTTATTGAGGCTGAGACCCAACCAGACAAAACATGCAGCGTCTCCAAACTCAAGAAACCAGGCTGTTGAAAAAATAACAAATCAAGCTCAGACCTCATATCATGACTGTCAACCCTCAACATCTCAACAGGGAAATTCTGGAATTCCTGCATCATCAAGCCAATTGGTCGTCCCTGGGACTTCGCATCAGGACATTCAGCCAGGTACATCAAGCCAGAACTTAGCCTACAGACAACCTGAAAAATCCCCAAGTGGCAATCAAAAGACAAGTAAGCCTAATGTCAAACCAGTGAGCCCTTTTGAAATCGCGCCTGTGCCTGAAGTAAAGGGAAAAGTCACAAATAGAGGGTGAAAAGCATCAGCTTCTTGTAAAATCACTGGAACCCCCTACAAGTGAGCTTCACGAGAATCTGAAAAGCTGTGAAGAAGATCACCCCGGTTTAAAAAAGTCTAAAAAGATGTTGAACTTTGATCCAACTGAAAACCCAGGGAAAGAAAAGCAGACAAAAAAGTTTCTGATGAACACAAGGGGAAAAAGTTTCCTCGCGAAATAACAGTTAAGAAAGAAATGACATACGCTGACAAAAAAAATTGGTCGTCAAAAAAAGAGGAAGATGTCTGAATCTGATGAATCGGAGCTGTCCACACATGAAGTCCTTCTAGATGACAATCTAAGTGACCTAAGAAACACCTCCAGGAAACTTTAAACCCGGCGATGATGATGCCAGTTGCCTTTTCTGTGAGGGAAAATTTTCAAGTGATGTAAGAGGAGAGGTCATGTGCCTCGTTTGTAGACTGTGGGCTCATAGCGAATGCGCCGGGGCTGAAAAATATGCCTACATGTGTGATTTTTGTAAATAGACTTAGGCCTAAACATGTATAAATAAAACAATTTAATGTATCAATAAATAATTTGAAAAAACAACTATTAATTTAATTTTTGTAAAAACCTTTTAGGGGTAGCCCATATTTAGACCACGTTTTCAAAAAGTAAATTTTTGCACTTTTTTGTGAAAAATTCATAAATTTAAAACTGTTGCAAAACTATGTCTAAAAATCAAATATTAGACAGCTGAATAGAGGTTCTATGATAATCACATGATATTATTGCTTATTTTCAATTACTTTTTTTTTAAGTGAAAAATAAAAATGGTAGTTCATATTCGCCCATTCCTCTATTTATCACCAACAGAAAGAATTAGTCCCTTCAGTAGTCTTTATATTTGTCGCCCAACAACGTGGAGCTTAAATTAAGAATTGTATAAGCTCGGTAGAATGAGATGAGTTAGACAGTAAGAAATATATGTGTAAATTTAAATTTCGAAGTTAATGATAACACGTAGTCAGAGTAAGAAATTAAGGAATTTTAAACAAGTTAATAATACTACTACTCTCCAGCACTACAGCCCATGGTGAGACTTGGCTTCCGCTACGACCCGTCTCCACTCATTTCTGTCCATTGCCTTCAGTGTCCAGTTCCTAATGCCCATCTTTCTCAGATCTTCTTCCACATCCTGCTGCCATCTTCTTCGAGGCCTGCCTCTTCTTCTTTTGCCCAGTATCGTTCCACTTAATATAGTTTTGGGCATCCTCCTAACATTCATACGGGATACGTGTCCCAGCCATCTAATTCTAGCTGATTTTATGTGCCTCACCAGGTCTTGTCCACCAATCAACTCATTTATTTCACCGTTATTTCGGATCCTATACATATTCCCTTCCTTCACTGGTCCAAATATCTGTCTCAATATTCTTCTTTCAAAAATTCTTAGAGCGCTTATATCCTTATTTACGAGAGTCCATGTCTCGGATGCATAAGTAACAACAGGTCTGATCAGTGTTTTATATAACATCAGTTTGGTTCTTGGAGTTAGAAGCTTTGATTTCAGTAATGATTGGTTTGCATAGTAGGCTCTATTGCCGGTTATGATTCTATTTACTATTTCGCTGCTCACTCGGTTTTCATTATTCAGAATAACACCTAGGTACTTAAATTCTGTAACTCCTTGGAAACAGTAATGGCCTGTGTGAAGGTCTAGCAGTTCTCTATTTTCCTTCGCAGACACTTTCATGTATTTTGTTTTAGCCTCATTGACTTCCAAACCAATTTTGCTTACTTCCCTCTCCATTTCAATAAAGGTATCTTTTAATACATTTTTGTTCCTGGCTACCAGCACAATATCATCCGCATATGCTCCTAGTTTCCTCGTCCTTTTGAAGATGTGTCCTCTGAAGTCTATCTTGTTTATAGCATAATGTAGTGCCAAGTTAAAGAGGGTTGCAGATAGTGCATCACCCTGCTTTACTCCAGTACCAACCGTAAAATATCGGCTTTTGTTTCTTCCTAGAACTACTTTTCCCTTGAAATCGTTCAGACTGAGCAGTACCAGTCTCACAATCTTTTGAGGTACTCCCAATTCTTCCAATGCTATTCGCAACATTTTTCGATTTACACTATCGAAGGCTTGCCTGAAATCTATAAACAGTATATGGATGTCAATACCATATTCGAAACATCTTTCGAGTGACTGCCTCATGACGAAAATTTGATCGACTGTGCTCCGGTCAGCTCTAAATCCACTTTGATGTTCACTTAGGATTTCCTCTGCATATACATTTAGCCTATCAAGGAGAATCATGGACAATATCTTATAGACACAGCTTAGCAGTGTTATGCCCCTATAATTGTTGCATACAGTTTTATCTCCTTTTTTAAAAACTGGGCATATTACTCCAGTCTTCCAGTCATTTGGCATAGTCTCTTCCTCCCAAACACTACATACTATATCATGAATTTGTGCAGTTAGAACAAGTTAATAATAATAAGGTAAAAATGGCGAGTAATTACAATGAAAATGGTAGTAATGAAGGGGAGTTCGAAGTTAACAATCAAATGGGGGAGACGGGAATATTCGAGAAACTAACCAATAACGAAGTCGCGCCGGTTTCTTCAGAGGCAAGGGGACGGGAAGAAGAAGGCGTAATCAGCGCAATACAACCTACACAAACAAACTTAGACATAACCACAATACTGCAACGATTAACGCAACAAATGGCAGAAAACACCAAACAATTAACGGAACAAGTGGCATAAAACACGAAACAAATGGCAGAAAACACCAAACAGTTAGAAAAAAGAATTGACAATGTTAAAGAGAACATTAACGAAAACGATATTCAATTAAAGAAAGACATTGAACAGTACATTACACAATTAGGCGAGCACAAATTACAAATAGAACAAATCAATGATATTAGGCACGAGAACCAAGAGTTACTGACGAAAATGAGATCGAAAGCGAGGGAAGTAGTGAACGAAGAGATGGAAACGTTCCAAACGCAAGAGAAAAAACACTTGGAGAAAGGGGACCAAGTGATCAGGTAAAATCAAGCTGTGGTCACACAGGAAATTAAAACCCTGAATAAAAAGTAACCGCTAATAATAAGAAAAACGATGAACAGATTAATCAACATAGAGAAGAGATTAGCCGTGAATTAAATGAAGTTAGAGAAACGAGTAACGAACAGATCCAAAAACTCACAATTGTATAAAAGTAGATGGACGGTTGACGCAAGTAAAGGAGGACGTGAGAGCGCGAATTGCACAATTAGGAGCAGTACCGATGCAACGCAGGATCACAGTGGAGCATTTGAAGAGTGTTACATTCAACGGAGAAGGGGATACCCCATGGAGTTCGTAAAGGAGTTGGAGGAGATCCGGAAAGAATATTACGTAAGTGAAGGGGTAAACTGGGTCGCAAGACACCTGGAAGGAGAGGCAGCGATATGGTGGAAGTTAATCCGGAACGATATCACTACATTTCGAGAATTCCAGGAGGCATTCATCGCAAAATACTGGAATCAGATGGTACAAGAAGAGGTGCGTGATCGTCTGGAATTCGGGAGATACAGGTATGAAAGTAGTTTGAGCATGATCCAGTACATGGAGAGATGTATCTTACAAAATCGCCAACTTATCCCGCCCATATCTGATCAACACTTAATAAGGAAATTAGCGCGCCATTACCACCATGATATAGCTGTCGCTACCGTTACAAGATGGGTGAGTAATATTGCAGATTTCCAAATGCTATTAATAGAATTTACAGCAATGCGGAATGTGAACAATGACCGTACGAGCAACCTAGGGCAGCGGTTCCCAAACTTTTTCGGTCATGGAACCCTTCAGAAGACATTTTATTTCCGTGGAACCCTAACTCGTTAGGTTCTCCCAACGTTATTCCTTCTTCCATCTACTCCTATTGCCAGAGTGTATTGCATAACATAGCCGTAGTAGTGTTTGAAATAGAGAGAAAACATTTTATATATAACCAAAAATATTTATTTTGGGACAAGAAAATATTGTATAGGCTATATATAACCACAAACATTTATTTTGGTACAAGAAAATATTGGATATAACCACAAACATTTATTTTGGTACAAGAAAATATTAGATTTACACCTAATGTGATGAATGAAATTGTTTCATTTTTTACTTAAAATAGTTTTGAAATTGGGCTTTATGTCCGACAGCTGAATACGTAAATCCAGGGCGGCATCCAACTTACTCCTAAATTTGTTTTTGGTGTAAGCATAAGCTGAAAAGCCTGATTCGCATCGATAGGTGGACGTGAAGGGGAGCAGAGAACGGATAGCCTTTTCGGCTACTGACGGGTATACGTCTATCAGTCCTACCCAAAAGTCATTCAGTGGCACAGATTCAAATTTCGTTTTTAAAGCAAAGGTACATTGAATTTCAATAAGATCTTCATACTCTGGCACGGACAACATGTGAGGTTTATTTCGGTTGACAAATAGGTTTTGCACCCACTCGATGTCCCTGTTGGTGTCTGGGAAGTACTCCGACAGAGATTTCACGAGGTTCATTAAATGCTCACAAATGTTTTTGTGCACATCAGCTTCGATTTCTAATTCGTTTTCACTCAGAAACTGGGCCAGGAGAGGAAAGCATGCTAAGTTTTTCTCATTTACACATTCGATCCAAAAGTTAAGTCTGGTTTTCAATGATGTTATTTTGTCTCTCACTGCGAACGTGGTTGTATCTTTCCGCTGCAAAGATGTAGTAACTTCACTAAGTTTCCCGAATATGTCAGCGAGGTAAGCACACCGCATGAGCCACTTCTCGTTGCGTAAAAATTCGGCGTATTAGCTAGGCGCGGAAAGGTCCTCCCCTATGAAGAAAACCTGAAGCTCGTTACGCAGCTCAAAAAGCCTGGCCAGGACTTTGCCTCTTGAAAGCCATCTAACTTCTGTGTGAAGTAAAAGCGATTGATGTTGACTTCCCATTTCTTCACAAGCCTTTGCAAAAAGTCTTGACTGGAGTGGGCGAGACTTAACATAATTGACAATTTTTACAGCCTCATTAAGAACGTCCTTTAAGTCAGATGGAATCTTCTTCGCCACAAGAGCATGCCGATGCAAGATGCAATGACTACTGGTACAATTTGGCGCTACATTTTTTATTCTTGATATAGTCCCTTTCAATTTTCCCACCATCGCTGCAGCCCCATCGCTGCATACGTTAACACACTTATCCCAATCAAGATCGTGTTTACGCATGTAACAATTGATGATTTTAAACATTTCTTCCCTGGTTGCATTGGTCTCCAAAGGTGCGCATAGAAAGAAATCGTCTTCCATTGATTCTTCGAACGGATATCTCACGAAAACAAGACTCTCGTCCAGTTGCATTGAAAACGTTTTACAATTTTTCAGTCTCTGAATTAATTCTGCTTCCATATAGTCTGAGATTTTATGAATACGGTCGGACACAGTGTTGTTAGAACATTGGACTGCTGAAACTTTTTTCGCCGCCTCCTCTCCAAGCACGCAACCGACTATTTCTTTCACACATGGTTTGATGAGATCCTCTGCAATTGTATGTGGTTTCCCAGCACGGGCAATCCTGTAACTTAAGAGAAACGATGCTTCAGTTGCATTTTCGTTATCGGTCTTTGCATATTTCTGTAAGCAAGCCACAGCGGCATCTTGGACTTCCTTGTGGTTTTTAAAAAACCTAACGTCCTTTCCCTTTAGGTGCGGGTGGTTTGTTTCCAGGTGTCGTTTCAGCTTAGCGGGTGCCAAGGAACTGTTAAGGAGGATTTTTTTGCAAATGACGCATTGCCCATCCGGGTGTTCTGCACTTCCAATAGGAATGAAACCTAAAGATAGATAAGATTCATCGTATTTCCTTTTTTTTCGAAGATCTTAAACCTTCACTTTCGATCATGTCACTAGTCGATATGTTCGCTTCTTGACCATTAGTACGAGGGTCATCTTTCATCCCAGTTGTGCCCTAAAATGAATAAAATAATAAAACAGAGCGGTCAGACTCCAGGCTGACTCAATTTGTGCACAGAAAAAACTACAGTAAACTCTCGAAATTACGGCACTCAATACAGCGGCATGCCCACATTTTGCATAATAATATTATTACAAACAAAAAACAAAAAATGAAATACTAGCCAAAAGACATTTGCAATTTTTTTCGTAATCCAAATTGATAAATTTTGAATATAAATATTGTAAATACTGCCGTGCAAATGAAAAGAGACGTAAGCGCAGATTTTGAGCAAAATAAGTTTTATATATCGTTTTGTTTCCCAGTGTGAGTGAGTGACGTATCTCAAGTGATTCTGTAATGTGTGATATTGTTAAAGTAATTTTATGGTACCAAAATTTTTAAAAGTCATTTGTTTAAATTTTTATTTTTATTATTTATATTTATATAGTGTAATTTTTATTAGAATTTAGTGACTAGAAATGGATGTCGCTGCCGGCACGTCAAATCGTCCGTTAGCAGACGTAAACGGGGTAAACCATTAAAAAGTGGTGAAAAATCAATAGTTCTAAACGTTTTCACTAAGCTTAGTGAAAAATATAAAACACTTCCTTTTAAAGAGCTAAATAAACTAACTGCTGAATTTACCGGAGTATCTGAAAGAAGTGTCCAAACGATACGGAGTGAAATTAAAAAAACAGGGAAACTCGTTACTCCAGGGAAAAAAGGAAACGCGAGATGAGTGTTTTAGGAAAGTGCGATGACTTTGTTAAAACTGCTATACGTCGTAAAGTCCATAACTTTTTTTTCCATAAAGAAACTCCTACCCTAACTAAAGTTCTGTCAGCGGTAAATAGTGATCCCGATTTACCTAATATGGGCCGTACCAGTTAGCATAAACTTTTAAAATCTGTTGGTTTTGAATTCATTAAAAAAAATAAATTAACTATAATTTTTGATAGAGACGACATATTGATGTGGCGACGGAGTTATTTGAGATCGATTAAAAAGTACAGGCATGACAATCGTCACATTTTTTACCTTGATGAAACGTGGGTTAATGAAGGACATACAACCAGTAAAGTGTGGAGTGATTCCACAATAAAAACACCCAAACAAGCTTTTTTGTCGGGACTGACAACTGGATTAAAGCCAGCAGCTAACAAAGGCAAACGCTTAATAATTGTTCATATTGGCAACGAAAATGGGTTTTTAAATGGGGGGCTATTAATTTTTGAATCTAAAAAAAGTGGGGACTATCATACTGAAATGAATGGAGATGTATTTAAAACGTGGTTTGAAGGAATTATTAAGCTTTTGCCAAATAACAGTGTCATAGTTATGGACAATGCCCCATATCATTCAGTTTACTCCAGTTTACTCGTATATTTGTACTTCAGTTGTAATTCACTAAAATTTTCGGACACATTACAACCAAATTCAGACGTATATGACGGGAAAAAATGTGCGTGTAAGATCAACGCAACTTTGCTTGTGTTTTTGTCTGCTTGCTAGTTCAGAGCAGTTGTTTTCAAATTCAAAGCGTGTGCTTTGACCGAGCAAGCACATTTTTCCCTGTGTACGCATTTACTGTAATTCTAATATCCTTGTATTTTTACTTACCGAACTGCAATGAAGAGCATGTTCTTGAAATTCATCATGTCCAGATGGCAGTGTCTCAGTAGAGCTAGTACTAGAAGTTCCACGTACTATATTTTTGGCACCTGAAAGCCTACCCGTCTTGAGCCAGTTATCCATGGTGTTAGTTAAACTGAACTGAGTGAAGGGAGTAGCGCTAGTGTATTTATAAAACAAAGAACCTGGATGTTGTTAGAAAAGCCAAGAGCGCTCTAGCGTGCGCGCGAGGAATTTTCTCGGAACTTCCATGCGATTTCCCTGGAGAGGTCGCGCGGGTCTGAGACGCCGGGCTGTGATGAAACGACTTCTATTGCCGAGTGCTCCCCCTACCATCGCATTGAGTTCTAGGAACCAAATGACGTGATGCATTTCCTTGTTTGCTGCTTGGACGACAACTGACAATCGAATAGTTGGCCTCGTGCGGTTTTATTTTAAAATCCGATTTTTGAGATTTTTCGCGGAACCCCTACGATCTTTTTGTGGAACCCTAGGGTTCCGCGGAACACAGTTTGGGAACCGCTGACCTAGGGGGCCAACTGCAGGTAAAACGAGAACAATAAGACCGTGCGAATCGCCCGTGGCAGAATAGAAGAATAGACAGACAGACAGACTACCGCAATAACCCAGGACAGAACCAAGTACAAAGTAACAATGAGCAAGGCCGGAGGGAAGTAAACCAAATACAGCACAAGCAAGTATATGAATCACAGGTCAATGCCATTGCGAGTAAAAGTGGAACACAAGCAAGGAAAATCATCAACATCGAATACAAGGGGTCCTAACCCAAAAAACTAATTAAGTCTCATCATAGAAGTAAGTTAGATATAGTATGTAATTATAAGGAAATTAGTACCACGTTTTTAAATGTAAGGGATGATTTATTAGAAGATGACAAAGAAATTGAAAGAACACGAAAATTTAAATGTCCTGAATTGGAAATATGTTTAAATGAGGTACCAGCCGTTGCGTTAATCGACACTGGGATCCAAATAAACGCAATTTCAGCGGAATGGTTCAACAAAAACAAGAACAAAATGGGGAAATTGAATTTATTAAAGTTAACTAATACTGTAGTGAAAGGACCTGTTGGTAAGAAATCCAAGCAAATCACCAAACAAATACTAAAGTTAACTGCATGGAAGTAGTATCGTCAAGGTCACACCGCTTACTTACAGCGTTGCCACTAAGCAACAGTTTCCCTTTCTTCCGAAAAATGCTACACTAGTAAGTAAGCCTACTTAATGTAAAGAATATAACAAAGTGAGAAAGTTTGTAATACATGCATTAGAGTACATTGTTACATTGTCAATAATTCTTAATAATAATTACATCACAATTAATATATTGTTAATAATTAATTAACAATTAATTTCCGTATCTTATACATAACATTCAATTCGACGCGTCAGCTATAGTTTTTTGAACGAATTTTATACGCATCCTGTGTCTTAAGCTTGCCCCATTTAATTATTGAAGAGACACCGCACTATTCGGGACTCAGAAAAATATTCTATTTTTATTTCCTGCGCTGCTTATTAATAATTAAGTAAAAAAATTAGAACTATACTATAAGATGTTACATGCACAAGTAGCATAAAAATAATGGTATGTATAAACGTGAAACGAATTGGATTTCTTAAGAAAATAAGGATAATTTTATAAACAACAAATACAAATGTCTCATGAAATAAATTTAAAATTCCTTATTTATTTATATATATATATATATATATATATATATATATATATATATATTATAACTTAAATCTTTAAATATAGAATTTAAATTTATAATTCTATATTTTATGCATTGTCCTTACTAATTTTATAATTAAAATTTTCCTTATTTTATGAACTATAGAATTCCTTATGACTATTATAAATAAGCAGTATGTTGAAAAACTCACCTTAAATAGGGTTAGTCACACAATTATCACTTTGCAAAGTGATAGCACAGAGCACATTCATAACACTCCTGAAGAAAACACGCACACACGGTTTTTTATGTTTCAATAAAAATAGAAAATACTACGCTTCCCTATAGACACGTTTACCACCTATGTACACTTTTTAACACTCCTGCAGTAATTCGTCTTCGGATTCACTGGACTCAGGTTCGCTGTCACTACTCACACGTAAGTGTATGATGAAGGGCTCCACTGTGGTGTCTCTCGTGCACTGCTTTGAGTAATCGGCTTCTTGTAGTGCCTCCGCATGTCTTACGCACTTCTCCCAGTCTTCCTGAGTTATCCTGTCCAAAGCTTCGTGTGCAAGTTGTTCAATATCGGCCAATCTGAAAGTCGTATTCTTGTTTGCAACATACCGTTTAACTTGGGCCCATATCAGCTCGATCGGATTATACTGACAATGATATGGTGGCAGGCGCACTACTGTATGTCCCATTTCATTTGCCAGTTGATCCAATTCGTACGTCTTCTTGGCCGTTCGGATCTCTTCTTTAGAAAGAAGTTCATCCCTGGTTTCAGCTGTGGAAAATGAAATTCTCTTCTTACGCAGCCACTCCATGATATCCGCTTTACACCAGTTTGAACATGGTGGTTTATCTATTTGTACAGAATGATAGCTGGCATTATCCATCACGATGACAGAGCCTTCTTCCAAGGAGCGCAACATACCAACAAACCAGGTCTTAAAAACTTCAGCATTCATTTCTGTGTGGTAGTCAGATGCAGCTGAATGCTTACTGCCACGAAAGACAAGTTTGGCACCTGCTATGAAACCTGTACTTGCGGATCCAGCATGTGCAATAATCAGCCGGCCACCTCTACCAGTAGGTACTTTCAGCCCACCGTTCCCTCTGGAGTCTTGCCAGATGTATTTATTCGTATGATTCTGTGATATCCAGGTTTCATCCAAATAAATTATAGGCCTGTTGTCCTCCGTACGATGTATATGCATGGTTCTCAAAAACTTCGCTCTCAAGGCAGCAGTGTCTCTGCGCTCCATTAAAAATTTTCGTCCATCGTTGCACTTCTTAAATTTAAAACCAAGCATTTTCAGAAGGCGAAGTACGGAGGCTTCTAAACCAGAATAATTGATTTTCTGACAGAGATCAGCTCGAATTTTGCTTGCAGTGGGGTATTCCCCTCGGTCGTAATATTCTAGTACGGTCCTGCGGACTATTTGTTTATTAAAATCGTCCAGTTCAGTGTTTTTGTGTTCCCGTTTATACCCTTTCCTTGGAGAACTGAACACAACACTCACGCCTTGATCATCTGCCGAAGCAACGGTATTGCTAATACGTTGCACCGACTGTTCAGAAATGCCACAAGCTTCCGCTGTCAATTTTCGAACTTGTGCAAAGTTTATGTTCCTCCTGGCTCCTTCATTATACGCAAGATTTTTAAAAAACTTGTAAACGTTTGCTATGATGACTTTACTTTGTTTTCTAATGTCCTCTCGGCCCGCACGTACACCACCGCTGCTTGTACTCGAACTAAATGTAGGATACTGTTCCTCAATATCACTCATAATAAATACAAATTATTGAAATAAACTAATACACACACTGTCTACAATAAAGACGTCAACCGTTCACATGAAACGCACAAAATGTCTGTCAACAATACTAAGGACGATAAATATTTTGGATGTTTGTTGCTAATTCGTCTCTTCCTCACCTCGTCCACCCAACCTACTTGGAATGGGGTACTGCAACTGAAATGGGATTGGCTTTTGCCACAACAGCGACAATTTTGTTTACAGAAATTGCTCAGTCCTATTTATCTTTGTGCAACGGAAGAAAGGTAGTAGCGCGGGCAGTAAACATACACATTTTTGAGGGGATTGTAAAATGACAAAGGCATTCATAAAAGTGTCAGACAGCAATATTTACCGAAAAGACATGCCGACAGGGTATACGCAATGTGCATACCAAATGTGTACATATACCTAACAGAACGTCCGAACCATATGGCTTAGGAATGACCGTGTAGAGAACAAAAACAGATTCATTTACAAAAGGAAAAAGACCGTGACTATGAAAAAATTAAAGCGACAACAGCAGGCAAGGTCAGCGTTCTCAGACAACTGTCAGTCTGTAGGATAACCGCCCATGAAGAAAATACTTCGTAAAGTTAGGGTGTGTATTGCTAAAAGGTTTAGATTCTAACATAAGAAAAACCAGCGCAGTATAAATAGTAGTTTCAGAGAACTGCAAATCGTAACAAAAAAAAAGCCAAAGAAAAAGAAGAAACGCAAAGATAGAAATTCTGTAGATATTTACGCGACAACAAAAAATATGTTGCCGACTCACACAAATGTTTAGAGCTCAAATACTGGCGCCCAGAATTTAACTGAGTAGTGTTACCCACAACTAATTATTCCTGATAAAACAAATTCATTTACGCGATACATATAAATAAATTTTAAACGAAGAATATAATGTGGATGTATGAAATTTGTTTTCGTAACACTGCTAAAACGCTACACACTGTACTAGCCGGCAACAACGCTGGGCGAGGGGCGTGGAGGTGACAGGGAGAAGCAGTGAAAGTGAGTGACCTTGACGATACTACTTCCATGCAGTTGACTCTAGTAGATGCGAAATTCGGTCAATATGTAATCGATAGTATATTTATTATAGTACCTGATTTCATACAGGACTGGATAATGGGAATAGAATTGCTGCAAGAAAGTGGGTGTATTATCAATTTACCTAACAATCAGATTACATTTAATAATCATGCTACGGAAGGAGGAGTACCCGAAAGTTCCGAGATGCTAACGATGGAAATATACAGAGAAGAAGCTACCACAACAATGATCCAAGAAAAGCTGGAGGAGGTTACAGGAATCAGCACCCAAACGAAGAAAGAGTTAGAAGATGTGTTGTTAAGTAATCGTAGGATATTCAGGGAACAACCAGGTAGGATAATAGGTTATGAACACAAGTTCGTCGTAACGGATAATACGCCGTATTGCATAAGAGGATGGCCAATACCATTAAAATACCAGGAAGCCATCGACCAGGAGACAAGAAAAATGGAGGAATGCGGAGTGATAGAGCGAGCTGCCAGCCCATATATTAACCCTATCGTAACAGTCATCAAGAAGGATCAGTCTGTCCGACTATGTTTCGATGCTCGGCGAGTTAACTCGGTAATTGTACCAGATTATGAAGGGGCCGTACCGATTAATGAAGTGTTAGCGAACTGTTGAGAATATACTGGAAAACTCTACATTCATTCTTAAGTAAGTGTACCTGTCATTGTAGAAGTGAAAGTTTGTATTGTGCGGTGGGAGGTCGAGCTGCCTGGGCGGGGCCTCAACCCGCACACATGCGCGTTTACTGTGAGAGTCTAGAAAAGTAATGTTCTCGAAGTTTTAAATAAAAGGAAAGATCTGGAAGCTGTTTTTCTATATAAATAGAGATGCACTCGACACGTTCAGTTTCAGTTTTAAATGTGCTCTTGTAATGTGTATTCGTGTGTCCGTTTTATGTATACTTGCTACTAAACTGCTCCTTCAATAAAGCGTGTGTTTGCTCCTGTACTTAAATTATTCATTATTTTTACCCATACCTTAACAGGTTATGGGCCCAGTGGCATTTTAAAATCGGAGTGCCTTGTGTAATTGGAGTGCAAGTATAAAATATTAGTGCAAAAATGGAACCGAATATAAAAATTGAAAAACTTCGAGACAAAGATAATTGGCATCAATGGCGCTTCGTAGTACGCACAGTGATGGAAGAGGATGATGATGTGCTGGATGTTTGCGAAGGAAGATTAGCCGAGCCAGCTGCAGGTGCAGAAGATCATGACGCGTTGTTGGAAAAGTTCAAGAAGGCGGACAAAATTGCCAAAAAGTTAATTGTTACAACAATGGAGAGAAAGCCTCTCGAACTTATAATGGGTTGTTCTACTGCCAAGGAGATGTGGGACAAATTGAATATAGCATATGACCTAAAATCTGATGAAAATCTGTCGATGATTCAAAAACAATTTTTTGAGTTTAAGTGGACAGAGAGTGAAAGTGTTACGTATAATATTTCAAAAATAGAACAGTTGGCTAGAAAATGAAAAATCTCGGGGGAAAAATTGAAAAGACTATGGTGATGACTCGTGTTTTAACATCTTTACCACAAAAGTTTAATCATTTTCACAGTGCTTGGGATTCGGTATCTGACGATAAGAAGAATCTCGAAAATTTGACTGAGCGCTTGATGGCAGAAGAATTTAGATTACAAGAGCAAAAGGAAGTACACTAAGAGACGACAGCGTTGCTAGCTAATCTGAAAATCGGTCATAAGGAACAGAAGAATGACTCTTATAAATATAAGAAGAATGATTTGAAACAAGAGCAGTGTTATAAGTGTGGAAGACAAGGTCATTTAAAAAGGGACTGCTTCAGGTGTTATACGTGCAAAAGAAAAGGTCATCAAAGTAACAATTGCTTCATAAATAAGAATAATGGACAGCGAAGATGGTCGAATAATCAAGAAAGAAGTAACTCGTCTTCTGGACAGAAGAAATCAACATCGAGGATAGCACTAATAGGTGACAAAGGCAGCTGTGGCAATCGGGATGATCTCTGGATTGTGGATTCGGGTGCGACGGATCATATGTCGAAGCATCGAGAATGGTTTTCAACGTTCGAAGAATATACAACACCAGTCAGTGTAAGAATGGGCAATGGTATGACAATGTCTGCATATGGTAAAGGCAATATTGACTTTGAAACTTATAAAAATAGTGAACGAGTAGAAGGTACTATCTATAATGTATTATATGTTCCTGATTCAATAATCTGTTTTCTGTTAAATATGCGGGTAAAAGGGGTATAGATTATGAAATAACACATAATGCTACGACATGTACTTTAAAGCATGGTAATGAAATTCTTGTAACTGGTTCCGAATATGAGCCTGGTAGTTTGCTAAAATTAGACATTCAAACTTTAATTCCAAAAGAATGTAACGTGGTAGAATAAAAGAGTACCTAGATCGAGCATTGCCAACGGTAATGTTTTACAATTATGGCACGAAAGACTTTGCCATCAAAATGTAAAACATGTGAAGAATTTTTTGAAAAATCTAAATATAAAATTTACGGATGAAAATTTCTTTTGTAAAGGTTGCGCTTATGGCAAAAATCATAGATTGCCTTTTCACAAAAAGATCGATCGTGCCACTAAACTCGCGAAATAATTTATACTGACGTTTGTGGTCCTATGGAAGTAGAGTCTCTCGGTAGAAAGTTATATTTTGTTTCTTTTAAAGACGATTTTTCAAGTTATAGAGAAATTCATTTTATTCGAGAAAAATCTGAAGTACCGTAATAGAAAAACTAAAATCATTTTGTATCGGGGTTGAGAATCAATTTGCAACAAATATTAAAGAAATTCATTTTGATGGTGGTAAAGAATACGATAATAAAGCAGTGCTCTTTTTTTTAAATAGTAAAGGTATAAAATATTCGGTTAATGTTCCATATACGCCCGAACAAAATTCAATTGCAGAGCGCGATAACCGAATCATTGTAGAGGCTGCTCGATCAATGTTATATTCAAATTCAAACTTACCTCTATTCTTATGGGCAGAAGCAATGAATACTGCTGTACATGTAATTAATAGAACAGGCCCAACAAAACAAAATAATAAAACTCCTTATGAGTTATGGAATGGAAAAACAGCTACTGTTGATAGATTTAAAATATTTGGAACCATGTGTTATGTACATATATCAAAAGAAAAGCGTAAGAAACTTAATAAAAAATCGATGAGGGGTTATCTGGTCGGATATCATGAGGATTGTAAAGGTTATCGTGTATATGTTCCGGAAGTGCAAGATGTCATTATAAGTAGAGATGTACTTTTTAAACCTGAAAGAGTATTAGCTGATTCAATTATTTTGAATTCTTTGAACAATAATAATAAAGAAACTGAAGAAAATGAAATTATAACTCCTAAAAATAATGAACTTTTACTTAAAAATGAATCAAATGAGTTTGAAGAAAGAGAACCTTTACAATCTTCAAATAGCGATAACAATCAAACTGGACGACAATTGCGGGATAGAACAAAATTAAAACCTACAGAATATTATGGATGTCCGATCACGTTTATTGCTGAAAAGTTACCACCTAATTATAACGAAGCAATTACAAGTAAAGAAAAAGATAGTTGGCAACCTGCAATGCAGGACGAAATGAACTCTTTGTATGAAAATAAGACATGGGTATTAATGGAAAAGCCAAAAGATAAAAAGGTGATTAACAATCGTTGGGTTTTTGTGAAGAAGTTCAATCCAGATGGTACAGAACGTTACAAAGCGCGGTTGGTTATTAAAGGTTATTTGCAACAGAAAGATATAGATTATAAAGAAACTTTTAGTCCGGTTGTTCGCTTTGATACAATAAGATTGATACTTAGTATTTCTGCTCGTGAAAATTTACATATCAGTAAATTTGATATAAAAACGGCTTTTTTATACGGTGACTTAAAGGAAGATTAAACAACCTGAAGGTTTTGATGATGGAAGCTCACGCGTATGTAAATTAATGAAAACAAGCACCAAGATGCTGGACTGAGCACTTCACTAATTTTCTTGTAAATTTAGATTTTTGTCAAAGTAAGGGTGACCCATGTTTATACATATATAACAAAAATAATAATAAGATCTTGTAAGCAATTTATGTTGATGATGGACTTACTGCAGCTTCAAATGAAAGTTTGATTGATAAATTGTTGAATGATTTGAGTAAAAAATTTAAAATTACTAGTACTAAAGAAGTTACTAATTATCTTGGAATGGAAATTTGTAGACTGAATGATGGGTCTGTTTTCATTCATCAAAGTACTTATATTAACAAAATCTTAGAAAAGTTTAATATGTCAGAAGCTAATATTGTATCTACGCCAATTGATTGTAATCATGATGAATATTTATCAAAAACTATTGTAAGTAATGTACCTTATCGTAAAGCTGTCGGCAATTTGATGTTTTTGCAAATTGTAAGTCGTCCGGACATAAGTTTTGCGGTAAATGTTGTATCTAGAGTTTTAGACAAACCAAGTGTAGCTCATTGGTCAATTGTTAAACGAATTTTACGTTATCTAAAAGGTACGATTGATTTTGGATTACTATATTGTAAGGATGGCAACTTTAAAGCTTATAGTGATGCTGATTATGCTAGCGATACAGTTATACAGTACGTAAATCAACTTCTGGCGTAGCTTGTATGTATGCAAATGCTGCAATTATTTGGCGAAGTAAGAAGCAACAATCTGTATCATTATCAACAACAGAGTCAGAATTTGTAAGTGCAGCATTAGCAACAACTGAAATAATGTGGTTAAAGAAGCTATTTAATGAATGCGATTGTAAGACTGATAAATATGATTTATATATAGATAATATGAGTGCATTAAAACTTATAAGTAATCCTGAATTCCATCAACGGACAAAACATATTGATGTGAAATATAATTATGTACGTGATTGTTTTCAAAATGGAGAAATTGATGTACATTATGTTAAAAGTGATGAACAAGTCGCTGCTATACTTACGAAAGTAAAATTTGTTTATTTAAGATCTAAACTTGGACTTAAGAGTAAAAACGAATTTTTTTAAATTAATGTGATTGTGGAATGTAGTTTTAGGGAGGGTGTTGAGAATATACTGAAAACTCTACATTCATTCTTAAGTAAGTGTACCTGTCATTGTAGAAGTGCAAGTTTGTATTGTGCGGTGGGAGGTCGAGCTGCCTGGGCGGGGCCTCAACCCGCACACATGCGCGTTTACTGTGAGAGTCTAGAAAAGTAATGTTCTCGAAGTTTTAAATAAAAGGAAAGATCTGGAAGCTGTTTTTCTATATAAATAGAGATGCACTCGACACGTTCAGTTTCAGTTTTAAATGTGCTCTTGTAATGTGTATTTCGTGTGTCCGTTTTATGTATACTTGCTACTAAACTGCTCCTTCAATAAAGCGTGTGTTTGCTCCTGTACTTAAATTATTCATTATTTTTACCCATACCTTAACACGAACTGCGGAGACATCAAGGTAATGAGCAGCATTGATCTGACAAGTAGTTTCTGGCAAATGCCGCTAGCCGAAGAATGCCGTGACTTCACAGGTTTTTTATATAAAGGGAGATGCTACCGCTACACCATTACTCCGTTTGGACTCAAAACCAGCCTAACGAGCCTGACCCGAGGATTGGACCATGTACTTACAGAGAAAGTGAAACGGTTCACAATCATATATGTGGATGATTGTTTATGCGTATCCCGGAGTGTCGAAGAACACATAGTCCACCTGGGATTGCTACTTGAAAACCTGAAAGAGGCCGACCTCACCGTGAATTTACGGAAATCCACGTTTTTCAGAGAGAAGATTGACTACTTGGGCTACGAACTGTCGACCAGAGGTATCAGCGCGTCACCAGACTGCGATATTAAATTTCCCAAGACCAAAGAATCCGAAACAACTAAAAGGGTTCTTAGGATTAACAAATTTCTATAATACATTTACAAGTCGTTACGCCGAAGCGACACAGCCACTGCTACAACTGTTGAAGAAAGGAGTAAAGTTCAAATGGACTAAGGAGCTGGACAAACAGTTCGAGGAGGTAAAACAATTATTCGTAAACACGGTAATGCTCAGACATTCGAATCCTAACAAACGGTTCTACCTACAAACAGATGCAAGTAAAAATGCATTAGGAGGGCAATTATACCAAATTGACGATGATAACCAAATAGGGGTAATTGCATTTACCAGCCGCAGATTCAGGGGAGCGGAACTGAACTATTTTACCACTGAATTAGAACTCTTTAAGTGTAGTACACTGTCTTAAGAAATTCAGAACCTATGTGTTAGGGCGTCCACTTACAATCATAACGGACAACAAAGCACTAACATTTATGAAAAAATGTCAGTTGACAAACTCCCGAATTACATGTTGGATACTTGCAATTAAAGAGTACGATTTCGAGATCATGCATTGTAAGGGTAGCGAGAACATAGTGGCGGACATACTCAGTCGATATCCAGGAGATTCCCAAGAGGATATGCCAATGGACTGTGATGAAGAATTGGAGATTAGTGCCATGGATATCAAGCTGAATAAAAGTTTAAAAAACCAATTACGAAATATAACACAATACCAACAGAGTGATTATAAACTGAGCAAAATTATAATTAAATTACAGAACAATCCGGACAGCCGACTACACAAAATATGTACTTGGCATAATCAGAAATTGGCCTCCAGATGGTCTAGTGGCTAACGCGGGCGATTGATGCGCTCGTGGTCCCGGGTTCAATTCCCGGCGGAGGCTCCATACGGCGTGCACTCAGCGTCGTGAGCCAAAATGAGTAGGCGCTGAGATAACAGCGCCGCCTCCTGGCCGTGAATACCGCAACTAGCGGCTGGTGGCGCATAGTACTAGCCATACACCGTCACACTAACACAAAAAGCCGCGCGGTACGCCTTGGTCCTTAACGGACTGTGGAGCGGAGGTTTATTATTTATTTATAATCAGAAATTATACCGCAAGGAGAAGAGGAAGTGGAAATTAATACTACCCAGAGTTAGGTGAAAATTTAATTAGAGATCCACGCCATGTACGGACGTATTGGAGTAAAAAGGACATACGAATTATTCAAGGAGTATTTCACAGGAGACCATTTATATAAATTTACGAAACAAATTGTCAGAACCTGTGAGATATGCCAGAAATGCAAGGACCACCACAGAAAGGGTATTGGTGAGACTAAACCAATATTACCCAAATCTAAAGGTCAGTTGGTCAGTATAGACTTTTACAGACCACTACCAACTTCAACGAGTGGAGTGAAATATTTGCTGATAGTTGTAGACAATTTCACTAAATATGTAAGATTATACACGATGAAAAAGGCGACTACTACCACAACGATTAATAAATTAAATTTATATATTCAAGAAATGGGAAGACCAGTCAAATTTAACAGATAATGGTGCCCAATTCACTAGCGAATCCTGGGTAAGAAACTTAACAAACCTCGAAATTAAACCCAAGTACACAGCCGAAATCCTTGTACGAATCTAGCGGAAAGGATAAATAGACAGTTAGGGAACATATTTCGAATACTGGTAGGAAGACACCACACAAAGTGGGCTAAGTATATTCGATTAGTAGAGAAATGTATAAATGAAATGTATAACGACACCATTGTGATGACACCACATCAGGCTCATTGGGGTCAGAAACCAAAAAGAGTGTGGGAGCTATACGTTGATAAAGAGTTGATGAAGGACGAAAGGAAGGTAAATCCTGGTGAAATCTACCAGAAAATAAAAATAAAAGGTGAGAAGAGAGCGCAAAAACATAATGAAGAAAAACAGCAGCTTAAGTTCAATATTGGGAACCTGGTATTGATCAGAACCAACGCGATCTCCGACTTGACGAACAAAATTACTGCAAAGTTTTGTGAGCTCTACGAAGGCCCATACAAGGTAAAGGACTTCAAAGGAGGTGCGACGTACGTAATAGCTGAGGTCGACGATCCTGAGTCGGTACGTGGCATTTTTAATGTCAGACAAATGAAGCCATACTACCGTGGGCAATTGAGAATATAATAAATGGGTAATTGAAAAAAAATTTTTTTTTTTTAATTCCTTAATACGATAAAATGTTAAGAAATCAATGTAATAGTAATAATAAGGAATTGTAGTAGAATAAGTCATGTCGCAGTGTAGTTAGTAAGTGAGATTTGTAAACAAACGAGTATCGTGAGAGTTTAGGACGGTGAGGTGTGAATGACCGACCACTGTCAACAAACTAAAATAAGGGAAGTGAAAGTATGCAGTGAAGGGGAATTGTCAACAAACTAAAATGAGGGAAGTGAAAGTATGCAGTGAAGGGGAGACCGTTACTAGCCGAACTGTGAAAGTGAGTCAGTGTGGATAAGGTAAACAAACCCTTGTTTAAATATGTAGAGGCATACAAAATGATTTTCCCAAATTTTGTAGTACAATTGTGGACAAATCATTTTGGGGGACAATGCAACATAACTTTACAAGTTATTAATTAATCCCATATCATGTACAGTCATAATAAATGGACGAAATAGTAGTAGTAATTGATTAATAAAATTTTATTAAATTATTAAGACTGCATAGAGCAGAAAAACTGTAATAGGGATACAGGGGCGAGACCAAAGCCGCCGACACACTGGCAACGGCCAAAATAAAAATACAATGTACATCCGCACCTTGCATGTCATAAACACATAAAATGCTTTGTATGTTCAAAACTGCAAAAAAACGCGCAAGTCCCGTTAGAAAGGAGAGGCAGTGACCTCCAAAAGACAATAGCCCAACATCCCAATGTAAGGTGCGAATTTTAGAAAGTAGCATTTTCTAACAAGTTAAACTGCCAAGTGGTGAAGAACTGCGACAGCGGCCATCCACCCAATCGGAAAAAGCATCAGTACAGCGCGCGAAAAAATAACGATGTATGACTGGATACATTCAATGTATTGTATTGGAAATGGATCCAACTACGACAGAAGAGTCTACGTGAGACCTATAAAAAGAGAACAGTTGAAGAGAAAAGGGGAGTCGCAAGTTAAATTTTGTCATAGACAACGGAGAATCTATGTCGCTCCGCAGAATAACTTAATTATTAAATCAATGTAACTAGAACGGCAACGTTAACGCCAAACGTGTAAATAGTGTATAGAGCGTTATAATGGAGTATAAGTAAAGAATTTAATAAACTATCGCGAAAGCCGTGTGAGTATCATTATAAATCTGAGCGTGAGCTATATGCGAAGAAGTATTACTTATTTATGTGCGCGGAAGTAAGAGGCAAGAAGTATATATCTATAACTGTGCGCGACGCTAGTTAACAACCGCGAACGTGTGTTATACCAAAAGCAGAGCAAAGTGATAAAATGCAAAGTGTCAATAAGTGCAGTGTATAGTGTGGATAAACCGATCATTCAGGAGGGATCCTACTAACAAGTAACAGTATATCATAATGACATAATTCATAAGTCAATTAATCTCAACATACAGTAGTTGAATGTTTACCAAACTCATACTCATCTCATTCTAATAGACCCCACATTTCGTTCAGATACTAAACAATGTACTTTATGTGATATGACATGACAGGAGTGATACCAAGTTAGATTTGTAAATGTATAAAGTACCAAATTAAGTTTGTAGAACGAGAACACGTAATGAAATTAAATAAGATATAATAATACTTGGAATCAATTAAGTAAAGTAATATCTTACAAGTGTTAGTAAATGAAATAATTTAATAATGATGAAATATTATGATGTGTATTAATATATGGAATTGGTAAAAAAATATTTGTCTTATAATTAATGGTAATCTTGATAATCAGTGTATTGTGAAATTCAATTTACATGTCTGTAGAATAATTGATTCAATATATAAATATTATTAGCATCTGAACGATAGAGTCATTATTTAATGAACCCTGAGATACTCATCTCTGGCGCCCAACCATAATTACAAGCAGTAAGCATTGTATAATTTATGTTTATCGCCAACAGAAAGAATAGGCCTAAGTCCCTTCAGTAATCTTTATAACACAGTCAGCAAAGTTTAATATATTTGACCTTGGGTACACACACCAAGCACTTAAAAGTTAAATTATGACCATCTACTTTCTCAGTATGTTCATAGAATCTAGAAATTTGTAGCCAAGTGACGATCCCATATTAATATAAAAATAATAAATGACACCAATAATAAATTCGTGAAAAAACAAAAATACTGGTAGGTAACAAAAAAAACTCTATTTACAAAACAATCAACACAAAACTGTAAAAACACAACAATAACAATTTCCACTATGCTGACTGCGCAAATATAAAAATGACAACAAGCACATGAGAACGGACAGTGAATGATAAATTGGTGGAATTGAAAATCTGTTTAAATTAACCTCCTTTGTGATGTCCGGGTAGTAGGAGTGAAATTTGGCATTCTTTGAACTAGCCAATCATTGCTAAACATTTACAGCTCGCCTAGCAGCTGATAAATAATGTTGCCAGTTCGTGTCACCAAATGAACACTTGTAATATTCAGCACATGTAAAACAATTTCGTTTTAAATCTCAGCCTGTTATTAAAACGTACATTAGCAACACTATTTCCATTATTTCAGATGTCAAAACAGAAGTTACTTGTTGTCTACTTCTCTGAGGTAGTCAGGTGAATAATTCAACAAAAGACAGAAAACCATCCTTGCCACCTGGACGTTGACAACAAAGAGACAAAGGAGACCTAACAGTGACATGGGGGAAAACCAGTCCATTGTCTGCCAAAGAATTAGGAATACTTAGAACAAACTTTCTCCAACATTGACTTCAACAACTATTTTGGCTACTGTACAACTTGGGAAGCAAAAAAAAAAACAAAAATTAACTTGTTAATTTTTTAATCGCTAACAAAAAAATTATCGATTAATGATTAAAGTTAAATATTTTAAAATTTAATGATAAAGATAAAAAATTTTAACAGTTAATTTAATCGTTAAATTTTTCATCGTTAATCGCAAGTCTGCCTATTTCAACTTAACAGCACGGTGCACTTACAACAATAGTGTATAGCCAAATTGACATCAAGGCGTGCCACAACGGCGCTAGCGTTAGCAGATACAGAGAGGTGCGCTACAATAGTGTATAGCCCAATTGACATCAAGTCGCGCCAAAACGGCGCTAGCGTTAGCAGATAGGAGACGGTGTTGTTCTCCCCCATTGTGTGTCTTACACATCTGGGATAGGAAAAGGTACAGCTAGACGCTAGTGACCAATGGTCGATGTTGAACGAGAACCGCATTGTGTAAGGTCACGGCACTTCAGAGAAAAAGATCAGTTGTACTTTTTCTCTAATTTTGTGATTTTCTGTATCTTGTCGAAACTCACCAGCGGATATAATTTGTAAACTGACAATTTGGGGGGGGGGAGTTAGAATCATGATTACTAAAATACATAATACTAAAAATCTATCAGTAATCAAAACACATAGATTTCTACCATAGGATGTAAATTGATGATGTAAGCTTTTAATTACATACAAGTCATTACATATTTTATATAATGGTATATTTTCTTTTCTTTCATGCTGTTTTAAGCTGGTTACATTGGCATCATGTTTCATGTAAAGGTGTCAGATGCCTCATGTATTTGATTTTTGTAAGTTTGGGCAGATGTGTGTAATTAGTCTGGTGGGGTATTTTGTGTCGGTTGCCCTATTTAAGTGTTCTTTCAGACCTCTTGTTTTTTATTATAACCTGATCTACAGTCTGCTCATGTTTTCAGCAGAATCTTTTTTTTTGTACATGTTTGGATTTGCACAGGACTTTGTTAAATGGTGTTAACCTTTTTGAACTGTGATTTTTCAGTTTATTTATATATTCTATATAAGCATATATATATATATATATATATATATATATATATATTCTAATGAGCAAATAAATGTATATGGTTCCAAAATGATTTAAAACGACCCAATCCAGCTATGTTGCAATTGTTACAACTAGAATTCACAGATGAAGACGTTAAACAGTTAACTTGTGCTCAAACTACTGGACATCTGTAAAACAATGAAAAGTGCCTGCATTGAGTAAGAGTAATGGCTTCACGTATCCACCAAAGCCAACACGCCTGCTTCCGTTAGATCCACTCAGCAAAAGTCTACTAAAAGGTGGAGATTTTTCAGATAGTTTTCTCTATCTTTTCTTTTTCAAAACTAGACTTAACATTTCAACTAAGATTCAAGCCCCACTCAGTTTCTTCAGATCATGTTCCTAACCAAAAGTCCATCATCAGTTTTTTAACTACCATGGCTAAGCACAAAGAGCAGGCTGCACTATCTAGTTCAATGGTAGGCCCATCTCATTCAAAAGGTCAATTTTTCCTCACAAGTCTTCATCTCACCTTGCTTTGCAAAGCACTTTGGTATGTGATCCCAATAGATGATGTCCTGTCTGCAAGTCATATCTTCTTCTGGAATGTAACACACTTTTATGTCTGGGCCTGTCTGACCACTAGAAACAGGCCACAAGTTTCAAACTCGGCGTGTACCAAGTTTCAAAACCCTGGTCAGTGTACCATTTGTAACAGTGCTTCCCAACACTTTTACATTTTCAGCACCTGATCATCAGTCACTGAAGAGAGGAGATTAACCTTTGGTTCTTACAAACACTACTTTGAACCCTACACATTCCTATTCACTTCCATGAGAGAAAATAAAGAAGCGTTGTTGGCTACATCTCAGGTATCACTGCATTTTAATAAAAGCCTCGTCATTGCCATAGCCATTCTAGATTCTGTTTCTCAAGGTTCATTTATTTCTGAGCACTGTTCGTAGTAGTTGGCATGTGCTTGTGTGTATAGTACTTTAGTTATTGAAAGTATCAGGATTGCTCAAGCACTCTTTCATGGTGTTTGTCAGTTATGTACTCAGACTTTAAGAGGGGAGGCGATTTCCCTTAGTCAAACCCTCACAGTCATGAAAAACATTACCCACAGGACTCTTCATTTTGTGGTACTGCCTTCACTTAAGGAGGCTACAAGGAGCTTGGATCTAGTTCATCTTACCTTCGACACTTATGCTGTGGTGGGGAGTGGATGTGGTATCCACTGTTCTTACAGACCAGGTTGCTTCTTTAGGTTCTTGTCTCCCAACCACTGTAGAGGCTAAATTTGGTTCTATCATTTCTCCCAACTCCCTTTGTTGTTCCTTGTGAAAGACCAGTAACATTGACACTGCCAGATTCAGTTCACTCTCATCATCTTCATGCAGCATTCCGTCAAGTGTCAGTGGCTTCTTGTGTGGTGTTGACAGCATCTTTGACTTGTCCACAAGATGATCATCCTCAAGCATTGTGTAAAACGTTCTGGGAGGCTGAAGTAACAAATTGGCCGAGGTTAACTTTTGGAATGGCATTCTTGAACCCAGAAGTTGGCAACATTATTGCTACGGAGTTAGCAGAAATTTTATGACAGGTTAATGACGTTTGAAAATTACTTGGTAGATGCATACTTATTGGATGATGCTGCATTACCTCTACAACTATGGGCAGCCCTGAATCCAGTTTACAGATGAGTACAAATACATTGTTTGACAAAATACATGACAGAGTAACAATAAAATATGTTCAACAGATGTGAAATCTCAAGGCTTAAATCTGTAAGACTGATGTCACATTGTTACCTGTATTAAACAAACATATACTTAGAGTAATTAATATAAATAAATAATATGATTAAAAAAACTGATGAAGCAAATGCACAAAATACAGACTTGCACAAAAAATAAATTTAAAAATTGCTAATTTCACTGGAAAAATCAAATTAAAAAGAAAATTAAAATCTAATAAAACAAATTTAAAATATAAAATTAAAAATAAAATAAGAAAAAACTTAGTTTGTAGTCCTGGACACAGATGTCTACAACTGATGATCAAGTGAGAAATATGCATTTTAATGAAAATGAAAATACAACAATTTGGATGCCCTAAGAATAGTAGGGATGCCCCAACTTGTAGTAGTGTGCCGGTCGTTTTACGAACCGGCGATTAAATACGAAAAATAAAGCGATAATACTGTATATTTATTTCAATCACTTTCTGCTACAGTCCGTTTCTTGATGTATATAATACTTTAATATTTATAACTAAAATTTACCTCAAGATATACTTTTTTCCTAATAGGAACATGTTTCGAGAGTTCCTGTACTCTCATCTTCAGCCTTCGCCATCTTGTTTCTGCCAGAAACAAGATGGCGAAGGCTGAAGATGTGAGTACAGGAACTCTCGAAACATGTTCCTAATAGGAAAAAAGTATGTCTTGAGGTAAATTTTAGTTATAAATATTAAAGTGTATATTTATTATATTATATAAATAATAATTAATAACGCGTGATTGTTTAGCTGTTTCTGTGTTTAACGTTTAACGAAACGGCGAAATTTAGTTTGCCGTGGGACATGCCAACGCACCCTAGCGGTCGCCTTGTTCGCCTGGATGCTGCAATTCAGTAAAGCGCATTTCCATACGTTTTTCGCTTGTCTCATTTGGTCGCCCACATAGTTAACATCACGTACCTCTTCGACAGAGCGGAGTCTATTTTTTGTAAGGATTCTATCACCCAGCATGGGTAGATAAACTCACACAAAACTGCAGTAAGTTGCATTAACACATATATTATGCGTTTCATAAAAAATAAAATGTACATTTCAATATAGTAAGTGTGAAAGGAAGTTGTTAATTTTACAACCGCATGGCGTATATCAGACGTAGTCAACATCCAATATATATATCTGCAGTATTCAATATAACCAATATAGTAATTAAGAAACAATATTTGTCTGTTTCACTGTAGTGCGGGAAAATCCTGCAATTTTAGCCAATGTCGTAGTTTTTCAAATGTAATAACACGTGCTAGTGCATAAATAGACAGGTTACAGTGTGTCAAACGTTTGCCCACATGAGCATAATCATACTTAAATATTATATGTTGGTTTTGGGGGAGTCTAAATTTTCAACTAAAACAAACCAAGTAATGAGTTTAAAGGGTTACGAGTTGGCCAGTTCAAATTGTTATATACGGTTCTACCCAGTGTACGTGACGCCTTAGAGTGAGAATAAGTGTTGGGACCAGTCCTAATTAATTATGTATGCGCAGGGCCCCTGGTCTGGGCATGGACGCTGGCACAGGATGAACATCTCCGCCTGAACGAGTAACAAAGACTCTCGACTTCGCCTGTCGTAGGGGACACCAACATGACCACGTCCAACCAACACCACAGACCCTGGAAATAGGAACTTCAACATCACCAGGTGACCTCAAACCATTTATTATAATTTTATTTGATCTACATAGACACCCGGATCTGTGCTGTTAACACCTTATAACACTTGTGGAGTATGAGTGATACACTGTCACATTTAGATCATCTTTCAAACGTTTTAATCAGGCCCCACTTTAACTAGACAGAATTGTGCGCGGATTTTGGGGGAACTTTGTTGATAATGTACTAACTTGGTATTAAGTGTAAGCCCGGGGGCTGGCATGCATCCAAGGCCTATCACATTTAATTCACTCATTATTTTCTTTCTAGTTTCCAGTAAAAGGGGGGTATTTCAAGTATCAGGGGACTGGTATTTCCATGTATGTAAGGGGGGAGTTCCATGTGTGACAGGATGAAACCCCACCGGCTGGTAGGGTTTAGCTATAATTCCTGTCAACTTAGTTCAGACAATCACTGTCATTTCACATATTTAAAGTACATTTTGGGGTTAGGTAAGGGTAACAAGCTTCTGATTTAGTAACAGCCCGGCCCCTGCTTAATCCTGTATAGGCAGCCTTGTATGCAGACAGGCATGCTCCAGGCTTAGGAACATGTTGGTTCCCGGGCCAATCCAGTTTTCTTAAAATGTTACATAACGGATCAGGTCATATAATTATTGTAAATTTTTAAACGCTATCGCTAAAATATATTTCTTACACAAAATTACAAATTATTATCTCAGCAAATTCACAGATACAGTTAAGGTAAAGGAAAGATGGTGGCTTACCGTCTTTCCTATTTATTATCCTCAGCTACAAATTTTCTGACGTATTGATTATAATCTTACCAAGTTTAAGAGCACTTTAATGTTACATCTGGCATTTTGGTCAGCCCAGATTCATGGGAGCACTAGTGATATCTTTATACTTTTGGATGTCTGTAGAGAAATGTCAATAAAAAAAAGGGGTATATAGGCGAGTGGCTATGTTTTCAAAATTATAAGGGTGTCGGTTACTGATATAGTGCGACTTATAATGTGGATGTGATGGAGATATATATATTTATATTTATATGTGTATTTATGTCAATTATGTATGTTACTTTTGTGGGTTATGTGTGGGGAAGATTTATTTATACAAAAATATTTGCATCATAAAAAAAACAAAAAGAAAACAATTGTTACATATATATATATATATATATATATATATATACTATTTATGTGATTTATGTAGGTGTTACTTTTGTGGGTTATATATGGGAAGATTTATTTATACAAAACAAATTTTGCATTTATAAAAAAAAAACAAAAAGAACACAATTGTTACAAATATATATACTATTTATGTGATTTATGTAGGTGTTACTTTTGTGGGTTATATACAGGGAGATTTATAAACAGCAAATTTTGCATTTATAAAAAACAAAAAGAAAACAATTGTTACATATATATACGCTATTTATGTAATTTATGTTTGTGTTACTTTTGTGGGGTATGTGTGGGGAAGATTTATTTATACAAAATTACATTTATATAAAACAAAGGAAACCAATTGTTACACTATATGCTATACACTCAATAAATGATATTGTTGGTTATAACAGAGAGTTTAATTGCAAGTCCCGTCCCACTGGACCCAGTGCATTTTGGCTTCTCTAGGCTTTGGCCTAGTTTTAAATAACTAGTGGCCCCTCTTCAAAAAAAAAAAAATTTCAAAAAACAATTTTTTGTATAAAGCATAAAACATCTAAAGAGGGGTTACAGTAGCTGCTACAAATATCTCACAGATAAGAAGCTACTGGAAATGAAGTCTGTGAAGTCACAAGAGCAATCAGTCAGTGAAAAAGAATTGGATCAGTCAATCTGAGTTGGAGCTGGAGAGCTAACAATAGAAATATACAATAGAGCATACAAGAATATATGAGACAAAGGCTGAAACTTACTGAACAATGAAAAAACAGCAAAATCCATTATGATGAAAACAATTCATTATCTTGTTCTACAAAGATTAATCCAAAAATGGTTTCTTCTGGTTCCAAATTGCGTTACTCTAGTACTTCTCGCATGTCCCACACCACTCTGCCCCTTCTGCTTATAATTCAGTAGTTGTTTGGGAATCTGGCAGTCATCTGTTAGGTGTTGGATAATCCTATTGAGTATACTCGTAATGACGAAAAGAATTAATTACAGAATAATATCAATAGATCATGAAAAAAATTACTTTGGCCCGTATCTCCAATAGACCAAAAATAAATAAACTTGTTAGCCTTGATATACTTTGTTCTATACTTCAATGCTTTTTACTTACTTAAATGGATAAACTTGAATGGAACTTTAAAAATGTTTCAGTGTATCAATCAAAACAGTATTAATAATTTAAATAGGTAGTTTTTATTCATAAAGAATGGTTTAATATTGCAGATTTAATACCCATGTTTTCAGTGAAGTTAAAAAGATCTGCAACAGTTCAAACAGTTCTGTGGTCCAGAAACCAGAACTCCTACAGTTTGCTTCTTTACAAGAAAACAAAATTATATACACAATTTTTGTACGTTTTTATAACACCCACCATTTTTGCACATTACAATTTGTACTTACACTAACTTTTATATATTTTTTTTATTAAATACTGTAACAAGATACAAGATGTGAGATAGTATTTAAGTGTGTTTTGATTGTAATTGTGTTGCTTGGAGATACGCACCGGTATCCACAATAATGTTGTATAATAAAATGTTCAAATTATAATTATTATTATCAGTCTGATTGTGATTGATAAGTATGTGGGTATCGCTGGTTAACTCTTTTAATTTAAAAGTATTTCTCGCACTCCGCTAGTAACCTCCCCACTTACCATATGTGGATATTGTTGTTCTGTTAGGTGACTGCTCAGCTGTAACACACACGCTACATATACAAGTAGATATTCTGTTTGAATATCAAACGTGACTAGCATGCACAATAATAATAATATAACAGCTAAATAAAGTTCTGAGTTATCAGGAATATTTGAATTCTTCCGCCACCTTTTGGTAGAACTAGCTATGAAAAAATGAACTATTTTAAGTTTCGAAATTAAACTCTTTTTCCACTGGTAACAAAATATAGAGGTTTATTAACAGTTAGGAATGATATAAAATCTTTTAAAAATTAACAATCATTTACTAATAATTTTACTGAGAATAATTACAATGAACAAATTTGAAATGAAACTCTCCTTAGCCTCAAGGCTGGTAACCCTGTTGGTTATACAATAGTTTTTATTTTGAGAGGTTATGTCCTCTTACATAAGTTAATTACCAAGTTCGTGTGGTTCTTTTAAGTAACATGATGCCAGATACAAGATGTGGCGTTTTATAATGATATTAAATGAACAATTAATAAAAAACGAACAAACAAATATTAAAATAGAAAATTGGTACCATATAACAGATAATTATGGTATTATCGTATGCGGGAATTCGTACGCAGTATACAGTAGTTGCCTTGACAATAAACAAGTGCGTTGGTTTGCACTGCTAAAATGTATTATTATATTTTAATAATTCACTGTGGGAATTATTTATTTACAAGAGAAAAAGTTATCAAAAAAAAAAAACTCTTGTTATAGTTTTCATCTGGTTTGGATTATATGAGAACAGACTTATGACAAAAAGGTGGCAAATTGCGGTTATGATTTTAAGGTTATCTCATAACGTGAATTGTTATTAGAGTTAATTATATTAAGCATTAATTTCTTCTTAATCTAAACATACATATATTATTTATAATATTTCTGATGCATAACTATCAGTAGCATAGAATATTCTTTCGCATAAAAATTAAAATATTTATCTTCAATAGTAAAAAATCAAAAAACAACGTTAGTCAATTGAGCGACTATTTACTGTGCTCGTATTTTGTAATAAGTACATTAATCGTGATTCTTTTAATTATGAAAAATAATTAAAATATTTATTTATCATGTTAAAAATTGCGAAATAATTCTTTCGTCAATTCTGATAAATTTCATCAGCATTATTATACTTCGCTATTATTGATTAGCGTAGTATCTAAACAATCGGTATTTACAGAAATTTTTATTTCTGTTTTATTGTTAATTAATGAAAAATATTGTACTCCCTGGTTTATTTTTCGCACAACACTCGCAAATACGATCGATATTGTACACTGATCGTATTTAAATCTTATTCACTCCGCACTGTACACGTTAATGCTTGTGTTGTATTTAGGTTAGGTGTATGTTGGTTACTGATGTTTACGTGTCGCGCACAATTCAAAAATAAACTTCTTCATATATCTGGTTCGCCGAGTGACACGTCCTGTCTAGTTGATGATTGATAGATGGCTGTGACGCTCCTTCGGAACGTCTCTGGCTTGTCTGCCGATTTCCATTCATTCGATTGGCTGAAATGTTTGAACTCTCCGACCCAAAGTACCTTGGCTTATTAACATTTTTAATTTTTTACCAATTTTGCGTTTGGGTTTGATATTAACATGACGTCAGCACTGGTGCAAAAAATAATTAAAAAGTTTAAAATCGTAATAACTTTCTTAATATTTGTCTAATCGTTAAACGGTTAGTGTCAATAAATCGTGGACATCCTGAGCTTTAAATAAAGTAGAAACAAGATTATAATCCGTCCATTATTTAAATCACTATAACGATTTTATTGATTTTTATGGTGCATCTTATATTTAATAAGTTTATTACACCAAACTTAACTAATTACACTAAAACACTTTTGATTAAACGATCTGAGTCTATTTCTCAACTTGTTTAATACAAAATTTGGGAATAATTGTTACCCAATGTCTGATCATGTTACCCAATGTCTTTAGCGTCCATATTCGATTATTCACAATTGTCCTTAAAACTATTTTTCCTTATCTAATAACATTGATATTGTAATCTAACAATAATATAAACGTCTATTTACATGAATTTGTACTTTAGTATATGTACAGGGCTGTGTTTCATATACTATTAGCATTGTTTCAGTACCCTCCTATCTCTTTTCTTAAAATTGTCACTTTATTTATGGTTTTTCTATATAAGGTATATTATGTTATAAATGCAACTAGTGTACAATTATAGTACCTAATTCATTTCATATATTTGTCAGCTTTTAGCTATCTGGGAACCCTTCAATTTCTAGTAATGGGTTTGTTTACATTAGGTCATGGCATGGTAGTCAGTTATTTTTTGATAGATCAAGAACTAAATTGTTATTGTTATACTTGACATAGATTCTCAAAGTAGTATCAGACATTCTTCTGATCATTGATAACATTTTTATCAACTTTTAAACAAGTTTGTATGTTGCATTTTGCATAAATAACTTGCTACCTACTGTTTGTTTACATTCTGATTCCACCATCATGGTCATTTAGTTTTTAATAATTTATCTATAAAATGACTATTCTCATGGTTATGGTCTGTTCTCATAGTAGTGTTAGGTGTCCCTCTTACTACTGGTAACGCTCTCATTAATCTTTGTTTAAGTTTTAATAAAGTATCTTGCTTAACTAGTTGGTTACATTGCCTCTGCTTACTTCTGTCTATGCATTCATAGTCAGCTAGTTTACAATATTTTGGTCACAAAACTATTGTCATTATACTTATAATCTGTTCTCATAGTAGTACCAGATGTTCATCTAACTACTGGTAATACTTTCATCAATCTTTGTACATGTTTTAACACTGTATTTTGTTTAACTAATTTGGCATATTAGGTTCCATTTCTTCTAGCTTTGTGCTATCATATTTGGTCTACTTTATTTGTAGTGTATTTCAATATAATACACTGTTTACTAGGGTGTATCATTACTTATAATGAATCTTTGATTGACACAATTGTTAATGGTTATTTGGTTAAACTAACATGTATGATTTTTTGTTTCATAGGTGCCTTTCCTATGGGGTTATGTAACAATGTACAACATATTCTATTGCAGCATTTTGCTACTACTAACATGACTTCAAGATGGTATTCTATTACAATAGTTTAATTGTTTTAATACACATGTTTACACTACTTCTTCTTAAACAATAATACAAATATTCTTGAACTAATGATAATACCTTTCTTGTCATGGTTTGTAACTAATTTCTGTCACATTTATTTGATATTTAACAAACTACTTTGTTTGTTATTGTTCTTTCTCTGGCCTTTCTTTGTATTGTATTCTGTTTTGCCGTGGCATTCAGTTACATTTCTTTTGAAATTTACAAAGGTTTTTATTGTCCAGTTCTATGAACAATAATATAACTGTTCTATTTTACATTGTTTGGTGGTCTTATGATTATCTATTTGGATCACAATCTTCATTAAACTAGTCACACTAACTGTCTGTGTATTTCTGACTATTTAATTCTTGATGTTTCCACTATGAAAGTAACACATTTTCTTCCACTATAAACCTTATCACTGGAATTGTTTGTGGGGTTTATTAGGTTAAAATTAGTTAACTGGTCACAGGTTTTCACACTTATATTAAGTACTCACTATAATTGTTTGTGATTTCTTAAATGTTAAACACTGTTTCTTCATAGCTGACAATCACTATTCTTTTAGTTACTAGTATTGTCTCTAGTACACTTGATGAATGATTATTCCTTGTATGGTCTATCCATTTTCTTCTCTCTTCATGTCATGTTTCCTTGTCCTTCTTCTTTAGGTTTGAACGTCTTCTTCAATGTTTTCATTGTATTAGTCGTTGTTCCATAATATTTATATTTGTCAATACATCGGTTTGTCTGCCATCATTGTGGTTGCTCCTGAGTTGTTTCTTCCTTTTTTTGGCATAGTTATTTTTGTTGGTTCCCCTCACTGTTGGAATCCTGTTGTCTTCTTTTACACTTTTATTATAGTCATTTTCTTCATTTGTTCCCCTCACTGTTGGGATCTATTGTAGTCATTTTGTTGATTCCCCTCACTGTTGGAATCTATTTGTAGTCATTTTGTTGATTCCCCTCACTGTTGGGATCTATTGTAGTCATTTTGTTGATTCCCCTCACTGTTGGAATCTATTTGTAGTCATTTTGTTGATTCCCCTCACTGTTGGAATCTATTGGTAGTTATTTTGTTGATTCCCCTCACTGTTGGAATCTATTGGGCCTGGTTACTAACATTTTATTTTGGCTCAGGGTTATTTTCTTTCTTCATTTCGTGTATGATGCTGCTATGTTACACTTTCTTCTTCATAGTCGGAACTTTACACTAATATATCTGTAGATACACACTTTTTGTTCACATAGTTTTATTTATCTAGAAATACTTTCATGCTTTCCCGTCACTTGACGTTATATTTGCTTACTTTATGTAACTACCATATTTGGTAACGTTACATATGCCTTCCTATAAGAATTGATTAATTCTGAATCAGTATATTTATTTTTCATTGAAGAATTCATCAATTGTTGTACGTTTCCATGTTGATTCATATGCTTTTTACATATATCCCTTAACTTTCTTCTATTTGAATCATAATTATTTCTTCTCTATGTAATTATCTCCCTTGTTTATTTAGTTCCCTAATTCCCTAACATAAGCTTAGCTGGGGCAGTTCAGAGCGGCTCACTTTGGCTATTCAACTCCACTGGCCATACTAACTTCAATAAATACGGAGGCACATCATCTCCTTCAATAATAATAAATGATTGCTGGCATTATTCATCAGTCAATTCATCTCAAATAATCAAAAAAATAATAATAGTGGTCGTTCTTCCGACAAATAATAAATATCCTTGGGATTAACTCACGCATCTGCGGTTTATACATTGTTATACTCTCTTTTTCTTGATTCAACTCAACTAAATTCTTCACATATTATAGGGATACTTGGTTTTACATTTCATCACTGGTATACTCTCATGATTGTCTTCGTTAGTATATTACTTTTCATTCTTCTTCGTCATTGATTAATCTCTTCTCTTTGTATCACATTGAACGTCATCTCGTCATATTCTTCATTTTAGGGTTTACTCATCTAGATATTATTCATGAATACATTTATTTTTTCTCTTTTCTTAAGGCTTCAGTTGAGATATATAGTACATGTGGTATTGGCTTTCTTCTAGTAAAAAACACTAGAAAACAATGTGGTTGTGTGTGGTTTCTCGTCTACATTAATACATTTCTTTGGGTTTGTTCCTCCAACTTCTTATCTTCTTCTTCTCTCTTCATTAGCAGTACGGGTGTGATGGTAATTTACTTGTTGGCTTGGCTCTTGGAAATTTGTGCCAAAGATGTAGGTTGTCGTTCTCGTATTTTACATCTCTTTTTTATAGTACGGGTAAGATGTTGAATTACTGGTTGACTTGGCTCTAGGAATTATATATACTTTTATATAGTTATGCCATAGGTCTTGGGTGTCTGTCTCGTATAGTACCTTTTTTTCTCTTTATTAGTACAGGTAGGATGTTAATTTTACTTGTTGACGTGGCTCTTGGAAATATATATACTTTTATATAGTTATGCCATAGGTCTTGGGTGTCTGTCTCGTATAGTACCTTTTTTTCTCTTTATTAGTACGGGTAGGATGTTGATTTTACTTGTTGACGTGGCTCTTGGAAATATATATACTTTTATATAGTTATGCCATAGGTCTTGGGTGTCTGTCTCGTATAGTACCTTTTTTTTCTCTTTATTAGTACGGGTAGGATGTTAATTTTACTTGTTGACGTGGCTCTAGGAATTAGTTGTGCCAGGGATAGAGTTTGTCAGTCTCGTATAGTACTTCTTTCTTTCATTGGTAGTACGGGTATGATGGTAATTTACTGTTGATGTGGCTCTTGGAATTTGGTGTATTATACATACATTGGTGCCAATGATGGAATTTGTCGATCTCGTATATTACTTCTTTTCCCTTTCATTGGTAGTACGGGTGTGATGGTAATTTACTTGTTGACGTGGCTCTTGGAATTTGGTGTATTATACATACATTGGTGCCAAAGTTGGAATTTGTCGATCTCGTACAGTACTTCTTTTCTTTAGTAGTACGGGTAGGATGTTTATTTATTAGTTGACTTGGCTCTTGGAATTATATATACTTTTATATAGTTATGCCATAGGTCTTGGGTGTCTGTCTCGTATAGTATTTCTTTATTTTAGTAGTACGGGTAGGATGTTCATTTACTAGTTGACTTGGCTCTTGGAATTATGTATACTTTTATATAGTGTAATAAAACAAAATATTTAGATTAATTTATGTATGTAAGAATGTGTAATGATGTTCCACTTTAGAAACGTCAATTTGGTAACGTTCTTGGTCTTCGTTAACCCTCATTGTTGGGCTAACCAATTTTGTAACAATCCTTGTGGTTACAAAATAAAATCTGTGTGAATTGCTGTTGTAACAATTTGAAAAATAAAAATAAATTAAAAATTTATTTAAAAAAAAAATTTTCTGAAAAATATTTTCTGAGTAACTTGGTTCTTAAAATTTAGGAACAATTCGAGTTTATTGGTTGTAATTAGAAATGTGATGGTATTGTGTTTATTTTGGTAATAGTGTCACTTTCAGTAAATTTGTTTAAAAGACAATCTGGTTAACTCCAAGTTTAGGCGAAAAACGGCTCTCTTCTTCTTCTTGAAACGTTGTCGTTTCGTATATACCGCCTTTCGGTTAGTTGGGTTTCTTGATTAATTTACCTGTTAAGCCTTTTTATAATAAAAATCAACTCCAAATTACCAAAACAGAACGTTTATTAATAAAAATAATGAATTTGTTCGATTAAAATCGATGTTACAATGTAGTATCGACTCACTCAGGGCCGGTCGATATAAACAGTTTACATTAGTATTATAAAAATATGGTTCTTTAAACGGTTATTTAAGATATAGCCAGAGAAGGTTATGGGCAGGAAAGTATAACACTTACAATTATAAAATGCCTTAATATTAAACAATACAATGATAATTAGAAATAATAAAAGTTTATATATGATTTTTATTCAAACCAATTGCAGCCAAATGTCGTTTTCCCACTACAGAAATGAGAACAGCATGTATCAAAATGGCCGACTGACGCATGCGCGATGAAGCCTCTAACATTGACGAAGTATTTGTTGAAATAAAGATGTCCTTTCTTCGTGTAAATGGTCTCAGCAATTGTATATGATCGTCCTGGATATATTTGAATGTCACTGGTGTATGATGGAATAGTTCACTTGGTGTAAAATGTTGTTATTGGATATATCTCATTGTGTCTATGTGTGTCGGTTTTAACCTCGAATTTTCAGTCTGTATATGGCGTGATATCAGTGTTATTCCGTTTAATTAGTTTTATGTGGTTCAGTTTATTGGTGTTACACTGTTCATAGGTTAACTTCACCACTTCACAATAAATAAAATAGTTCAAAATAATTTTATACAAAATTTCACGGAACTCGGTTTATAATGTAACCGCCATTAAAGGTTATTTCTAGCAAATATTCACATTAAGTGCACTCGTCAACGTATAATAATGAACTGTTCTGATTTCCTTCGTCTCCTGAAAATCTTAGCCTATTTAATATATCTTATACATTGTTTCAAATTATCTTAGCTTCCGATACATTTTATTTTGATACATTATGCTCAGAAAATAATTTCGTTATTAGTTAACTGTACGAAATATTAAATACATATTCGGTTTCATTATTCTATTCTGCTTATTTTGCTAGTAATTAATTTAGTGTTACAAAGTTTCATTAGAAAATTATATTTCTTACATTTTTGGAAGGTAGCCTAAAATTATACTTCCTGTCTTCTAAGCAAATAATAGCCATTTTCCCTAATATAATTATTATTCTGTTAAATCTGAAATTGATATAATTGTCTATTCTTACTTAATTTATTGCAATTTAGTTTATTAATGATGGTTTTTAAATACAATTCATTTGTCTATGACTCCTCCTATGATAATGTCAGTTAGTCCATTCCAGTTTTAATGGTAATTTTATTAGATAAATAAATAATTTTACTTATATAATGACCATATCTTTAGAAAGCCTTATTTACATGGTATACTATATGTTGAGTTTATCTTGCATAAATATTGTCAGTTTAACTGGCTTATAAGACTAGATTTATTAATTATTCTGCAGTTTAAATTCATTATATGGCCTAGATTTGATGTGTTGCTATTTGCAAAATTTTTACCAATGTAGTTATTTTATATCCTTCTCTGACTTCTTATCCTTATATACTTTATTAACAATTAGTTCTTTGACTGGTATAACAGTGATTATTGATTGTACAATTAAAATATAACACCTATCTCTATCAAAACTGGTACCTTGAATAATACCTTTTATGTGTATTGATTACCTAGTAACATAATTAAAAATATTTTATAACATTGGGAATGATATCTACTTTTAGATAGGGTATTCCAAATTTAAATTGACAACAAAATAACAGCTTATAACAATAATATCTCTTACTAATAATTCTTATTTGTCTCAATTATTATATGGAACAGGAACATAACATCTTGGTTCCATATAATGGTTAACACTTCTTAAAACTAATTATTAACAGTCTGCTCTGTATTTCCCCATTTTAAAAGATTTATTCCCCCTCTCTAAGTATAACACTGGCTATCTGTTTCTTATTCATTCTATGGAATGTTCATATAGCTTCAGTACCATTTTATTAGTAATATTACTATTTCATATCAAAATAGATACTGTTCACAAAACACTTAAAGTTTATTACTTTGTACTGCAACTCATGCACCTTTTTAAAGTTTATCAGTTATAATTCGATAACTTACACTTGTCCATGGTGATTTATTAATATTATTACTAGTCCTTTTCTAGCTTTACAACATGAAATATTCAACCATGGGGGAACTGTGAAGATTTGTTCATACAAACTAAACAAAAACTTTTTGGATGCACTGTTATTTAATACTATTAACACTTTTGGTTTTTGTCAGTTTTACATTGTGATATGGTTTTTTGGGGTGTTATACTTTCTCTTTGGACATTCATTTATTTTTGGGGTTTTTGGGTTCTCTCCCTACGGGGTTTCTATTTTATATGGGTCGTCTCACTTCCTTCTTCTTTCTTCAGTATTTTTGGTCATTCTTCTTTCTTCTTTCTTCAGTATTCTTGTTCATTTTATATTTCTTCTTCCTTCTTTCTTCTTTCTTCAGTACCATTTCGCTGTGTATGCTTTTGTTTCTTCTGGTCTGGTTTCTTTGTCGGGGTATCTTAATTGCCTGCTTCTATCTTACCTGGGTAATTTTGTTATTCACATTTTTAGTTTTCTGGGTTTTTAAATTTGTAGTATGTATATTATTTGCAGATTTTTCCTTTATTTTTACTTTTCTTGTGAGTATATTAATTAATAGTGCCTTTTAATTGATTCTCATCTGGATATTCCATATATTAGAGCTTTATTAATGATCATTGAGTAATGTATTTGTGTGGATTATCTGTCATGCTACAGATTGCTCTCTTCCAGAAGTGATTAGTTCAGATCATACTTAGTTTGTCTGAAGTAATTGCTTATGATATTTCATTATAAATTATATTTCTTTACTTCCTTCACATTCCTAAAATTTTTTCTTCTATATTTTTGAGCTTATCTATATTTCATTATTAACTGGATTCTTCTTGATAGTAATAGTCATCTGATGTTCATTATTTTTTATTTTTCCATTTTCTTCTTAACTTGGTTCTTTATCCTTGGGATATTTATTCCCTAAAATTCCCTAACACGTTAGCTGGGGCAGTGTCCAGAGGGGCTCTGTAGGCTACACTCTCTGCTGGCCATACTACGTCATTTATTGATTACAGAGGCAAATCATCTCTGATCAATACATAATAATACTGCTGGACTTATCTACAGACAGTTATTAATAAAAATTATATAAGAATAGTCCACCTTATGACTATATAAAAAAAAATTAAATATCTTTGGATATTTCACTTCGTATATGAACAAATCTATTAATATTTCTATCTTAGTTAATTTCTATCTCAGTTACTTTTCTCAATGGTTAGCTCTGCTGGCATTTTATCTCTCCTTATGGTTGGAAGCTGGTTTAATATAATTATCACTTGTTATTCAGTGTAAAGTTTTTATTTATTTTTAATTCTCTGTCATATTTTGACTGTTATTACAATCTCTTTCTGGTCATTGGTAGCATATATTTTGTATTATATTTTTGTTCTTTTCTTAATTCTTATGAATCGTTCCACTAGTATTTTGTTCTTGCAATTACTCTTTTAATTGTCTTTCTTATAATTGACATTTATTCTGTGATCATATTTTTCTTATGGATTTATTTATACATAGTTTTTTCTTTCTTTTTCAAAATTTTATTCTGCTCTTGCTTTTTATCCAAATGCACTCTTTAATTATTAATTCCATGTGGTTAGTATCTCTGTTTATTTTACATAAAATTCTCATTAATTTTACTTCACAATAAGTTTATTCATTTTAATTGTATCAGTGGTTTGTACTGCCATTTCTTTATTCTCGAAAGTTTTTTAGAATTGGTCCCATATATAATTGTTTGTAATATATTATCCAAATTCTTTTCCTTCTTTATTAATCCCAAAAGTTGTTCAAATATAAGGTAGTAAATTGTTCTTACTTGATTTTTGAATTTTTTAATAAATAAATTCCCTTCTTTTTGTTCATTTCTAAAAGTTGGTTCAAATATAAGGTAGTAAGTAGTTCTTGTTTTTTAGAAGTTACATATTTATTCTAAATTCATTTTCTTCCTTTTATTTTCCATAAAGTTTTTTCATAAATATTTGGTAGTAGGTAGTCATTACTTCATTTTTTAATTTCATTGTAATATTTTATAAATTCTTATTATTCTAGAAATCGTTTCACAAATAATAGGTAATAAGTTGTTCTTACTTGATTTTTGAATTTTGTAATAAATAAATTCTTATTCTTCTTTATCTCCTTCATAAATTGTTTCCTAAATAATAGGTAGCAAGTTGTTCTTACTTCGTTTTTGAATTTTTGCATTAAATAAATTCTTTTTCTTCTTGTTCATTTCTAAAAGTTGGTTCAAATATAAGGTAGTAAGTTGTTCTTACTTGATTTTTGAATTTAAGCACTTGAAATTAAATCTTCCATACATTCAATTACTCATAATATTTTTTCATGGAAGCCTGGTTATATACACCCTTTATCCTTTCTGAATCGATTTCCTTTGTTTCATAAGTATTATTATTTTTCACATTGGATATGATATATGGTCCGGTGTATAACAGCAATAACTTCTTCGTTATTCCTTCCAGTGTGCTGGGTAGTTCACGATTTTTTAACAAAATGTTTTCTCCCTTTTCATATATTATTAATTTACCACTAGCCTTTTGATACTTATTTTGCCGTTTTATCTGGTCTTCTGCCACCTTGTTGTAGAATTTAGCTTTGTCAAATCTGTACATATGGTTACTGGGGAACTCGAGGATATCCGTGATCTCTCGTGGGGGTGGTTTCTCGTACATAGCAGAGTATGGGGTTATCCCTATAGCTGGATGGTATGCCAAGTTGAGGAATTCCTCCGTGGCTTCTAGATAGTCTTGCCACCTTTTTTGTTGATGGTGACAATAAGTTCTTAGGATCCTCCCCACTTCTCGCAACACCCGCTCTGCCGGATTACTGCTCGGATGGTAGACCGAAGTCTTGTATGTACGAATCCCCATTGACAATAATGTATCTCGCCATTTTCCACCCTTAAACTGGGTTCCATGATCAGTAATGATCGAAGATAGTTTCCCCAGGTGTGGGATATACTGTTCCGTTAGTATCCCCAGAATTTTCCGGGTAGTCGCTCGATTAGTAGGGTATAGCTCAACATACTTGGTGAAGTGGTCCATTATGATGGTTAGGTACCGATATTGGTGTCGACCTCCACTACGGGGAAATGGTCCGCAAATGTCTAGGAACACCTTCTCCAATCTTGCTTGGGAAGTGATTGGGATCATCACACCTTCCTTCTTCTCATTATTTGTTTTTACCAGCTGGCAGATTTTACAACTCTTTATATACATTCGGACCTTCCTATTGATGTTTTTTATATGGCAGCTCTCCTCCAGAGCTTTTATTACCTTGAGTGCGCCATATGCCCGTAACGTATGTGGTAGTTCACTATCAATTCCCTTTCGATCTGTGTTGGAACAACCACCTTCCAGATCTCTTCCTTCAAGGAGGTTTTAACGAACAATATTTGTTTATTTATCTGGTAATATTCAGCAACGGTTTCGTCTCCCTCTTCTAGCCGAAGTTTGAGGTTTCTCAATTTCGGGTCCGCTTGTTGGTGGGTGCTCATGTTGGTCAATATTGTTGTTAAATCGGCTTCCACATTGACCCGGGATAACACATCCGCTACTACATTCTTTTTACCTGGGATGTATTCCCATTGTACATGGTATTCTTGAAGGGCAAGTATCCACCTCGTTAGTCTGCCATGGGTCGTCTCACTTCCTTCTTCTTTCTTCAGTATTCTTGTTCATTTTATATTTCTTCTTCCTTCTTTCTTCTTTCTTCAGTACCATTTCACTGTGTATGCTTTTGTTTCTTCTGGTCTGGTTTCTTTGTCGGGGTATCTTAATTGCCTGCTTCTATCTTACCTGGGTAATTTTGTTATTCACATTTTTAGTTTTCTGGGTTTTTAAATTTGTAGTATATATATTATTTGCAGATTTTTTCTTTATTTTAACTTTTCTTGTGAGTATATTAATTAATAGTGCCTTTTAATTGATTCTCATCTGGATATTCCATATATTAGAGCTTTATTAATGATCATTGAGTAATGTATTTGTGTGGATTATCTGTCATGCTACAATAGTTATGCCATAGGTCTTGGGTGTCTGTCTCGTATAGTATTTCTTTATTTTAGTAGTACTAGTACTATTATTTGCAAATACAATTTTCTGAATCCTTTACATAACTTCTTTGGGAACATATTTTTTCACATTATAAAATTACAATATAGTCAACGTTCATTTCATAGTTATACAGTTACTTCTTATTTAATATAAACACATAATAATCTTCATAGCAATATTCCATCCTTTCTTCTTTAGTCAACATTTATTTCCATAATTATATTTTCATCTTTCACTTTTTAATAAACAATAATCTTCATCGCCACATTTCACTTTTTACCTTTATATAGTTAACAGTTATATTCACAAGTATATTTTCATCTTTCATTTAATATCCATAACAAATAATTTTCATCGCTATTTTTCACTTTTAATCTTATATTTTAATCTCCGATATATCGTTTCATTGAAGCTTGGTTGTATTATTGGTTATCATAATAGTCGGTCCCATAATTCAGTGTATTTTTATTCATTTTAACCATAATCATCGCTCTCCTCTCTTCTTGTCGTTCGGACTTCTCCAGTATCCATACTCCTGTCCGTTCTTGACATATATCGGGCTATCATTTGGTTTTTCCATTTGAATGCTATTAGGGCTGTGTCTGCCTTCCGTTCTTCTGTCTTCTTTCTCTCGCTCTCTTCAATATATTTGTGTCTATGGTTCTCCTGGTTGTCGTAAGTATTGACATTTGATAACTCCCTCAATTCTGTTTGACCGTCATCCGTCTTCTGGTTGGGTGCTTCCATTAATTGGCTCCTCTTCTTCCTCAGTTCTCTTATTTCTCTGGCGTATCCTTCGACAATCCGGTCCCATTTCTCTTGATAGCCTTCCTTTTTCTTAAAATATCTCACTCTTCTTTTGGAAATCCGTGGTTGAAATGCTTTGTTGGTCATCTTCTACGTTGTTACATAATCTTCCTCTTCGTCCATTGTCATGAGACTCCTCTGATACTCCTTCCTGAAGACCCCTTCTTCATGGTTGACGATTGGTAAGTTGACCATATTAATCAGACCACTTCGAGTCATTTCAATTAATTCTTTTGTAATTCTTGCCTTCCTTGGACGCATGGTTCTTCTTTCTTCCATTTTCACCTCTTCCGTTTCTTAGATTATTTGGACCTTCTTTTCTCCATTATCTTCGGGCTCTGGACTCGCTTGTTCTATGTTCTTATCTTCAGGTACTTCTTCAACCTCCATTCGATCGTCTACTATTAATTCTCTTCTTATCTTCTTAACACTCTCTTCTGTCTCTTCACAACATCTTTTTATTGTCTTTCCCGATTGCTTGTAATCATCCTTCACTACCGTGTTTATTGACTCCACGCTCTCCTTGTCATCTCCCTTTATTCTCTTATTCATTCGGTCTAATCTCCTATTGATCTCGTCGATTTTCTGGTTGGTTTGGTCGATTTTAATCCCCAACTCTGCAGATAAATCCTCCTTCATGATAGCCATCCTCTTCTCCAATAGCTCCTGTTTGTTTCTGTCCGTCTTCCATCCTCCTATTGGTTTCACTTATTTTGTTATTTAATTCCTCCCTCAACAATTCTATATTTTTCTGGCTCTCCTTCTGGCCTTCTTCTATTTTCTGGTTAGTGGACTGGCTGGTTTCCTCTATTTTGCTGTTCAATTCTTCCTTCAAAGTTTGGTTGTCTCTTTTAACGATTTCTGGCCATCCTTTAGTGACTCTATTTTTTGATCTGTGGATTTACTGGTCTCCTCTATTTTCTTGCTTGTTTCATTCATTTTGGTATTTAAGTCTTCCTTCAACGACTCCATCATTCTTTTCATCCACTCTTGAAATGCTGACTCTCCGGTTGATATTGTTTTTTCAGGCTGGCTTGTTTCCGGTAGAACTTCTTGTGGTATGACTTCCAGCTCCTCACCGTCCGGTTGTTGAACCTCCTCCGCCGGTTCAAGTGGTTTATCCTCCAGTTCTAATAGGATTTCTTCAACGTCTTCCGTTGATGTTGCCTCCTTCTCTTCCAGTCTGGCCTCCCTCTCTGCCTCTGCTGCTCTCTTTTTTGATGTTGATCTCCTTGTGTACATCTTGTCGCTAGCAATGTACTTGCTGTCTCTTGACGGATTTGGTTATTAAATTACTGGTTAAATTGTCCGTTTTTTCCCTAATCCGCGCTCAGACGTTGGGCGCCAATCTTGTAACAAGATACAAGATGTGAGATAGTATTTAAGTGTGTTTTGATTGTAATTGTGTTGCTTGGAGATACGCACCGGTATCCACAATAATGTTGTATAATAAAATGTTCAAATTATAATTATTATTATCAGTCTGATTGTGATTGATAAATATGTGGGTATCGCTGGTTAACTCTTTTAATTTAAAAGTATTTCTCGCACTCCGCTAGTAACCTCCCCACTTACCATATGTGGATATTGTTGTTCTGTTAGGTGACTGCTCAGCTGTAACATACACGCTACATATACAAGTAGATATTCTGTTTGAATATCAAACGTGACTAGCATGCACAATAATAATAATATAACAGCTAAATAAAGTTCTGAGTTATCAGGAATATTTGAATTCTTCCGCCACCTTTTGGTAGAACTAGCTATGAAAAAATGAACTATTTTAAGTTTCGAAATTAAACTCTTTTTCCACTGGTAACAAAATATAGAGGTTTATTAACAGTTAGGAATGATATAAAATCTTTTAAAAATTAACAATCATTTACTAATAATTTTACTGAGAATAATTACAATGAACAAATTTGAAATGAAACTCTCCTTAGCCTCAAGGCTGGTAACCCTGTTGGTTATACAATAGTTTTTATTTTGAGAGGTTATGTCCTCTTACATAAGTTAATTACCAAGTTCGTGTGGTTCTTTTAAGTAACATGATGCCAGATACAAGATGTGGCGTTTTATAATGATATTAAATGAACACTTAATAAAAAACGAACAAACAAATATTAAAATAGAAAATTGGTACCATATAATAGATAATTATGGTATTATCGTACGCGGGAATTCGTACGCAGTATACAGTAGTTGCCTTGACAATAAACAAGTGCGTTGGTTTGCACTGCTAAAATGTATTATTATATTTTAATAATTCACTGTGGGAATTATTTATTTACAAGAGAAAAAGTTATCAAAAAAAAAAAACTCTTGTTATAGTTTTCATCTGGTTTGGATTATATGAGAACAGACTTATGACAAAAAGGTGGCAAATTGCGGTTATGATTTTAAGGTTATCTCATAACGTGAATTGTTATTAGAGTTAATTATATTAAGCATTAATTTCTTCTTAATCTAAACATACATATATTATTTATAATATTTCTGATGCATAACTATCAGTAGCATAGAATATTCTTTCGCATAAAAATTAAAATATTTATCTTCAATAGTAAAAAATCAAAAAACAACGTTAGTCAATTGAGCGACTATTTACTGTGCTCGTATTTTGTAATAAGTACATTAATCGTGATTCTTTTAATTATGAAAAATAATTAAAATATTTATTTATCATGTTAAAAATTGCGAAATAATTCTTTCGTCAATTCTGATAAATTTCATCAGCATTATTATACTTCGCTATTATTGATTAGCGTAGTATCTAAACAATCGGTATTTACAGAAATTTTTATTTCTGTTTTATTGTTAATTAATGAAAAATATTGTACTCCCTGGTTTATTTTTCGCACAACACTCGCAAATACGATCGATATTGTACACTGATCGTATTTAAATCTTATTCACTCCGCACTGTACACACGTTAATGCTTGTGTTGTATTTAGGTTAGGTGTATGTTGGTTACTGATGTTTACGTGTCACGCACAATTCAAAAATAAACTTCTTCATATATCTGGTTCGCCGAGTGACACGTCCTGTCTAGTTGATGATTGATAGATGACTGTGACGCTCCTTAGGAACGTCTCCGGCTTGTCTGCCGATTTCCATTCATTCGATTGGCTGAAATGTTTGAACTCTCCGACCCAAAGTACCTTGGCTTATTAAAATTTTTAATTTTTTACCAATTTTGCGTTTGGGTTTGAGATTAACATGACGTCAGCACTGGTGCAAAAAATAATTAAAAAGTTTAAAATCGTAATAACTTTCTTAATATTTGTCTAATCGTTAAACGGTTAGTGTCAATAAATCGCGGACATCCTGAGCTTTAAATAAAGTCCAAACAAGATTATAATCCGTCCATTATTTAAATCACTATAACGATTTTATTGATTTTTATGGTGCATCTTATATTTAATAAGTTTATTACACCAAACTTAACTAATTACACTAAAACACTTTTGATTAAACGATCTGAGTCTATTTCTCAACTTGTTTAATACAAAATTTGGGAATAATTGTTACCTAAACAATGTCTGATCATGGCGTCTTTAGCGTCCATATTCGATTATTCACAATTGTCCTTAAAACTATTTTTCCTTATCTAATAACATTGATATTGTAATCTAACAATAATATAAACGTCTATTTACATGAATTTGTACTTTAGTATATGTACAGGGCTGTGTTTCATATACTATTAGCATTGTTTCAGTACCCTCCTATCTCTTTTCTTAAAATTGTCACTTTATTTATGGTTTTTCTATATAAGGTATATTATGTTATAAATGCAACTAGTGTACAATTATAGTACCTAATTCATTTCATATATTTGTCAGCTTTTAGCTATCTGGGAACCCTTCAATTTCTAGTAATGGGTTTGTTTACATTAGGTCATGGCATGGTAGTCAGTTATTTTTTGATAGATCAATAACTAAATTGTTATTGTTATACTTGACATAGATTCTCAAAGTAGTATCAGACATTCTTCTGATCATTGATAACATTTTTATCAACTTTTAAACAAGTTTGTATGTTGCATTTTGCATAAATAACTTGCTACCTACTGTTTGTTTACATTCTGATTCCACCATCATGGTCATTTAGTTTTTAATAATTTATCTATAAAATGACTATTCTCATGGTTATGGTCTGTTCTCATAGTAGTTTTAGGTGTCCCTCTTACTACTGGTAACACTCTCATTAATCTTTGTTTAAGTTTTAATAAAGTATCTTGCTTAACTAGTTGGTTACATTGCCTCTGCTTACTTCTGTCTATGCATTCATAGTCAGCTAGTTTACAATATTTTGGTCACAAAACTATTGTCATTATACTTATAATCTGTTCTCATAGTAGTACCAGATGTTCATCTAACTACTGGTAATACTTTCATCAATCTTTGTACATGTTTTAACACTGTATTTTGTTTAACTAATTTGGCATATTAGGTTCCATTTCTTCTAGCTTTGTGCTATCATATTTGGTCTACTTTATTTGTAGTGTATTTCAATATAATACACTGTTTACTAGGGTGTATCATTACTTATAATGAATCTTTGATTGACACAATTGTTAATGGTTATTTGGTTAAACTAACATGTATGATTTTTTGTTTCATAGGTGCCTTTCCTATGGGGTTATGTAACAATGTACAACATATTCTATTGCAGCATTTTGCTACTACTAACATGACTTCAAGATGGTATTCTATTACAATAGTTTAATTGTTTTAATACACATGTTTACACTACTTCTTCTTAAACAATAATACAAATATTCTTGAACTAATGATAATACCTTTCTTGTCATGGTTTGTAACTAATTTCTGTCACATTTGTTTGATATTTAACAAACTACTTTTTTTGTTATTGTTCTTTCTCTGGCCTTTCTTTGTATTGTATTCTGTTTTGCCGTGGCATTCAGTTACATTTCTTTTGAAATTTACAAAGGTTTTTATTGCCCAGTTCTATGAACAATAATATAACTGTTCTATTTTACATTGTTTGGTGGTCTTATGATTATCTATTTGGATCACAATCTTCATTAAACTAGTCACACTAACTGTCTGTGTATTTCTGACTATTTAATTCTTGATGTTTCCACTATGAAAGTAACACATTTCTTTCCACTATAAACCTTATCACTGGAATTGTTTGTGGGGTTTATTAGGTTAAAATTAGTTAACTGGTCACAGGTTTTCACACTTATATTAAGTACTCACTATAATTGTTTGTGATTTCTTAAATGTTAAACACTGTTTCTTCATAGTTGACAATCACTATTCTTTTAGTTACTAGTATTGTCTCTAGTACACTTGATGAATGATTATTCCTTGTATGGTCTATCCATTTTCTTCTCTCTTCATGTCATGTTTCCTTGTCCTTCTTCTTCCCTTCTTCTTTAGGTTTGAACGTCTTCTTCAATGTTTTCATTGTAGTAGTCGTTGTTCCATAATATTTATATTTGTCAATACATCGGTTTGTCTGCCATCATTGTGGTTGCTCCTGAGTTGTTTCTTCCTTTTTTTGGCATAGTTATTTTTGTTGGTTCCCCTCACTGTTGGAATCCTGTTGTCTTCTTTTACACTTTTATTATAGTCATTTTCTTCATTTGTTCCCCTCACTGTTGGGATCTATTGTAGTCATTTTGTTGATTCCCCTCACTGTTGGAATCTATTTGTAGTCATTTTGTTGATTCCCCTCACTGTTGGGATCTATTGTAGTCATTTTGTTGATTCCCCTCACTGTTGGAATCTATTTGTAGTCATTTTGTTGATTCCCCTCACTGTTGGAATCTATTGGTAGTTATTTTGTTGATTCCCCTCACTGTTGGAATCTATTGGGCCTGGTTACTAACATTTTATTTTGGCTCAGGGTTATTTTCTTTCTTCATTTCGTGTATGATGCTGCTGTGTTACACTTTCTTCTTCATAGTCGGAACTTTACACTAATATATCTGTAGATACACACTTTTTGTTCACATAGTTTTATTTACCTAGAAATACTTTCATGCTTTCCCGTCACTTGACGTTATATTTGCTTACTTTATGTAACTACCATATTTGGTAACGTTACAATACATACAGTATAAAAACATAATGCAGCATTAGGTTCAAGACAAATATAAACTATGACATTTAGTTTTTTAATAAAATACATTTTTAGGTGTACAGTGTTAGGGTAGTTTACAGTCACAGTTATGGTATGAACCTTCAAATTTTAATAGCGGTTTCTTAAAAATTTTATTTTTATGATGCCTATCATTCTTGCAGAGAACCCTGCCTTTCTTCTTTTCTTTAAAGTTTCTCCTTTCAAAAATCTGAAGTAGTTTCAATTTCTATACAGTAATTTCAAATACTTAAATTAACTCTTATGGCTCTTTTTAATTTTGCTATGACTCCACATTAATTTCAGCATTTTTGCTTTTAACCTGAGCTAACAAAGTGTGTTATGCTTTAAGTTGTATTGTGTTATGCATGACAGTTTTACACTACCTAGTATCTCTTGTTATTAAATACTAAACTATAGCTTATGTATAAATAAAAAAATAATTTTAACATTAGTTTATCATTGTGCAGTAACATTCAAAAATGTTATCAAATAAATCTCCAAAACTTTAGGCCTATTTATAAAATTTTAAAACTACCAGGATGTTCTGCTATGGTCGAGTGCTTACACTTAGTCCATTTTCTAAAAATTTCGACTACTCACTGAAATGTTGGGTGGCCAAAACACTTATAAAATAAGCCAAGTCGACGGACAGCCAACAGCCCAGTAGTTTTTAATTTTAGTACTGTTGACTCCAGCCTTCGCAAACAATTTGGGCTTATTAACTAATTTGCTATTATCATTATTACTAATGCTATTTTCTGCCCTCACTAAACTATTTTCTATTACTAAATCTTCCTGAATATTAATTATCACTATCACTGTCACTCGAGTCAGAAAAATTTGCATTTGATGTAAATGCAATTCTTCATCACTAAAAATATCACAGTTTGAATTAACAATTGGAGAACTGATGTTCAGTTACCAGATCAGATATTTAAATAACACATTATTGTGAATAAACACTTAATTCATAATAAAACAGACAACACAAACACCACTTTGGACATTAGTACAGCTGAATTTTTAAGATGCTTGTAAACACATGGACATCAGCTGACTTATTCTTACTTTATTGCAAATAGTTTCTTAAAGTCTCCAGAGAGTGCACCACTCAACCTATCAATCAATGTAGATTCATTCGCAAATACATGTCAGGTGAGCCCCGCCAATGGACAGTAAATGATACTGGCAGGGCAGGGCCTACGGAGCGGTAAGGGTTAAAACTAAGCTTGTCAGAAAAAAATTAAACAATTTTCTCTCAATAGGACTGTCAAAAAATGTTTTTCAAACTTTTTAGGAAGGGAGAAATTTCCCATATCCCACTCATGGATATGCCCTGTAACAGGGAATAACATGCGACTGTGATAGCTTCTTAATATATAACATCAAAGAGAAGAAAAAACTGCTTATCATCTCATACCATTTTGTATTAAATCTGTATAAACACAACTGTACATGCATCACTATATCATGCATACACCTCATACACAAAATTCCATAAGATACAATGCCAAAATTCTATCTACTTGGAAGATGCAAGTTTATATTTAAATTTATGTAAACTGTAAATAGAAACAATTTTTTATTGAACATACAGATTTAGAGTAACAGTTCAGGTTAAACTACTAAGTATACAATTTAAGTCAATACAAAATGCATAGTTTAGAAACCAAATATAATTTATTTTCCATAATGTCTGCATACAAGTTTATGACTATATCTATGGCCAGGCTATTTATGTCCATTTTTTACTAATGTCTGTGTATTCACCATCTGGACTGTCATAATTTTTAATTGGAGGTGTTAAAACAGGTCCCCGAGATTTAAAAGGCATCAGTGCCACATCCAGCTAGAAAAGAATACATTACAATTAGTTTCATCTGACATCAAAGATACTATGATTTATAATGTCACACAAAGATACCTGAATAGCTTCCTGATACAGTTCTTCTGATTCCTTTCTGAGTTCATCGAGCGCCCTCTGTTGTGAGTACAGCATCCTGTCTACCATCTGTATATCAGACAGATTTTCTTTCAACTTGTAAAATGCCCAAGATTTTAATGTCACAGATCGCTCATCTATTTGTGCTTCTGACAACTTTTTTGCAGAACGTTTACGCAATCTGAAACAAGAACAAATGCAATTTACTCCGGCCAAATAATTTGCTCATCAAATCCTTCAAACTGAAATTTACATTAGGGAATTAAAAATAACAAAAACAAATTATCTGAGTTCATGAAAGAGACGGTGGAAAAACAAACTACACATTTAACATATTGTACATATTATAACATTAATAAACTTAAATACTAGACACACTTGTTACTGCCCCAAACAAGAATGTGTGTGTGTGTGTGTGTGTGTGTGTGTGTGTGTGTGTGTGTGTGTGTGTGTGTGTGTGTGTGTGTGTGTGTGTGTGTGTGTGTGTGTGTGTGTGTGTGTGTGTGTGTGTGTGTGTGTGTGTGTGTGTGTGTGTGTGTGTGTGTGTGTGTGTGTGTGTGTGTGTGTGTGTGTGTGTGTGTGTGTGTGTGTGTGTGTGTGTGTGTGTGTGTGTGTGTGTGTGTGTGTGTGTGTGTGTGTGTGTGTGTGTGAACTCATATGCTAGTAACTGGCCAATACAACACAAGTAGTGATGTGCTTAGCACAATCTACAAAAAATTGAATATCCAATATCTATTTTTAAGCTGGAGACATCCCTTCTCTGCATCACTTATAATGTCTACTATCAACTAAATTAAAATATACAGTACAAGAATTACCACATTATTTAATACTGCTCTCATTACAAGTTTTAGGGCCTTTCAATACAGTAAGAGCAAAATTGATTAAATCTGAAAGAGACAAACATAGGCAGATTCAGCAAGCAATTTACAAGGACGGAGTTGACTTGGGGGGGGGGGGCAATAGTGGAAAGCTGAACCACTCTTTAAAAGCCTACAGTGTACTAAAGTATATAGGAATGAGTGAAGATACAAGAACACTTTGTTATTATTAACACAATAAGTTTATTGATGTTCAGATATAAAAACATAATATGTGTTTGTGAGTTACTGTTCCTTTAATAATATTCACTTACAGTTTAAAATACACACTACTCATTCGTGAACGGTATATATCAAACAAAAATTAACATGCTGGTAAGGTACAGTTACAATGTAAAGTAATTTTAGAGTAAAACCAAAAGCGATGAAAACAATTTCATTGCAAGTGACCGTTTGGGAGGGGGAATCCCCCCCCCCGTGGTTATGCACCTGACAACAAATGCTGCTAACTAAATGAGTCAATTGAAGGCCATTTAAATTCTTCTTCCTCTTATCAATCTTTGGAGCAGAACAAACCCAACATTTATTTAGGTAGATAAATCAGAAATTTCTTGCCTTTTCTTGTCTCAAATTTCAAGTAAAATTTTCTGGCCTGTGAAATGGATATGTTTGTTTTTGTAAAGGCAGTTTCTTTTTTCTATTAAATAACACTGTGACTTAAATAAATGATTTAATTGCATTTCAAAATTAGTAACTTGTTGTCTATGGATTTTATAGTTGATAAATTTTATAGAATTTAATATATCTCAAATTTATTTATCTCATTGTGTAACTCTTTAACTTTAATTGTTTAATTGGTTACATTTATGTTGTGTGTACTATTAATAATCACTTATCGGGCGCCATGTTGTCACACTGTACAACAAATTACAACTTACCTTTAGGGCCAGAATTCGGGTAACACGAACCAGGGTTGTGGAATATATTACCTGAAATAATCGTACTCAAGATAAAACGTACCACTGACCTTTTATTTTTAAGATGACTCTAAATACATATTGAAAAATAACTCTAGCTGTACCAAACACGTACATATTACGCCATGGGGCGTTTAGCAAACATCAAACCCTTAGAACATTTTAACCCTCCAAAACAAACATGTGTTATAATATTAACCTAATAAACATGATATATATATTTATAATTAAAATATTGGCACAACCCAGCACTTATTACTTTTGAATCATTTTGTATTCAGTATCCACTCTCTCACTCTCTCACTTTCATTCTTTGGTACAATTTCAACCGGTTAAAATGAGCTCATTTGAATTTAGTATTTTATATAATCGGTTTTGGCAGCAGTTTTTGTTTAGCTATTACTTAGCTGTATTATATGTGAAGATGTCCCATCTTTGCAGATCGCACTCTCGCCTGCTGTTTTCGGAGAACTGTTTTAATAATACTGCACTTTCACATTTTTATTTTCCTGTTGCTACTATTTAAATTTTGGTTTACATCTTTTGATGTAGTTGTAAGAGTTAGATAATATAAAGTTTAGTGTATGCCGGCCGGCGTGGAACACTGTTGAGACGAAACTGCTAGCGGTTAGTAGCCTTGCAATGTGGAGGTGGGGCAAACTACGTCACTGGTCCTTTGTTCGAAACGGCCAAACCCCGTTGTTTACAGATGTATTTAATGCGTATCGCATTCCTGTAGCTGATGTCATCATGGGTTAGGCTTGTTTACACTTTAATATGACGAACTGTTTTTTGCTATTACTGTGATTTTCCCCTGACCTCGACACAAATCCTGTCCGCTCAATATTACGTCGTTGAAAACTTTTGGACAACTTTACGCTGTTTTATTTATAGGGCTTTAAAAACAATTATAACAATTATACTTTGTAACAATTATTTCCCAAAATATTATAGGACCAGAATTGTACCGTTACAATTGATTATTAAATCATTAATTCCATTAGTTTCACAAGCTGACAACACTTACCCTTTAGTATCATTAACAATTTCTAACGGTATTTCACATTCATCAATTGGCTTCAACTGTCTTGCAGTTTTTTCCAATCGTCGGATTTGTTTCTCAATTTTTTTCCTTCTTCGTTCCTCTCTGGCCCTTACAACTGCTGGATCTATACGCTTCTTCTTCTTCAGTGGTTCACCTCTATGAAACAAGAATTATAGAGACTGTTACAATTACAATGTGTATATTCTTCTTTACAATACTATTTTGACTATCTACAAGAAGGTAACAGATGGTCACAAAAATTGCTACACTGGAGCCACCGAAGTCACAGTTTCACCATAACAATGGCCCTTTGTAAGTAGATAAAGAATGACTTTGTTAAGTACTATAGTGCAGACAAAATCTGTTTAAGGAAGAAATCTGAATGCATCTGAATGTGGAGGACAGATATTTTGCTCATCAGTAGACAGACATTTTTTATTACACATTTCTATGTCTATTCAACAATATGCCTGTTCCATATATATTCTGTTACTCCATTTGTTCTAAGCCAAAAAGAACTCACCTTTGAATAAATTACTGAGAAGAAATTTATAGTATGTTCTTACACTTACTATAAACATTACATAATTGAGATATGTTTGCGTGCCACGAACTTAAGATAATTAGTGTTTTTACAAATGTTAAAGTTCTGAGAAAAAAAGACAGAAATGGAAGTTGTTGAAATCATTAGAGGAAATTATATCTCAGCCATATAGTGCTTGGGCCGAATTATTCTACACTGCACGTGGTACTACAGAGAAAATTGAAGGAAGGAGGAGTGCAGCAAGATAATGTGGTTGCGGAACCTGTGTGATGGTTTGTTTGCTTCTCAAGTGACCTGTTTTAGGCAGCACCATCAAAAGTTTGGAATCATAATGATAGGATTCCCAACCTCCAGTGCTGAGATGGCTCCTGAATAAAAATAAGATTAATCTTACAGTTTAAGATTATATTTAATTCCTTTACATTAATTTATAAAAATTATCTTTAAAACTGATATCATCTAAATCTCTTAGTTCTAATGTCTCGTTACAGATACATTACTCATTTTCATCAACACAAATTACTAATTACACAAAACAAAAACAGAATAGTTATACAGCTCTCTCTCTCTCTCTCTCTCACACACACACACACACACACACATATGCGCGCGCGCGTGTGTGTGTGTGATAAGTTTCGTTCTAACACTTGAGTTCATAGTGTCACTCTACAGTGATTTTCGTAGCTTAAAATTTATTGTAATAAGACTTTGCCCATGAAAATTTATTGGCTATAGTTAGAAAAATTTTAGCCTTCCAATGAGCTGTTGTTCTGCTACAGAGAAGAAACAGCTGAAAGCATTCCCAGAAATTTCTAAACATACTGTGTCTTACACAGAGACTCGCATTAAAGCATTCCACTGATTATAAAATTTCTTAGTGTCACATTACTGTTAATTGGAACAATTATTACAAACGTGGTGTAAAATGTACTAAAACTACCAGAGATTTCCGAAATACCTGTGACAAGTGTGTTACTAAGGTGCACATGGAGGATAAAGAAAATTCCTCATCCTTCTCTTCACACACGATCAAATGTTTGATCAAAAGGTTCATGCAATTTTTTGTATATTTGAAAAATGTTGACTTTATTCATCTAAATTTACCCAATACTCTCTATCAGATAAAACATGCTTAAGCAAACGATTTTTTTCAGTCTTCAAAACATTTCTCCAACCCACTTTACAGTACAGGTTTACCCTTGCTCAGCAATTTTTGTTTTTTGTCTTCTCCAGTTCAAAATATTGTGCTGTCATAGTTTTCATAATAATTTTTAGAAGAGAAAAAGTCAAAAAAGAGTCATATCTGATTTATACAGTAGCTGCAAAATTATTACAGTATTATTTTTGGCTAATTTTCTTGAACAAGCAATAACGTGTGAGCTAATGCATAATTGTGGTGCAATTTGCTTAAACTCAACTATTTACCATTGCTAGTTTTACACAAGTGACATCAAATGCAAAAGTATAAAAGTAGTATTCTTTACTGACTAGCATTTAGCAACAAAAATTCATTGAACAAGATATAATGACATTCGTCTTAATTAATTTGTCCCTCTTCACCTAATTTGTAACCATCTTGGAAGCTTTTGTATCATTTGTAAACTACTTGTTCATTTATCTACATTCTGAACTGTTTACATTTTCATCATGTTACAATGAGTTTTATCTCATTCCTTATGACAAAAGTTGATTCTTTCCACAAGTTCTTCAATTTGCATTGTAGAATGTTGTTACAAAACCATCTAATCAAAACACAACTTATTCAATTAGGCTACCAAATTTAGACAACTGTTATAGACAGATATAAGAATATCAAAAAAAATGATTTTTCAATCAGACATTTTAAGCACATGAAATACAAAAGTTGCACGAATTTTCTGATCATATCTCGTACATGGTAAATAAAAATTTAAAAAAAAAAAGAAAATATTAATGCCCTGTTTCACTGACCTCCATTAAGATTGTAATGGCCAGTAAATTATTTGTTATGGATTTAACAGGAAGCTCAGATAAAAATATTGGCCATTAAAACCATCAGCTAATTTAACAGGAGATATTTGGCTTGTTAGGTAACTAATGGGCCATTAAAATGAGAGCTAACCTTAAAATTACTTCTGGTGTCATTTATGTTGGCCTACATTGTTTTCTGCATTGCTAGATATTATTCATGTAACTTACATGAATATTTATGCAGATACTTGTTTCATTTCTATGATCAAAAAATTTGTTTTGTCTGTGTTCTGTTCTTTCCTTAAACAATTCATTTTACTTTCAATTGTTGCATATTGTAATGGTACATATCTTCACCTAACCATAATGAAGAAAACATGACAAGATAAATTATTTAATCACTAACACTAGAATAAAAAGGGATGAATTAGAATTGAAGAATGGGTGAATCAGAATAATAAAACGATCAGACATATCAAGGTAGTCAGAACAGTAACTTATATTAATAAAGTAGTAACAAACAAACAAACCAAAATGGTAAATACAGAAATAAGGCGATTTAACCTGAATAGCCCAATAGATGGTAAGTGAGAGAGTAGAACTAGCCCCAAAGGACCAAGAATAACATAAATAATGACAACTGCAAATGGACTAGAACTAGCCACCGCACCAACATAAGTGTGTAAATAAGAAGAATAGTGACTAACAAACAATTAACATGGAAGTGCAATGACACAATCAGTCACAACACTAAGAAGTGACGTATAAAGTATGACAAAATAAAGTGAACCAAGAAGGAATACAAAAAAACTTGTATTAAACCAAAGAAATAGACTCACTAATGAAAATTGTATATAATATTAATAATTGTAAGGACAGACAAGTTAGAATTACTAATTATTAAGTGCTTAAGATATAGAAGGGCACAATAACCCAAACAGATAGAGTAAACTAGGACAAATCACATTAGCGCAATACTAACATATCAGTGGTACAATAAAACACAATAGAATGAGAGTAGTAAATTGTAATGATGGTGAACATTTTCTAAATAGCTGTAAGAAAGAGAATTTTTAGTAAGCAATACAATAATATTAACCCACCAGTAACACTAAAAGAAGATTGAGTGTAAGGTGTTAGTGTTAATACCCCAAAGTGAGAATAAAACCCCATTAAAAAGTGATAAAAACACTGATAAAGCAGTGTCCAAAGTTTATAAGTGAATAAACTAAATTATAAGTGATAAGTTATGTGGGAGTGAGATCTAATATTGGCCAAACACAGGAAGGACTGTGATAGTGGAAATGCCAATATGAGTGGACACCCAAAATGTAACTACACAAACTAATATTGTTAAACTTAAGTTAGTATTAGTAATCACTAAATACTATGGTTTTTAAATGTGTGTTAATTAATATTGTAGGCCTAAGGGACAATTCATAGTTTTAGGAAAGTTAAGAAACATAGACTATTAGTGTGTTAAACCACCATATAGAGAGTTTCTATAAGATTAAATTATAAAAACAATTAATAATCATTATATGATTTAGTAAGAGATAGTGAAATAGGATAAGGTTACATAATTAATGACACAAAGTCAAATAAGTTTAGTGGTAAGGATTTTCTACTACAATCTGAAAGATTAATCAATGTTTATATGTCTGTTTTCCTTTGATGACACTATAAAATAATTATTACTCACTGAAGAGTATGAGTGGATAATATATTTCAAATAAGTATGTGTTAAATGAATAAGAATTATGTTTTAATGACTAAGGTTTATGTTCCAAATAATTATGTTTAAATGATAAGAATTATAGCTATGGGAATTGTTAAAACCATTAGATGTTATGTTATATGTTGTAAGAAATAAGATTTTAAAACCAACAGAAACCAGTAAACAAGAAACAAACAATACATTCAGATACAATGACACTAAAAGTGAGTTATGACAGTAGACAAATTAATATAGGGAAACAATAAAATTACACACAATTACAAAAACCGACTTAAACATTTAACAAATGAACAGAATCTTGTATTAAAACAATCAGGACCCATTACAAGGAGAATAAAATGTAATATCAGTAATTAAAGAAAAATAGTCAATTGCTGTTTAAGCCTACGCAAAATCCCAACTGTCAACTACAAAAAAAACTTTAATTTATAGAATTAAACACTGACATTAGGAAGACTAAACCACATAAACTATGAAATACAAATAGACAATCATGTTAAGGCAGAAATATTATGATAATAATGTAAATTAAGAAAACAGTATAATTAAATAAAATTCACAAAACTGTCAAAATGTTGATACCTAAGTGAACACTATTATATTGGATGTCAAATTAATCCTCGAGCCAAAATATGAACAGTGGTGATAATATTTACTACTAAAAAGGGAGTACTGAAGAGTAATTACATTTAGAAGATCTGTAACCAGTTTAAATAAAAATTCAAATACCCTAACAATACTCTTTAGCCAATTTCAGCCAATCAAAAACTTTGAGTAACCATGACAACAACCGAATATTGACTAATTTCAGCTAGGAACAATACTTTATGTAGTGACGCTAAACTGGAGAGACGCCACGCCGTGAAGGGCCCAAATTTTCAACAGAAAAACAGTATAAGTGCCCACAATTTTGAGAAGGAGTACCAGGACAACAGATGAGAGGCCATTACAACTAATCTACACCAAGGACCAGTTCGGAATTAACCCAGATGACCGGAAAATACCTGTAATTCGACTTGAAGAAGATGACAACCAATTTTGAGCCCAAGACTGAAGTAGGAAGAATCAACATCGACCCATTACTTTACATGGACGACTGACAATACCCATCATATCTACTAACGTTGAGTATTGCTGAATTTATTTGATTATTATAAAACAAATTCTCTTTCAAACATTCTAACTATATAATCAAACTCTCACTATCACTGAATATATTGTCAAAGATTGATCAAATAAAAAAATAACTTAGTAAACATTGAATGAACACATGATAACCTATGTTACACAACGACACTGTCACACTTCAACACCACAATATTTAATTTATAGCAAACCTTGTGTAATTTGAATGATAACAAACTTTAAATGATATGTTCTAATTTTGTTATCTTGTTATATAAACCTCTGTTTCGTACTTAAAAGAACTCAATTGGCAGATTTATTTTGTAAAATAATAACCAGTGTCAATTGTAAACTTTGCACTGCCAACCTAGCGCTCCGCGGAGCGAGAGATTATATTGCCGAGGCTAAAATTTTATTATAACAGTTATTATTTTTATGAAGCGTTAACGATAATTAACAAGCAAAAGCCTAATAAAAAAGTGCGTGCTGATAATAAACTGTCCAGTATTTATTTGTAGAAAATATTATGTATGTTTTGTTTACTAGCAGTGGGTTGACATAACCAACATTAATTCAAGTTGGCAACACGTGTTCCCCCACTCACACGAGAATCAGTTACAAGCCACACGGCGAACTATTCGAATTTTCGATAACAAATCACAATACTATACAAATAAAAACTTTTAATCGTTTTCAAGAAAAACAATTTGGCGCCTATCCGGAATTACTAAAAGTGCTAGAAGGGACAGGTAAGGCACGCAGACTACCAGACGCTTCCGAACGACACAATTTACGTTCAATAAAACTTCCAATTACACAAACATTAAATCTTTTAATACACACAATTTAATTTGACTTTGGCATTTTTACAAAGTGGCGCCCAACGTGGGGCTAGAATTACGATAGAATATCTAGCGGCAGGTACGACAGAAGGTCAACAAGATGAAAAGAGCATCATCATTAAGGCAGACGAAGGAGGCCGAAAAGGAAGTTCGAGCGGAAGAGAAGAAAGTGACTTCGGTAGAAGATGCTGAACAAATGTTACCTCCAATGGAACCAGTCAAACCTGTGCACCCAGAAAATCAACCAGAGAAACCCACACAGCCAGGAGATGTAAATTTCATGGAAATGATGAAAATACTGATGGAAGATAACCGGAAGAAGATGGAAGAGAAAATGGAAAAAACGAACGAAAATATAGCATCATTAAATGAAAAATTGGACAAAAATAAGGAGGAATTAAAGGAGGAAATTAATGAGAAATTTGACCAGAACAGCCAGCAAATGGCCGAAAATAATAAAGAAATGGCAGTAAACATGGAAAAGTTGAAGGAAGAATTGAGCAGAACCATCGAAAATAATAATGAGAGAATCAATAAGAAGATCGAGGAGGAAATGTCCGAGATGCGCGGGAAATGGGAAGACACGAGCCGTGAAATACAACGAACGAAGGAAGATTTCAGAGAACGGATGACCAACCTGGAAGAAGACAGCCAGATCCGGATAGAGTCGATAAAAACTGCAACCGACCAAAACATAAAACAAGTACGAACAGATTTTGGCGAGAAGTGCCGGGAGATCGACACAGCCGTGAGCGAGGTTCGCGGACAAGGCCAGCAAAATAAAAATAAAATCGAAGAAATCCAGCAACGGGAGATTGCTAAAATCAGGGAGGAGTTAGAAATAATTAATAACAGACCACCAATAATGACGCAGTACCAACACGTGGACAACTGGGAAGTGATAAACTTTAAACAGTACCGGCGGAACCCAATGGAGTTTCTGGAAAGAGTAGACGAGCAGCTGGCCAAAACTCGGGAGAACAGGTGGACAATTATCCGAGGCTACTTAGACGAATATTTTCGAGTGTTGAGGTATGGTTAAAAAATAATTAATAATTTAAGTACAGGAGCAAACACACACTTTATTGAAGAACAGTTTAGTAGCAAGTATACATACAACGGACACACGAAATAGACATTACAAAAGCAGATTTAAAACTGAACTTAACTGGTCGAGTGCATCTCTGTTTATATAGAAAAAGGCTTCCAGATTTTTCCTTTTATTTAAAACTACCAGAACATTACTTTTGTAGATTTCTCACAGTAAACAAGCATGTGTGTGGGCTGAGGCCCCGCCCAGGTAGCTAGACCTCCCACCGCACAATACAAACTTTCACTTTACAATAACAGGTATACTTACTTAAAATTGAATGTAGAGTTTTCTAGTAAATTCTCAACACCCTCCCTAAAACTCTACATTCTCACAATCACATTACTTTAAAAATTCATTTTTACTCTTAAGTCCAAGTTTAAATCTTAATAAACAAATTTTGGTTTTGACAAAGCTTTCGTAAGTATATCAGCAACTTGTTCATCACTTTTAACATAATGCACATCAATTTCTCCATTTTGAAAACAATCACGTACATAATTATATTTCACATCAATATGTTTTGTCCTTTGATGGAATTCAGGATTACTTATAAGTTTTAATGCACTCATATTATCTATATATAAATCATATTTATCAGTCTTACAATCGCATTCATTAAATAACTTCTTTAACCACATTATTTCAGTTGTTGCTAATGCTGCACTTACAAATTCTGACTCGGTTGTTGATAATGATACAGATTGTTGCTTCTTACTTCGCCAAATAATTGCAGCATTTGCATACATACAAGCTACGCCAGAAGTTGATTTATGTGTAACTGTATCGCTAGCATAATCAGCATCACTATAAGCTTTAAAGTTGCCATCCTTACAATATAGTAATCCAAAATCAATCGTACCTTTTAGATAACGTAAAATTCGTTTAACAATTGACCAATGAGCTACACTTGGTTTGTCTAAAACTCTAGATACAACATTTACAGCAAAACTTATGTCCGGACGACTTACAGGTTGCAAAAACATCAAATTGCCGACAGCTTCACGATAAGGTACATTACTTACAATAGTTTTTGATAAATATTCATCATGATTACAATCAATTGGCGTGGATACAATATTAGCTTCTGACATATTAAACTTTTCTAAGATTTTGTTAATATAAGTACTTTGATGAATGAAAACAGACCCATCATTCAATCTACAAATTTCCATTCCAAGATAATTAGTAACTTCTTTAGTACTAGTAATTTTAAATTTTTTACTCAAATCATTCAACAATTTATCAATCAAACTTTCATTTGAAGCTGCAATAAGTCCATCATCAACATAAATTGCTAACAAGATCTTATTATTATTATTGTTATATATGTATAAACATGGGTCACCCGTACTTTGACAAAAATCTAAATTTACAAGAAAATTAGTGAAGTGCTCAGTCCAGCATCTTGGTGCTTGTTTTAAGCCGTATAAACTTTTCATTAATTTACATACGCGTGAGCTTCCATCATCAAAACCTTCAGGTTGTTTCATATATATATCTTCCTTTAAGTCACCGTATAAAAAAGCCGTTTTTATATCAAATTTACTGATATGTAAATTTTCACGAGCAGAAATACTAAGTATCAATCTTATTGTATCAAAGCGAACAACCGGACTAAAAGTTTCTTTATAATCTATATCTTTCTGTTGCGAATAACCTTTAATAACCAACCGCGCTTTATAACGTTCTGTACCATCTGGATTGAGCTTCTTCACAAAAACCCAACGATTGTTAATCACCTTTTTATCTTTTGGCTTTTCCACTAATACCCATGTCTTATTTTCATACAAAGAGTTTATTTCGTCCTGCATTGCAGCTTGCCAACTATCTTTTTCTTTACTTGTAATTGCTTCGTTATAATTGGATGGTAACTTTTCAGCAATAAACGTGATCGGACATCCATAATATTCTGTAGGTTTTAATTTTGTTCTATCGCGCAATTGTCGTTCAGTTTGATTGTTATCGCTATTTGAAGATTGTAAAGGTTCTCTTTCTTCAAACTCATTTGATTCACTTTTAAGTAAAAGTTCATTAGTTTTAGGAGTTATAATTTCATTTTCTTCAGTTTCTTTATTATTATTGTTCAAAGAATTCAAAATAATTGAATCAGCTAATACTCTTTCAGGTTTAAAAAGTACATCTCTACTTATAATGACATCTCGCACTTCCGGAACATATACACGATACCTTTACAATCCTCATGATATCCGACCAGATAACCTCTCATCGATTTTTTATCAAGTTTCTTACGCTTTTCTTTTGATATATGTACATAACACATGGTTCCAAATATTTTAAATCTATCAACAGTAGCTGTTTTTCCATTCCATAACTCATAAGGAGTTTTATTATTTTGTTTTGTTAGGCCTGTTCTATTAATTACATGTACAGCAGTATTCATTGCTTCTGCCCATAAGAATAGAGGTAAGTTTGAATTTGAATATAACATTGATCGAGCAGCCTCTACAATGGTTCGGTTATCGCGCTCTGCAATTGAATTTTGTTCGGGCGTATATGGAACATTAATCGAATATTTTATACCTTTACTATTTAAAAAAGAGATCACAGCTTTATTATCGTATTCTTTACCACCATCAAAATGAATTTCTTTAATATTTGCTGCAAATTGATTCTCAACCTCGATACAAAATGATTTTAGTTTTTCTATTACTTCAGATTTTTCTCGAATAAAATGAATTTCTCTATAACTTGAAAAATCGTCTTTAAAAGAAACAAAATATAACTTTCTACCGAGAGACTCTACTTCCATAGGACCACAAACGTCAGTATAAATTATTTCGCGAGTTTTAGTGGCCCGATCGATCTTTTTGTGAAAAGGCAATCTATGATTTTTGCCATAAGCACAACCTTCACAAAAGAAATTTTCATCCGTAAATTTTATATTTAGATTTTTCAAAAAATTCTTCACATGTTTTACATTTTGATGCCAAAGTCTTTCGTGCCATAATTGTAAAACATTACGGTTGGAAATGCTCGATCTACTCTTTTGTTCTACCACGTTACATTCTTTTGGAATTAAAGTTTGAATGTCTAATTTTAGCAAACTACCAGGCTCATATTCGGAACCAGTTACAAGAATTTCATTACCATGCTTTAAAGTACATCTCGTAGCATTATGTGTTATTTCATAATGTATACCCCTTTTACCCGCATATTTAACAGAAAACAGATTATACATTGAATCAGGAACATATAATACATTATAGATAGTACCTTCTACTCGTTCACTATTTTTATAAGTTTCAAAGTCAATATTACCTTTACCATATGCAGACATTGTCATACCGTTGCCCATTCTTACACTGACTGGTGTTGTATATTCTTCGAACGTTGAAAACCATTCTCGATGCTTCGACATATGATCCGTCGCACCCGAATCCACAATCCAGAGATCATCCCGATTGCCACAGCTGCCTTTGTCACCTATTAGTGCTATCCTCGATGTTGATTTCTTCTGTCCAGAAGACGAGTTACTTCTTTCTTGATTATTCGACCATCTTCGCTGTCCATTATTCTTATTCATGAAGCAATTGTTACTTTTATGACCTTTTCTTTTGCACGTATAACACCTGAAGCAGTCCCTTTTTAAATGACCTTGTCTTCCACAATTATAACACTGCTCTTGTTTCAAATTATTCTTCTCATATTTATAAGAGTCATTCTTCTGTTCTTTATGACCGATTTTCAGATTAGCTACCAACGCTGTCGTCTCCTCGTGTACTTTCTTTTGCTCTTGTAATCTAAATTCTTCTGCCATCAAACGCTCGGTCAAATTTTCGAGATTCTTCTTATCGTCAGATACCGAATCCCAAGCACTGTGAAAATGATTAAACTTTTGTGGTAAAGATGTTAAAACACGAGTCATCACCATAGTCTTTTCAATTTTTCCCCCGAGATTTTTCATTTTTCTAGCCAACTGTTCTATTTTTGAAATATTATACGTAACACTTTCACTCTCTGTCCACTTAAACTCAAAAAATTGTTTTTGAATCATCGACAGATTTTCATCAGATTTTAGATCATATGCTGTATTCAATTTGTCCCACATCTCCTTGGCAGTAGAAAAACCCATTATAAGTTCGAGAGGCTTTCTCTCCACTGTTGTAACAATTAACTTTCTGGCAATTTTGTCCGCCTTCTTGAACTTTTCCAACAACGCGTCACGATCTTCTGCACCTGCAGCTCGCTCGGCTAATCTTCCTTCGCAAACATCCAGCACATCATCATCCTCTTCCATCAATGTGCGTACTACAAAGCGCCATTGATGCCAATTATCTTTGTCTCGAAGTTTTTCAATTTTTATATTCGGTTCCATTTTTGCACTAATATTTTATACTTGCACTACAATTACACACTGCACTCCGATTTTAAAAGCCACTGGGCCCATAACCTGTTGAGGTATGGTTAAAAAATAATTAATAATTTAAGTACAGGAGCAAACACACACTTTATTGAAGAACAGTTTAGTAGCAAGTATACATACAATGGACACACGAAATACACATTACAAAAGCAGATTTAAAACTGAACTTAACTGGTCGAGTGCATCTCTGTTTATATAGAAAAAGGCTTCCAGATTTTTCCTTTTATTTAAAACTACCAGAACATTACTTTTGTAGACTTCTCACAGTAAACAAGCATGTGTGTGGGCTGAGGCCCCGCCCAGGTAGCTAGACCTCCCACCGCACAATACAAACTTTCACTTTACAATAACAGGTATACTTACTTAAAATTGAATGTAGAGCTTTCTAGTAAATTCTCAACTTCGAGATATCAACGATAATTGGTGGACGGCCACAAGACACGACCTGACGGATTATGAACAGTTTAAAGAGGTATTCAAGAGGAACTACTGGTCGGAGGCCACACAGAACATAGTGCGGGACAGTATATGTTTCGGAAGATACGACGCCACCAGAGGGACAACTTTTACTGCATATTTCCTCGGTAAAGTATGCCTAGCAAGAAACTTAGAACCAAAGATCCCAGAAGAAAGTTTGGTAACGAAGCTTGCTTTCCATTACGAAGAGGGTGTATCTAGAGCGCGGCTAGGAAGCCAAATAAAAACTATACATTCCATGGCAGCCCTGTTGGAAGATTACGAGCGAGAACGTTATTATTGTAGGAGCCGACAGCGGGACGACAGGGGCGAGAACACAAATTTTAACAACGGTTACCCGAACAATAACAACAATTACCGTTTTAATTATAATAACCGTAACCACCGCCTAACGAGCCGCAGAATAGAAATAACAATAATCCGGCTAGCCAACAAAATAACAATTATAACAATAATAATAGGCCAAACAACACGAACAATCCATACAACCGGCCAAATAATACGCATCAACCCTATAGGCCGAATAACACTAATTACAACCGGCCAAATTACAATAACAACCCAAGTGACAATAGAAATCGAAATAATAACGATCGCAACTATCGTCAAGTGCATTACGTGAGGGCCGAAAGTGACGGTAGAAATAGAGCATACTATCAAGGACGACGAAGTGCCGACCGGAATGCGTACGGACACCGATACAGTGATCGTAATTACGGACGTGACACCAGAACCAACACGGGCCGGAGTCGAAGCCAAGAAGTGTACAGGCGTGACCGGTACGAAGAGGATCACAACCAGCCTGAACCCCGACCGTCAACGAGCGGAAGTCCGCCAATAAATCAGCAAGACGATCGTAACAATCAGTCCGAGATGACGTTAAACTAGGAGCGGCAGTGAAAAAACTACTTGTACCCTCACTGAACCATTCTATTGGGTTAAATCGCACCGTTACTCAAACCAACGGCGAACACACAATTACAATCGTGCGCAATAATTATCTGAAGAATATTATAGAGGAACTCCTCGAAGAAGGTAGCAACCAATCTGATAGTAAACATAACGAGATTGCTTATATTTCAACGCAAGTCAACCGAGTACCAGTACAAATTATGATAGACACTGGATCCAATATCTCATTAATCGACAGTATTGAGCTTCAGAAAATTCAAGAAGCAAGTAAAACAGTCATACTTATGCTACCCATCAGCAACATTGTCCTTGTAGGAGCGACCGGACGACAAAACAGAACCGTCCGAAAACAAGTGCAACTCGAACTGACAAGCAATGGACAAACCGTGACAATGACGTTTTTAGTAGCCAGTGGATTGCCATTCCGGATGCTAATTGGTTGCGATATGCTGCGCCAGTACTCAGCCATAATTGACCTGAGCAAATACAAACTTATTTTGAAGAAGAATGACATACAATGGGTAGCTGAACTGACCAATAGTGAAGAAATACAGCCACAGGAAACAATGTACCATATCCAAAAGTACAGAAATACTGGAGAACATGTACTAAATAATGGGATTTATGACGAGACCGACAATGAAGAACTATGGCAAGAAAAACTCGAAGAAATCCGAACTTTCCAGAGAGAGAAAACGAGCGCTCAATTAACAGCTCAACAAGCTGAACAACTGATCGAAGTATATAAGCGTTACGAGCACGTATTTTCAGATGCACCTGGAAAGGTCAGAGATTATCAGTGCGAGATTCAATTCCGAGAGCCTGTCAACTTGATAAAACATCTTACCCCTTCACAAATTTCGATGGAGGAAGCAGTGACAAGAGAAATTACTCCATTAATTCAATTCCCGAATGACGAAGGATATTAATTCGATGAAGTGCAATCTCACCATAAGATACTAGAGAAGACGGACAAGATCAGACAAAAATATAAGCAAATGCAACCGAAACCCATACAATATCAGATTGGAGAGCAAATATTACTCAAAAACAGAGGATTACCAAGCACCATGGAAGGGATAGCCAAGAAGCTATTGTTACTGTATACAGGACCCTACATAGTAAGCAAAGACAACCAAAATAATACATATGAGATCGTAGACCCAAAAACACAAAGAAGAAAGGGGACATTTAAACAAACCTCTATGAAAAAATATTATTAAAAACGAAAAAAAAATCCCGAAACCAATTAATAAATAACTAGTGTTAAACAGTAAGAAAAATAAACAAAACAAATAATAATAAAAAGATCATGTATACCATACCCACTAATAATATCGAATCACGAAGAGCTTAGAGAGTGTGAATAAAAGAAAAAGAATATAATTTGAAATAATGTATTGTATAAACTAAATAATAATAATGTGGAGAATCCTACAAATGATATTTATTTTATAGTCGCACTAAGACTACTTGTATAATTTTATAATGATTGACTGTAGATAAGTCCAGCAATCAAATGTGTATTTTACGGCGGAGCAATGGAGTCAAAAGTACCCCTCCGATCTGATTCAATATAATGTTAGGGAAAAAATGTTAGGGAATTAGATATCAAAGGGATAATCACATTAAACTAAGATACGATACAAAGATCAAGAAGAATACTGACACTCAAAAATAATAAGAGTCTATTGCTCAAAAACAACCAGTGATTAAGAAAATAAAATGAAATAATGATTGATAATTCCAATCAAAAAACTGAACGATATTTGTTGACATAATCAATTTTAGTGGCAGGGCAATATGTAATGGTACATATCTTCACCTAACCATAATGAAGAAAACATGACAAGATAAATTATTTAATCACTAACACTAGAATAAAAAGGGATGAATTAGAATTGAAGAATGGGTGAATCAGAATAATAAAACGATCAGACATATCAAGGTAATCAGAACAGTAACTTATATTAATAAAGTAGTAACAAACAAACAAACCAAAATGGTAAATACAGAAATAAGGCGATTTAACCTGAATAGCCCAATAGATAGTAAGTGAGAGAGTAGAACTAGCCCCAAAGGACCAAGAATAACATAAATAATGACAACTGCAAATGGACTAGAACTAGCCACCGCACCAACATAAGTGTGTAAATACGAAGAATAGTGACTAACAAACAATTAACATGGAAGTGTAATGATACAATCAGTCACAACACTAAGGAAGTGACGTATAAAGTATGACAAAATAAAGTGAACCAAGAAGGAATACAAAAAAACTTGTATTAAACCAAAGAAATAGACTCACTAATGAAAATTGTATATAATATTAATAATTGTAAGGACAGACAAGTTAGAATTACTAATTATTAAGTACTTAAGATATAGAAGGGCACAATAACCCAAACAGATAGAGTAAACTAGGACAAATCACATTAGCGCAATACTAACATATCAGTGGTACAATAAAACACAATAGAATGAGAGTAGTAAATTGTAATGATGGTGAACATTTTCTAAATAGCTGTAAGAAAGAGAATTTTTAGTAAGCAATATAATAATATTAACCCACCAGTAACACTAAAAGAAGATTGAGTGTAAGGTGTTAGTGTTAATACCCCAAAGTGAGAATAAAACCCCATTAAAAAGTGATAAAAACACTGATAAAGCAGTGTCCAAAGTTTATAAGTGAATAAACTAAATTATAAGTGATAAGTTATGTGGGAGTGAGATCTAATATTGGCCAAACACAGGAAGGACTGTGATAGTGGAAATGCCAATATGAGTGGACACCCAAAATGTAACTACACAAACTAATATTGTTAAACTTAAGTTAGTATTAGTAATCACTAAATACTATGGTTTTTAAATGTGTGTTAATTAATATTGTAGGCCTAAGGGACAATTCATAGTTTTAGGAAAGTTAAGAAACATAGACTATTAGTGTGTTAAATCACCATATATAGAGTTTCTATAAGATTAAATTATAAAAACAATTAATAATCATTATATGATTTAGTAAGAGATAGTGAAATAGGATAAGGTTACATAATTAATGACACAAGGTCAAATACGTTTAGTGGTAAGGATTTTCTACTACAATCTGAAAGATTAATCAATGTTTATATGTCTCTTTTCCTTTGATGACACTATAAAATAATTATTACTCACTGAAGAGTATGAGTGGATAATATATTTCAAATAAGTATGTGTTAAATGAATAAGAATTATGTTTTAATGACTAAGGTTTATGTTCCAAATAATTATGTTTAAATGATAAGAATTATAGCTATGGGAATTGTTAAAACCATTAGATGTTATGTTATATGTTGTAAGAAATAAGATTTTAAAACCAACAGAAACCAGTAAACAAGAAACAAACAATACATTCAGATACAATGACACTAAAAGTGAGTTATGACAGTAGACAAATTAATATAGGGAAACAGTAAAATTACACACAATTACAAGAACCGACTTAAACATTTAACAAATGAACAGAATCTTGTATTAAAACAATCAGGACCCATTACAAGGAGAATAAAATGTAATATCAGTAATTAAAGAAAAATAGTCAATTGCTGTTTAAGCCTATGCAAAATCCCAACTGTCAACTACAAAAAAAACTTCAATTTATAGAATTAAACACTGACATTAGGAAGACTAAACCACATAAACTATGAAATACAAATAGACAATCATGTTAAGGCAGAAATATTATGATAATAGTGTAAATTAAGAAAACAATATAATTAAATAAAATTCACAAAACTGTCAAAATGTTGATACCTAAGTGAACACTATAATATTGGATGTCAAATTAATCCTTGAGCCAAAATATGAACAGTGGTGATAATATTTACTACTAAAAAGGGAGTACTGAAGAGTAATTACATTTAGAAGATCTGTAACCAGTTTAAATAAAAATTCAAATACCCTAACAATACTCTTTAGCCAATTTCAGCCAATCAAAAACTTTGAGTAACCATGACAACAACCGAATATTGACTAATTTCAGTTAGGAACAATACTTTATGTAGTGACGCTAAACTGGAGAGACGCCACGCCGTGAAGGGCCCAAATTTTCAACAGAAAAACAGTATAAGTGCCCACAATTTTGAGAAGGAGTACCAGGACAACAGATGAGAGGCCATTACAACTAATCTACACCAAGGACCAATTCGGAATTAACCCAGATGACCGGAAAATACCTGTAATTCGACTTGAAGAAGATGACAACCAATTCTGAGCCCAAGACTGAAGTAGGAAGAATCAACATCGACCCATTACTTTACATGGACGACTGACAATACCCATCATATCTACTAACGTTGAGTATTGCTGAATTTATTTGATTATAATAAAACAATTCTCTTTCAAAAATTCTAACTATATAATCAAACTCTCACTATCACTGAATATATTGTCAAGGATTGATAAAATAAAGAAATAACTTTGTAAACATTGAATGAACACATGATAACCTATGTTACACAACGACACTGTCACACTTCAACACCACAATATTTAATTTATAGCAAACCTTGTGTAATTTGAATGATCACAAACTTTAAATGATATGTTCTAATTTTGTTATCTTGTTATATAAACCTCTGTTTCGTACTTAAAATAACTCAATTGGCAGATTTATTTTGTAAAATAATAACCAGTGTCAATTGTAAACTTTGCACTGCCAACCTAGCGCTCCGCGGAGCGAGAGATTATATTGCCGAGGCTAAAATTTTATTATAACAGTTATTATTTTTATGAAGCGTTAACGATAATTAACAAGCAAAAGCCTAATAAAAAAGTGCGTGCTGATAATAGACTGTCCAGTATTTATTTGTAGAAAATATTATGTATGTTTTGTTTACTAGCAGTGGGTCGACATAACCAACATTAATTCAAGTTGGCAACACGTGTTCCCCCACTCACACGAGAATCAGTTACAAGCCAGACGGCGAACTATTCGAATTTTCGATAACAAATCACCATACTATACAAATAAAAACTTTTAATCGTTTTCAAGAAAAACAATTTGGCGCCTATCCGGAATTACTAAAAGTGCGAGAAGGGACAGGTAAGGCACGCAGGCTACCAGACGCTTCCGAACGACACAATTTACGTTCGATAAAACTTCCAATTACACAAACATTAAATCTTTTAATACACACGACAATTTAATTTGACTTTGGCATTTTTACAAAGTGGCGCCCAACGTGGGGCTAGAATTACGATAGAATATCTAGCGGCAGGTACGACAGAAGGTCAACAAGATGAAAAGAGCATCATCATTAAGGCGGACGAAGGAGGCCGAAAAGGAAGTTCAAGCGGAAGAGAAGGAAGTGACTTCGGTAGAAGACGCCGAACAAATGTTACCTCCAATGGAACCAGTCAAACCTGTGCACCCAGAAAATCAACCAGAGAAACCCACACAGCCAGGAGATGTAAATTTCATGGAAATGATGAAAATACTTATGGAAGATAACCGGAAGAAGATGGAAGAGAAAATGGAAAAAACGAACGAAAGTATAACATCATTAAATGAAAAATTGGACATAAATAAGGAGGAATTAAAGGAGGAAATTAATGAGAAATTTTACCAGAACAGCCAGAAAATGGCCGAAAATAATAAAGAAATGGCAGTAAACATGGAAAAGTTGAAGGAAGAATTGAGCAGAACCATCGAAAATAATAATGAGAGAATCAATAAGAAGATCGAGGAGGAAATGTCCGAGATGCGCGGGAAATGGGAAGACACGAGCCGTGAAATACAACGAACGAAGGAAGATATCAGAGAACGGATGACCAACCTGGAAGAAGACAGCCAGATCCGGATAGAGTCGATAAAAACTGCAACCGACCAAAACATAAAACAAGTACGAACAGATTTTGGCGAGAAGTGCCGGGAGATCGACACAGCCGTGAGCGAGGTTCGCGGACAAGGCCAGCAAAATAAAACTAAAATCGAAGAAAAACAGCAACGGGAGATTGCTAAAATCAGGGAGGAGTTAGAAATAATTAATAACAGACCACCAATAATGACGCAGTACCAACACGTGGACAACCGGGAAGTGATAAACTTTAAACAGTACCGGCGGAACCCAATGGAGTTTCTGGAAAGAGTAGACGAGCAGCTGGCCAAAACTCGGGAGAACAGGTGGACAATTATCCGAGGCTACTTAGTCGAATATTTTCGAGATATCAACGATAATTGGTGGACGGCCACAAGACACGACCTGACGGATTATGAACAGTTTAAAGAGGTATTCAAGAGGAACTACTGGTCGGAGGCCACACAGAACATAGTGCGGGACAGTATATGTTTCGGAAGATACGACGCCACCAGAGGGACAACTTTTACTGCATATTTCCTCGGTAAAGTATGCCTAGCAAGAAACTTAGAACCAAAGATCCCAGAAGAAAGTTTGGTAACGAAGCTTGCTTTCCATTACGAAGAGGGTGTATCTAGAGCGCGGCTAGGAAGCCAAATAAAAACTATACATTCCATGGCAGCCCTGTTGGAAGATTACGAGCGAGAACGTTATTATCGTAGAAGCCGACAGCGGGACGACAGGGGCGAGAACACAAATTTTAACGACGGTTACCCGAACAATAACAACAATTACCGTTTTAATTATAATAACCGTAACCACCGCCTAACGAGCCGCAGAATAGAAATAACAATAATCCGGCTAGCCAACAAAATAACAATTATAACAATAATAATAGGCCAAACAACACGAACAATCCATACAACCGGCCAAATAATACGCATCAACCCTATAGGCCGAATAACACTAATTACAACCGGCCAAATTACAATAACAACCCAAGTGACAATAGAAATCGAAATAATAACGATCGCAACTATCGTCAAGTGCATTACGTGAGGGCCGAAAGTGACGGTAGAAATAGAGCATAATATCAAGGACGACGAAGTGCCGACCGGAATGCGTACGGACACCGATACAGTGATCGTAATTACGGACGTGACACCAGAACCAACACGGGCCGGAGTCGAAGCCAAGAAGTGTACAGGCGTGACCGGTACGAAGAGGATCACAACCAGCCTGAACCCCGACCGTCAACGAGCGGAAGTCCGCCAACAAATTAGCAAGACGACCGTAACAATCAGTCCGAGATGACGTTAAACTAGGAGCGGCAGTGAAAAAACTACTTGTACCCTCACTGAACCATTCTATTGGGTTAAATCGCATCGTTACTCAAACCAACGGCGAACGCACAATTACAATCGTGCGCAATAATTATCTGAAGAATATTATAGAGGAACTCCTCGAAGAAGGTAGCAACCAATCTGATAGTAAACATAACGAGATTGCTTATATTTCAACGCAAGTCAACGGAGTACCAGCACAAATTATGATAGACACTGGATCCAATATCTCATTAATCGACAGTATTGAGCTTCAGAAAATTCAAGAAGCAAGTAAAACAGTCATACTTATGCTACCCATCAGCAACATTGTCCTTGTAGGAGCGACCGGACGACAAAACAGAACCGTCCGAAAACAAGTGCAACTCGAACTGACAAGCAATGGACAAACCGTGACAATGACGTTTTTAGTAGCCAGTGGATTGCCATTCCGGATGCTAATTGGTTGCGATATGCTGCGCCAGTACTCAGCCATAATTGACCTGAGCAAATACAAACTTATTTTGAAGAAGAATGACATACAATGGGTAGCTGAACTGACCAATAGTGAAGAAATACAGCCACATGAAACAATGTACCATATCCAAAAGTACAGAAATACTGAAGAACATGTACTAAATAATGGGATTTATGACGAGACCGACAATGAAGAACTATGGCAAGAAAAACTCGAAGAAATCCGAACTTTCCAGAGAGAGAAAACGAGCGCTCAATTAACAGCTCAACAAGCTGAACAACTGATCGAAGTATATAAGCGTTACGAGCACGTATTTTCAGATGCACCTGGAAAGGTCAGAGATTATCAGTGCGAGATTCAATTCCGAGAGCCTGTCAACTTGATAAAACATCTTACCCCTTCACAAATTTCGATGGAGGAAGCAGTGACAAGAGAAATTACTCCATTAATTCAATTCCCGAATGACGAAGGATATCAATTCGATGAAGTGCAATCTCACCATAAGATACTAGAGAAGACGGACAAGATCAGACAAAAATATAAGCAAATGCAACCGAAACCCATACAATATCAGATTGGAGAGCAAATATTACTCAAAAACAGAGGATTACCAAGCACCATGGAAGGGATAGCCAAGAAGCTATTGTTACTGTATACAGGACCCTACATAGTAAGCAAAGACAACCAAAATAATACATATGAGATCGTAGACCCAAAAACACAAAGAAGAAAGAGGACATTTAACCAAACCTCTATGAAAAAATATTATTAAAAACGAAAAAAAATCCCGAAACCAATTAATAAATAACTAGTGTTAAACAGTAAGAAAAATAAACAAAACAAATAATAATAAAAAGATCATGTATACCATACCCACTAATAATATCGAATCACGAAGAGCTTAGAGTGTGAATAAAAGAAAAAGAATATAATTTGAAATAATGTATTGTATAAACTAAATAATAATAATGTGGATAATCCTACAAATGATATTTATTTTATAGTCGCACTAAGACTACTTGTATAATTTTATAATGATTGACTGTAGATAAGTCCAGCAATCAAATGTGTATTTTACGGCGGAGCAATGGAGTCAAAAGTACCCCTCCGATCTGATTCAATATAATGTTAGGGAAAAAATGTTAGGGAATTAGATATCAAAGGGATAATCACATTAAACTAAGATACGATACAAAGATCAAGAAGAATACTGACACTCAAAAATAATAAGAGTCTATTGCTCAAAAACAACCAGTGATTAAGAAAATAAAATGAAATAATGATTGATAATTCCAATCAAAAAACTGAACGATATTTGTTGAAATAATCAATTTTAGTGGCAGGGCAATATGTAATGGTACATATCTTCACCTAACCATAATGAAGAAAACATGACAAGATAAATTATTTAATCATTAACACTAGAATAAAAAGGGATGAATTAGAATTGAAGAATGGGTGAATCATAATAATAAAACGATCAGACTGTAATGGGGCGAATTAGGTTTTTTTTATTTTTTTTTATTAATTTTGGTTCCGATTTGGTTAAAATTGCACAATTCACTTCATATATGTGGCCAGCCCCAGTTTGAATATAAAGCGTAGTTCTAACCAGGGAGCAGTACGCAATAGCTGTTATGAAATATTTATAAAGGAACGTCATGTTGTCGACTGTCACGATTCTAAGAACTTTGCGGTTGTGTGACGTCCACTCACAAATGCACAAACACCAACATCTGCGGAGCGCATAACTTTACATAAACGAAAGTGAAGGCAGTGAAATTTCTTCGACATCCAACACACAGAAAAACCCATGTGTTATGAACAGTGACGAACGATTCGATCATGAGGCATAGTAAGTTCCACTATGCCTAAATTATGGTGGGAGACTTTGTTAGTAACTCTCACCCCATTTGAACAAAATTCTCAGCCTGTCCGGGTGCTGGAAAAACCGTGTGCACATAACAGTTTAATTTCATCATGTAGAAAGTGGTAACCAAAAATATAACATTGCAAAACAGAATTAGTGAAGTGAGCGGGCCAAAATCAAATGAATAATAAACTTTCGGGCATTTAAAGAATACGGGCCACGTGGCAGCGAAAGGAGTGAAGCCGTCGGGTAACCAGTAACCGTACTTTCAACAAATTTTAGAAAGGGTTTTTGTCCAAACATGCCAATTAAATAATAGTAGTTGGTTTTGTAACGGTGTGAATGTGAGTGTAAATAGCAGAGTGGGTTGTCTAATTAAGGTAAGGTGTATTGTAATTCTGTAAGTATAAGTGTAATACCACTATGTAACTAACATCACAAGCTTTATACATTTTCCATGATTTTGGATCATTTGAGCCAAGAGGCCAAATAAATAACAATGTAATACTTAAAGAAAATTTTGAAGTATAAAATAAAATTTTAATTAATTTCTCTTTAAAAATGCGCTGCGTAAGTTATTACGATAACCTAAAATAATATTTGCATTTTAACGTTTGTGTTGCGGACTCTGGCAGAAGGCGAAACGAGGTAGGTGGAAAATAAAATAATTTCATGTATTTGTATTTATTGTAATTGAATAGAATATTACATTTGGCGCCCGAACAGGGACTCGAATTTGAATAATTAAAATTCCACACCTACGATAAATGCAAGTTTGATTTGAGGGTTAAGTAACTACGTAAAAATTACGCAGCACATATAAAATAGTATATCAATGGTCAGAGTTTAAGAGTTAAGTGGCAGATGTTTTTATGTAAGTAAATCTAGATTAATAAATTTATAAAAATGGCAGGAAAGAATGAGAGCAATATACATGAAACGACTAGTGTCGAAAACTATAATGAATCAAAAATAATGACAGATGTCGAACATCAATCGACACCTATTTCAGTCAACCAAAATAAGAAGTCCGATGAGGACAATATGCTAACACGATTGTATAATATGATGTATAGTAATTTTAGTGAACTAAGAGGGGATATTAATATTAAATTCAATGAACAGAAAAACGAAATTCAAGAATTTAGAAGTAGTGTAATGAGAAATTAGATACACAGAATAACAATTTGAATGAAATTAAGACCAAAATTAAAAGTGAATTTAATTGTAAATTTGATGTACTTAAATTTGACATTGATGAAGTAAAAATAAAATGCGATAATACTTGTAATGAATTGAAACAAGATATTGAGAGAATAGTAGAGTCAGTAGAAGAACGGATCAAAAGTAAGAGTAATAATGACAGTAAGAAATTAACAAGTGATGACAATAATGTCGAAAATGAGAACATAATTAAAAATGTGGTAGTAGAGAGTAAGATAACAAATGTTAACAATGATATTGAAAGTGGTAATGTAATTGAAAAGGTGGTATCAGAGAGTGATATGTTGAAAATAGACAGTGAAATAGTGAGTGAGAGAGAGAGAGTGATATATTGTAACGAGGTGGTAATTAGTGTTGATGAATTAGAAAAAGAATGGAGAGAGAGAGAGTAGCTGAATGTGTAGGGCAGAGGGTAAATTTTCCCCTTATTTGTGATGAACCAAGGTGTTCAAAAATGTTATTATTGGAGGGCAAGAGACCCTATTTAATGGAAGATTTGAGTTATATCCCTTTTTTGTATAAATTAGTACCCTCTGTGTGGAATGGGGTTGAAAGTGTGAGATGGTGTTATGATGAGAAAGATTTAGATGGAGAGTTGTGTGTTGACAAAGAAATAGAATTATATAGGTTGCAGAGAAATTGTAATGAGTTGAAAGAGATGTTAAATGATTTGAAGTACTTACCTGTTAAAATAGAGAGTGAAGATTATTTTGATGATACATGTTTAAATAATAATAATTTACTTTATGATGAAAAAATAACTGACTTGATAATGAATATAACTACTAATGGAGACTGGACAGAAACAAATAATGTTGACCTGGTATATGATTATTATGGTAAAATGAATAAACTGAAATTTTATGGTTACTATACACAAGATAACCGTATGTGGAATGCAAATAAAATTGAAAATTGTTATTTGAAACCCAGACTAAATTTTGATGATGGAGGCTGAGCCTTAAATTCACAAATGAACAATTGTAAAGATTTTGTTTTCCGGGTCAGACCTCGCAACCTTGGACAATGAAGTGTGATATAACTGAATAATTAATGATGAAGAATTGTAAATATATGTTGTATACAATTAATTGTGTATATTGTAAAATGTTAGGTATATGGGTATGTAATTGAAATTGTTGTGATAATAATATTAATATTTTGCAGCCTAAATAAATAACAAAAATAATTTGGAAGAAGATAATGAATGAGTTGTAGTTATTGCAATGGGTGAAAGTAATTAAAATGTTGTGTTTTCAATAATTGATTTAATTAAATAATTTGAGATGTTTAAATATTCTGATTAATTTAAAGGTTGTATAATTGAATTTTCTAATGGAGTTAAATTGTTTCATGAGATTTGATATTAATTAATAAATAAATGTTAAATTGTTTGTATGAAATAACATTGTTGCTAAATGTTTCAGAGGTTACGTGGAGATATTGGTGTGTGTGTGTGTGTGTGGTGTGTATTTTGTGTTCAGGTCAATAGGTGGATAATGTATTGTAAGTATAAAGTTTATAATACCAATCAGATAGAATAAAATGCTTACAGGTGTGAAAAGAGTTTAATTCAATAATAAAAACGAATTGAGATAATAGTATTTAAATGAAAACTGTAATTAAAAAAGTACTAATTACTAAAAAGGTGAATTAAAATTATATTTGGTTGGAACTGTAATAAATAGACTTTGTTAAACATGTTAACTAAAAGATTTATAAAAATTGAAAAGTGCAGTACAGGTGCTAGATGTGAGGTAAGCAGAATGTTGAAACTGAGAGTGTTTATAACACCAGTCTGGCAGACTATTGTTTATGTAAACAGGTGTGTTGTATGTTGTGACTAAGGTCTATAGCCATGCTGAGTTGATAATAACAACTCTTGTAGTCTGCTGAATCATTGCCAGTAGGAAAATCCATATGTGAAGAAAGAATGTCAATTTATTGAAATAATGTAGGTAATATTTTATGTCGGATCCTTTTGAAAAATGTAATTAATTTTGAAAGTGTTAATTAAAACAATATGAATTAAATTTAATGAAAGGTAATTAAATTAATTGGAAAGATGATTTTAATAAAATATTCCCATATATTCTGATTCAAATTTCAAATATAATTGTTAAAGAAATGGAATAGGTACTTTACTTAGATTGGAACCTGAAGGAAATTTTGTGTGAATGCTATTAAAAATGTTTGGGCATCTTAGAGGTGCGTATTACTGTTCATATAAATTTTATTAATGTCAATTTACATTTTATGCTTTAACTGTAGATTCCCCACCTAAGTGCGGCCATGACCTCACTGGACCATGACCATGAAAGTAGTTAATTGGGGCAAATCATAATTTTACTTGATATAACCGGCTTGTGGTTTGTTTTATTTTGTTAACCCGGTGGTTTGTTAGACTTAGTAGGGGGGTTATTTTTTGGGGAATCTACCAAATTTTGGAACAGGGCTATTTTCACCCAGATAGGGGTGGTAGTCCATTAGGGGTGTATAAATAAAAAACTAGTAGGTGTAATACCGAATTTTATTGTAACGCCGAAGCAAGGATGGGGTGGAATAAAAGAAAAAATGTCCACCCCTTCCGCATCAGTCCTTGTGAAAGCAACTAGACGTTACAGTCTAGGGGGGGTAATAGTGAGTGTGGATGGCCGGTGACCCAGTTACAGGTCACGAGGGAGATGTGATTACGGCTAGATTGAGGTCTGCGAGGGCCAAGAAGTCTAGTGCTGAACACATTAATATGTAACGCGTATCAGGGGTTAAGGGATTAAAAAGCGGGGTAGAAAAAAAAAATATATATATATATTTGTATATACTTTTTGTGCCTGCCATTAAATTGATGTTTTGCATTTTTGGTTATATTATTGTTTATGTGTATCAATGGTGTTATTGAATTATATTGTTTAGGATATATGTATAATCAAATGTTAGGATAAGGCAGTCCATGTTTTAATTAAATATTTAATTTATTTGTTTCTTTTTTTATCAGTAATAATAACAAAGAGAATTAATCTATCCAGATAAGAGATTTTTTGTTTTGATACAATCTGATTTTGAACTTATTTTAAATGATGAGTTTGTTTAAAATGTATTATAGGTGTGTGTGTGTGAGCCCAGTATCTGCTAAAGACAGCCCAGTTTGCATATAAGGGGGAACATATCAGTTGAGGATCTGGCATGATCTAAGCCAGGGATTTGGAGTTTGGGGAGGCATGTTAGGAGGCGAGGTGCGCTGTGGTGCGGATCTGTTCGATTTTTCGGAGTTGGGATCTCGCACAGAGAAGTCCAGTGATCTCGTTCAGATGCGTCCATAGTCGCCGAGCCAGGGGGGTTGTTTACCCATGACGTGTAAGAGAAAAAGGGGGTTGTTGGCAACAGTTCCTCACCGGTCCTCTTAGGGGTTTAGCAATGAGATTTCTTCTGTTTCGACAGAAGATTTCTCATTGGGGGGTATTGTAAAGGGGTGAATTAGGTGGTTTTTTTTATTTTTTTTTTTATTAATTTTGGTTCCGATTTGGTTAAAATTGCACAATTCACTTCATATGTGGCCAGCCCCAGTTTGAGTATAAAGCGTAGTTCTAACCAGGGAGCAGTACGCAATAGCTGTTATGAAATATTTATAAAGGAACGTCATGTTGTCGACTGTCACGATTCTAAGAACTTTGCGGTTGTGTGACGTCCACTCACAAATGCACAAACACCAACATCTGCGGAGCGCATAACTTTACATAAACGAAAGTGAAGGCAGTGAAATTTCTTCGACATCCAACACACAGAAAAACCCATGTGTTATGAACAGTGACGAACGATTCGATCATGAGGCATAGTAAGTTCCGCTATGCCTAAATTATGGTGGGAGACTTTGTTAGTAACTCTCACCCCATTTGAACAAAATTCTCAGCCCATCCGGGTGCTGGAAAAACCGTGTGCACATAACAGTTTAATTTCATCATGTAGAAAGTGGTAACCAAAAATATAACATTGCAAAACAGAATTAGTGAAGTGAGCGGGCCAAAATCAAATGAATAATAAACTTTCGGGCATTTAAAGAATACGGGCCACGTGGCAGCGAAAGGAGTGAAGCCGTTGGGTAACCAGTAACCGTACTTTCAACAAATTTTTATAAAGGGTTTTTGTGCAAACAGGCCGATTAAATAATAGTAGTTGGTTTTGTAACGGTGTGAATGTGAGTGTAAATAGCAGAGTGGGCTGTCTAATTAAGGTAAGGTGTATTGTAATTCTGTAAGTATAGGTGTAATACCACTATGTAACTAACATCACAAGCTTTATACATTTTCCATGATTTTGGATCATTTGAGCCAAGAGGCCAAATAAATAACAATGTAATACTTAAAGAAAATTTTGAAGTATAAAATAAAATTTTAATTAATTTCTCTTTAAAAATGCGCTGCGTAAGTCATTACGATAACCTATAATCATATTTGCATTTTAACGTTCGTGTTACGGACTCTGGCAGAAGGCGAAACGAGGTAGGTGGAAAATAAAATAATTTCATGTATTTGTATTTATTGTAATTGAACAGAATATTACAAGACATATCAAGGTAGTCAGAACAGTAACTTATATTAATAAAGTAGTAACAAACAAACAAACCAAAATGGTAAATACAGAAATAAGGTGATTTAACCTGAATAGCCCAATAGATGGTAAGTGAGAGAGTAGAACTAGCCCCAAAGGACCAAGAATAACATAAATAATGACAACTGCAAATGGACTAGAACTAGCCACCGCACCAACATAAGTGTGTAAATAAGAAGAATAGTGACTAACAAACAATTAACATGGAAGTGTAATGATACAATCAGTCACAACACTAAGGAAGTGACGTATAAAGTATGACAAAATAAAGTGAACCAGGAAGGAATACAAAAAAACTTGTATTAAACCAAAGAAATAGACTCACTAATGAAAATTGTATATAATATTAATAATTGTAAGGACAGACAAGTTAGAATTACTAATTATTAAGTACTTAAGATATAGAAGGGCACAATAACCCACAGATAGAGTAAACTAGGACAAATCACATTAGCACAATACTAACATATCAGTGGTACAATAAAACACAATAGAATGAGAGTAGTAAATTGTAATGATGGTGAACATTTTCTAAATAGATGTAAGAAAGAGAATTTTTAGTAAGCAATATAATAATATTAACCCACCAGTAACATTAAAAGAAGATTGAGTGTAAGGTGTTAGTGTTAATACCCCAAAGTGAGAATAAAACTCCATTAAAAAGTGATAAAAACACTGATAAAGCAGTGTCCAAAGTTTATAAGTGAATAAACTAAATTATAAGTGATAAGTTATGTGGGAGTGAGATCTAATATTGGCCAAACACAGGAAGGACTGTGATAGTGGAAATGCCAATATGAGAAACACCCAAAATGTAACTACACAAACTAATATTGTTAAACTTAAGTTAGTATTAGTAATCACTAAATACTATGGTTTTTAAATGTGTGTTAATTAATATTGTAGGCCTAAGGGACAATTCATAGTTTTAGGAAAGTTAAGAAACATAGACTATTAGTGTGTTAAATCACCATATAGAGAGTTTCTATAAGATTAAATTATAAAAACAATTAATAATCATTATATGATTTAGTAAGAGATAGTGAAATAGGATAAGGTTACATAATTAATGACACAAGGTCAAATAAGTTTAGTGGTAAGGATTTTCTATTACAATCTAAAAGATTAATCAATGTTTATATGTCTGTTTTCCTTTGATGACACTATAAAATAATTATTACTCACTGAAGAGTATGAGTGGATAATATATTTCAAATAAGTATGTGTTAAATGAATAAGAATTATGTTTTAATGACTAAGGTTTATGTTCCAAATAATTATGTTTAAATGATAAGAATTATAGCTATGGGAATTGTTAAAACCATTAGATGTTTAATTATGTTATATGTTGTAAGAAATAAGATTTTAAAACCAACAGAAACCAGTAAACAAGAAACAAACAATACATTCAGATACAATGACACTAAAAGTGAATTATGACAGTAGACAAATTAATATAGGGAAACAATAAAATTACACACAATTACAAAAACCGACTTAAACATTGAACAAATGAACAGAATCTTGTATTAAAACAATCAGGACCCATTACAAGGAGAATAAAATGTAATATCAGTAATTAAAGAAAAATAGTCAATTGCTGTTTAAGCCTAGGCAAAATCCCAACTGTCAACTACAAAAAAAAATTTCAATTTATAGAATTAAACACTGACATTAGGAAGACTAAACCACATAAACTATGAAATACAAATAGACAATCATGTTAAGGCAGAAATATTATGATAATAATGTAAATTAAGAAAACAGTATAATTAAATAAAATTCACAAAACTGTCAAAATGTTGATACCTAAGTGAACACTATAATATTGGATGTCAAATTAATCCTTGAGCCAAAATATGAACAGTGGTGATAATATTTACTACTAAAAAGGGAGTACTGAAGATTAATTACATTTAGAAGATCTGTAACCAGTTTAAATAAAAATTCAAATACCCTAACAATACTCTTTAGCCAATTTCAGCCAATCAAAAACTTTGAGTAACCATGACAACAACCGAATATTGACTAATTTCAGTTAGGAACAATACTTTATGTAGTGACGCTAAACTGGAGAGACGCCACACCGTGAAGGGCCCAAATTTTCAACAGAAAAACAGTATAAGTGCCCACAATTTTGAGAAGGAGTACCAGGACAACAGATGAGAGGCCATTACAACTAATCTACACCAAGGACCAGTTCGGAATTAACCCAGATGACCGGAAAATACCTGTAATTCGACTTGAAGAAGATGACACCCAATTTTGAGCCCAAGACTGAAGTAGGAAGAATCAACATCGACCCATTACTTTACATGGACGACTGACAATACCCATCATATTTACTAACGTTGAGTATTGCTGAATTTATTTGATTATTATAAAACAAATTCTCTTTAAAAAATCCTAACTATATAATCAAACTCTCACTATCACTGAATATATTGTCAAGGATTGATAAAATAAAGAAATAACTTTGTAAATATTGAATGAACACATGATAACCTATGTTACACAACGACACTGTCACACTTCAACACCACAATATTTAATTTATAGCAAACCTTGTGTAATTTGAATGATCACAAACTTTAAATGATATGTTCTAATTTTGTTATCTTGTTATATAAACCTCTGTTTCGTACTTAAAAGAACTCAATTGGCAGATTTATTTTGTAAAATAATAACCAGTGTCAATTGTAAACTTTGCACTGCTAACCTAGTGCTCCGCGGAGCGAGAGATTATATTGCCGAGGCTAAAATTTTATTATAACAGTTATTATTTTTATGAAGCGTTAACGATAATTAACAAGCAAAAGCCTAATAAAAAAGTGCGTGTGTAACGGTACGAAATGGTAGGGCCAAGATAACATTTTAAAAATTATATTTTCCATGCAGTCATTGTTCACCCTTGTAGAACCCCGAGTTAGTCAACCAAATTGGCTGTGTTTATTACAAAACCAAACGCCTATGTATTGTCTCCACACTCAAGCAGCGTAGACAGATTGTGAAATAACACCTAGCTTCACATCAGCCGTGAATCACGGAAGAAAGTAATGTAACTCCAGATTGCATCAGGCGGCAAAAACATTGATAAACCTTCCGCCTACGTTAAGGCGCTCTTTTAACAGCACCAATGGGAGCACATATGCACGATCACGTGACCAAAAAACACTGTGTGCAATTTAGCGAACTAACGCCAGTTCAACTGTAACTCTGACCGCGCGGTCATCACCTAAGTGCTCGAGCAAAATAAAGTCGGCCGACAAACTGTTACAAAAGTGTAATCGGAAATCATGATAAATTAAATAAGACGTAGTATACCGCGTCAGTGTAAAAACTTTGTGAACTGTGGAAATAACATTTTGAAGTGACCAGAAACAGCTAACTCCACGAGGTGGTGATGAAACTATAAGGAACGACAGGGATGGGTTAAGTACTCTTCATAACACTAATAGAACAATTCCATAAATAATAAAGCCAAATACTGAACTATAATAACGGGGTTTAAAAGAAAAAGAATGTAAAAGAGTATGAATGAGAGAATGTCGCAAAGTACTGGTTAATGAAAATAACGCTATCATTAAGTAAATTTTTAGAGTAGTTTATACGGGGTGATTAAATATCTAGGTAGTCTTGTTTTATTGAACTTGTAGTGTGAAGATAAGGTGAAAGGGTATAATTCAGGCTAATAAAAGAAAGCCAATTTGTTAACATACACAAAATTTGTGTTAGCGTAATTATTTCGAAACTCAAATCCAAATAATCCTTTCTGTAGCTGTTTTCGTCTGTACGACTTTGGACCCTATCTCGGAAGGTAAGAGTAAGATATTATAATATTTGGCAATTAATTAATATTGTTTCAATGGCTCCCATAACAGTAACGCGAGTGTGGGTTACAACTTACATTCGCCAGACCTAACCAAGCTGCAGAACGGGTTGTTTGGGAGTGAGGGCGATTGTCAGTATAAGTATATAAATTGTGTATAAGTAAATACTTGAAAACATGGAAAACACTATTGATTTAACTAGCACTAGTGCTGAAAATCAAATAAAAACAATAGTAACCGAAACGGTAGTAAATGAAAATATGTCAACTGAGTCGGCCAATAAAGGCGATTCAGGTATTCAGACAGTACGAATTAATAATACGAATCTGTATTAATTAATGAGGGGGGAGCAACTTCCACCCCTATTACAATTAAAACAAATATAAAAGAAAAAGAAATGTCAATGAATGACCTATTTAACCTTCTCAGTAAACGATTTGATAGTAATGACGCTAAATTTGAAGAACAGAATGTTAAATTCAATGAGTTAAAGGGTGACATAAATAATATTGATATAAAATTTGATAAGCGTTTATGTGAAATGAATACACAAAATGTTAAGTTCGAAATCAGTATGAATAAACGTTTAAATGAGATGGATGAATGCTTTAACACATTTAGAGAACAAGTGATAGGATCAGTAAATGAACAATTAAATAATCATATCATTAATGTAAACAAACAAGTGTCAGAGACAGTCAAAATACAAGTTCATGAGCAAATTCAAGAGATGAAAGATAATTTTGAAAGCAAAATAAATAAGTGTAATGTTGCTAATGAGTGTCAATTTAATTATGCAGTAGAGAAAATAGAAGAAGTTAGAGATAACATTAAGACATATGAAACTAATGTTAATTTCAAAATAAATGAAATAGAAAGCAATTGCGACAGCAAAATAAGTGAATGTCAATTGAGTTTTTTGAATAAAATCATAGAAATTAATGAAAATGTTGATAGTAAGATTAGTGAAACAGAAAGTAGTTGTAAGTCAGAAATACAGCTACTAAAAGGTGCTGTAGAAATGGTAAATAATGCCAGTATTCAATCTGAACGTGTAACTAACAACAAGTTTAATTTAATGGAACAAAAAATAATCAATGTTAAAGACGACTTAAACATGGTAATAAACAAAACATTAGACAGTGTCAATGAGCAAGTAGTAATCACCCGTAATGCAGATAGCGAAATAGAGTTAGAGCCATTTTCTGGGGATAGGAGGGGGTACACCCTATGCAATTCCTAAACAGAGTAAGGGACTTTAATAGATTTTGTAACAATAATTGGGAGATGAAATTACTGAAAGTTATGAAATGTTTTAAGGGAAGCCCCTCAATTTGGGCGGAGGTACATATGGGAGATTGGTTAGATTTCCAAAGTTTTGAAGGGGATTTTAGAAGTAAATATTGGTCTGAAGAGGACCAAGAAGTACTTAGAAGTAAGATAATGGGGTCGGGTAATTTTGGGACTAATGGTAATGTCACCATTTACGTAATGAAAATGTACAATGAAGCAAAATACCTTGAACCACCATTACCGTTTAGATCATTTGTACGTCATATAAGTAAACATTTACCAAGGGAGGTGCAAATTAACCTAATGACGCGGGAAGTGGAAGGTATAAATGATCTTGAACAAATATTAGATATTTTCCAAAATATCAGGGACCGGGAAATTGGTAGGCGCTCAAACCCGTTAGGGGCACATAACAATGAGAATCATAATCATAATCAATCTAGTGGGACACCAAACACATATAGAGGGACAAGGGGAGGCTACAATAATAACTATAGACGTGATGACTGGCGATGTGGAGAGTGTCATTGTGAGAACTATGGTAGTAGAACAACTTGTTACAGGTGTCATAAAGAGAGGAATTGCCAACGCAGTAATACTGAACATAACCAAAATAGTCAACCACAGAGAGGAGGGAGCAGCAACCGAGGAGCACCGGGAAGCAGTGGAACTTCTAATAGAGGTCGTGGTGGGCACACTCCAGGCCGTGCAAACACTCAGACGGAAAACTAACAAGGACAGTGAGTGAAGGGACCCCACCATTGTCGACAAATGACTGCGGGACCCAAGGCAACAATGACTATATAAATAACGTCATCTGTACTGATATGTCCAAGGAACTGATGGAGGAAGAGGACTTAGAGACAGCAAGACCAGAAACCGGACTGACAGAGGTAAGAATTCAAATTGAAGGTAAGGAAGTAAAAACTTCAGTCGATACAGGTAGCGAAATTTCTGTCATTTCCGAACATACATTAGAGAGTTTGCAAGAGACTAACAAAAATATCCCAATTTTGCCAGTAGCGGGGGTGACCATTGTAGGTATTACCGGGGTTAGGAGTAAACGTGTAACTAAACAAGTACATTTGAACATGATAATTAATGGAGTAGAATATGACAATACATTTTTAGTAGTACGGGGACTAAATTTGGAGGTTATTCTGGGGAATGATTTTTTGATAAAACACAAGGCAGTAATTGATTTCCAGAAGCGGTTGTTAGTACTTAATAATGAAGGTAGACCAGTTGAGATTAACTTTGAGCGGGTAGTAGATAAAGTCAGAATTTCGGGAGTTAAGATGATACTGAATCGGGCTAGTAAAATAGAAACGGAAGTTAATACGTATGTATGTAGAGAGGGAGAGTTATGGGGTAATATAAATAAACGAATTTGGGAGGATAGAGCGGTGAAATTTTGTAGTGAAAGGGGTGAAGTAGGGAGCTCTCAACGTAAAGCGTTGTGGCAGGTAATAGAGTGTTTTCGAGAAGTGTTTGCCGACGTACCAGGGAGGGCAAGAGATTATGAGTGTGAATTAAAAGTAAGGGAACACGCACCCTATGTACAAAGAAGCTATCCGGTACCTTATTCAAAAAGAAGGGCGGTTCAGGCGGAATTAGATAAAATGTTAGAAGGGGACATAATAGAAAGATCAGTATCACCATATTCCAACCCGTTAGTAGTAGTCATTAAGAAAGATGGCCGCGTTAGATTATGTTTAGACGCCCGTAAGATTAATCAAATAATTATCCCGGACCGGGAGTCACCCGAAGCAATAAATGAAATCTTTCAAAAATTCAGTGGAGTTAAATATATGACCTCCTTAGATTTAACCGCGGGGTACTGGCAAGTCCCGTTAGCATGTGAAAGTAGGAAATACACAGCATTCCTGTTCAATGGAAATAATTACCAATTTAAACGATTACCTTTTGGGCTGAATACCAGTGTAGCCAGCTTTATAAAATGTTTAGATGAAATACTACAGCCACAGAATTTAGATTTTTTAACGATTTATGTAGACGATATATTGATAGCATCACGAACATTTTCCGAACATGTGGAACATTTAGAGTACGTATTAGATAAACTGCGTGTAGGGGGGTTGACTGTCAATTGGGAGAAGTCTAAATTCCTACAGAAAGAAATACATTTTCTAGGGTTCATAATTACACCAGATGGGATAAAAGCTAACCCAGAGAAAGTAGAATCAATTTTAAAATTCCCAGAACCCCGAAATATTAAGCAGTTACAAGTTTTTTAGGACTATGTAATTTTTATAGAAAATTCCAGAAAAACTATGCCCATATAACTTCAAAGTTGAGCGCAGTGCAGTGTTACAAAAGAACAAACAGTGGAAATGGGGGGAAAGAGAACGAAAGGTGTTTATCGATCATGATGTAACATGTAACAGTAACATGATCATGATGAATCACCCTAATTTTGAACGCACATTTTATTTACAGACCGATGCTAGTAACATCGCATTGGGTGCAGAACTGTACCAGGAGGACGACGAAAAGGAGCATCACACCATCGCTTTCGCCAGTCGTACCTTATTAGCTGCTGAAAGAAACTACACAACAACAAAGAAGGAACTATTAAGCATTGTTTTTGCGGTGAAGAAGTTTCGAACATATCTACTGGGTAACTCCACCATCATCCGGACGGACCACAAGCATTATCTTTTTTAAACACCTGTAAGTTGACACACAGCAGGATAACCAGGTGGGTGCTAGCTTTACAAGAGTACAATTTTAGTTGGGAGTATATAAAAGGGGTAGAAAACAAAATACCTGACACCTTATCTAGGGTAGATACAGAGGGAATGAGAACAGGGAGGGACTTAAAAGAAATAGAAATTTTCAGACTTAGCAGGGAAGATAGATTATTTGGGGAAGAATTGAGAGATATTAATAGTATGCAAAGAACATATCTTAAATTGAACAAAATAATAACTAGCTTAGAGTCCGACTTAGATGAGTTAGGGTATAGCCGTTATTTTCAAATCTATCAAGGGAGTTTGTTTAAGAAAGTAGAGGGGGGAGAGCGTGATTGGAGGTTAGTTATACCGGTTGGTAGATAAGATAATATGGGACTGTCATTTTCGGTATGGGCATTTCGGTGCTAGGAAGTGCGTAAATGTATTAAAAGAATCATGTTTATTTAAAAATATGGAACGGAGGGTTAGAACTTTACTCCGGGGGTGCGATTTATGCCAAAAGTCAAAAGTAGTTAATTACCGTTTAGAGGGAGAGATGAGGTGTATTAAAGTAGAAAAGCCTTTTGATTTAGTTGCGGTAGATTTGTTTGGCCCTCTACCAAGGGGAAGGGGAGGCGTAATGTACATTTTTGTAGTATTAGATACATTCACAAAATTTGTAAGATTATACAGTTTAAAGAGGGCCACTAGTAAAGTACTAAGTGAGAAAATAACGAAGGATTATATGATTAAAACCGGAAAACCTAAAATAATATTATCTGACCATGGACCCCAATTTATTAGCGGAATATGGCGACAAACTTTGGGTTGGGAAGGTATCATACCTAAACACACGGCGGTATATCATCCTCAGTCGAACCAAGCCGAAAGAGTTATGCGAGAATTAGGGAGAATTTTCCGGGCCTACTGCCATGCTAAACATAGTGAGTGGCCAGCCTATGTGGGAAGAATTGAAGAATGGTTAAACTGTACCACCCATGAATCAACGGGGTTCACACCATACGAGCTAGTTAAAGGAAAACGTCCACCTAGGATTCTGGAACAGCTGTTCAACTTTCCACCGGAGAGCAACCCAAGAGATCTGGAAGTAAAACTTCAACTCGCAAATGAAAACTTATAAACTAAGGGAGAAAGAAGAAAACGGCTTCATGATGCCAAAGGTAAGTGGATTAAGTATGAGATAGGTCAGCTGGTATTAGTGAGAAGACACGATTTATCAAGTGCACAGGATAAAGAGATTAAAAAATTCTTTTTGTTGTATGAAGGACCGTATGAAGTAGTTGAAATCAAAATGGATAATGCCTACGTTTTACGAAACCAAATGACTGGGGAAATAGTGGGTACCCATAATGCCACCAATTTAAAAAAGTATTGGCTAAACTAAAATAATAAAATAAATTTTGTAATTAAACACAACTCAATAACTATAATAAATCTATAGTTAAATAATTAGAAACAACTATAAATAATATAAAACAGTAAGTGGTAGCGGGTAGATGTGCCCCACTTGCCCCAGTGGGGTTCGTTTACTTCAGGGACGCGCCCCTGCCCACGCGAGCTTTGGTTTTCTCCATTTACCCTTATTTTCGGAGGAAGCTTTGTCCTTACCTTTAGTCCTAGTTCTTGACCTCTTAATGATCCTTACCCTTTTTACCTTCCCGATTTCCCTAACCCTCCCTTTAGAGAAAACATAAAAATAGTTACATAAATTTGGCACACTTTTTTGGACCTTGATTGCCTTAATTCTAAACAATACATTAGGGTAATCCACAAAATTAAATAAACTGGTGTTATTTACGAACTGTGAACTCATCCCTTAATTAGGTAGGTAGTGGAGAAGTTTTGTGGCTGAGTAGACAAACCGAAATAATAAATTTCTGTATAATCTAATAGAATTATTGTATATAAGGATGGGGTTGTAGATTAGTGGTTGTGGTTTGTTTGTTATTTTCGGAAATAGGGGGCAGATAAGGATTTTGAGGTTTGTAGAAGGGTGGTTTTTCACCGTCATTGAGATAGGGGTTCTGTTTGCCTTCAATCGCATCCCTATATACCATAATTCTGTACACATAAAGCATAACCTATTCACGGGTAGTTGGAGAAAAAAAAATAATTTGTGAAAATATTCTTAAGTAAAAACTATGTAACCAAAAGGTTTAATTATTATTTTGTGGTACCTGCTATGTTAGGTTAGGAGTAGAGATAAATGGTATTTAGAATGTGATTGTGGAGGAATTTAAAGAGAGATTTGAAACAAATTATGTAATGTTTGTAAAATTTATTGAAATACTAAATACTAAGAAAAAAAAAAATTTTGTTAAACATCAAACCACGTAGAATCATTTTGAAAGTTGTAATCAAAGTAATTGAAATTGTTTTGAATGTACGAAGAGATTAAATTGAATTGGAGTCGTCCCTGGAGTAATTTAATATTGTGAATGTTAGTGATGTGTGTAATTTCATTTTTATTCAAATTGAACTGTAATTTTATATATTTTATACATTAACTGCATATAACTGTAATTTAAAGTTAAACTGTTTTGAGGGGAGGTTATTAAAGCATTTTTTTTGTTAAACAAATAATTTAAAAGGGTCAATTTTATTAATGAAGCAAAATTAACTCCGATCTGAATTGGTACCAGTTGAGAAAAGTGTTAAAACAGGAAGATTTATAGAAACAAAAATTTTGTAGGGAGTATATGTGTCAGTATATGACGTAACCATGAATGTTGAAACTGAGAGTGTTTATAACACAAGTCTGGCAGACCACTGTTTATGTAAACAGGTGTGTTGTATGTTGTGACTGAGGTCTACAGTCATGCTTGGTGACAATAACAAAAAATGTTGTAGTCTGCTGAATCATGGCCAGCAGCAAAATCTTATTGTGACATAAAAGAATTGAAATTAAATTTTTACAGACAAAATAATGAGGTACTTCCTGTAACTTAGAGTTTGAGAAATTAAATAAAATTAAATTCATTTGGTAATTAAATTAACTGAAAAGATTATTTCAATAATGAAATTGTAATAATGAACTTAACTTTATTTTCATTCGAATTCAAATTGGAATTATAAAGTAAAGGCTAATTGATGTAAACAATAATTAAAATATTCATTTAAAATTGAAAACTGAAGGAAATTTTGTGCAAATGTAATTCTGTATAATTAATGTGTCATTTTGACCGGATTTATATGTACCATTGTATTGTGTATATCCTATATTGTTTTATTAACACTATGTTCTAGGGTTAAGAGATATTTTATTATATAAAATGAGCCAGTACGTTGTCAATGAACCAGTACGGCTAAGAGGAAACAAATCCGTTGTGGGATATGGAGTGATGGAAGGCCGTTTATTAAATTTTAACTGAATGTTCTAGAGTCAGGCGATACTGTGGTGGGTATCGGTCCGAGCTTATGGTGGTGGGATCTCGAGTAGAGAAGTCCCGTAAGATCGGATGGGTGCTGCCGCAGTCGCCAGACTAGGGGGGTAAGAACCCATGATTTTAGTAGAGTGCTCAGGGGGGTTGCGGCGCCATATCCTCACTGATCCTCTTAGGGTTTAGGCAATAAGAGTTTGAACGGTTCGGCCTTCAACCTCTTATTGGGGGGGTATTGTAACGGTACGAAATGGTAGGGCCAAGATAACATTTTAAAAATTATATTTTCCATGCAGTCATTGTTCACCCTTGTAGAACCCCGAGTTAGTCAACCAAATTAGCTGTGTTTATTACAAAACCACACGCCTATGTTTTGTCTCCACACTCAAGCAGCGTAGACAGATTTTGAAATAACACCTAACTTCGCATCAGCCGTGAATCACGGAAGAAAGTAATGTAACTCCAGATTGCATCAGGCGGCAAAAACATTGATAAACCTTCCGCCTACGTTAAGGCACTCTTTTAACAGCACCAATGGGAGCACATATGCACGATCACGTGACCAAAAAACACTGTGTGCAATTTAGCGAACTAACGCCAGTTCAACTGTAACTCTGACCGCGCGGTCATCACCTAAGTGCTCGAGCAAAATAAAGTCGGCCAACAAACTGTTACAAAAGTGTAATAGGAAATCATGATAAATTAAATAAGACGTAGTATACCGCGTCAGTGTAAAAAAATTTGTGAACTGTGGAAATAACATTTTGAAGTGACCAGAAACAGCTAACTCCACGAGGTGGTGATGAAACTATAAGGAACGACAGGGATGGGTTAAGTACTCTTCATAACACTAATAGAACAATTCCATAAATAATAAAGCCAAATACTGAACTATAATAACGGGGTTTAAAAGAAAAAGAATGTAAAAGAGTATGAATGAGAGAATGTCGCAAAGTACTGGTTAATGAAAATAACGCTATCATTAAGTAAAATTTTAGAGTAGTTTATACGGGGTGATTAAATATCTAGGCAGTCTTGTTTTATTGAACTTGTAGTGTGAAGATAAGGTGAAAGGGTATAATTCAGGCTAATAAAAGAAAGCCAATTTGTTAACATACACAAAATTTGTGTTAGCGTAATTATTTTGAAACTCAAATCCAAATAATCCTTTCTGTAGCTGTTTTCGTCTGTACGACTTTGGACCCTATCTCGGAAGGTAAGAGTAAGATAATATATATATATTTGAACAAATTAATAATGTTTCACGTGCTGATAACAAACTGTCCAGTATTTATTTGTAGAAAATATTATGTATGTTTTGTTTACTAGCAGTGGGTCGACATAACCAACATTAATTCAAGTTGGCAACACGTGTTCCCCCACTCACACGAGAATCAGTTACAAGCCAGACGGCGAACTATTCGAATTTTCGATAACAAATCACCATACTATACAAATAAAAACTTTTAATTGTTTTCAAGAAAAACAATTTGGCGCCTATCCGGAATTACTAAAAGTGCGAGAAGGGACAGGTAAGGCACGCAGGCTACCAGACGCTTCCGAACGACACAATTTACGTTGGATAAAACTTCCAATTACACAAACATTAAACCTTTTAATACACACGACAATTTAATTTGACTTTGGCATTTTTACAATATATACATATATAATACAAGCTACTGTGACTAACACAAATGGATCTGAGAGAAAATGTTTATCCTTAATTAATGTTAACATTAAAAAAATATCCAAACGAAGACAAAAAAAAAAATGTCACCAGTAATAAATTTGTTTCTACCAGTGTAGCGGGTCAATTTTTGGGTATTTTTCATTTTAACCGTATGGGGCATTTATATATTTTTACTTATTTCGTTTTCGGGCGGGCTTGTGTAAAATATGGTAAAACTGTATTATTGTGCAACGTATTTGTCCGTATAACAGAACAGTGTTAAGCAACAATTTGAAACAAAAGCATAGACGCAGTTTGTTGTTGAGCAATGCGGCTGAAGAATTTGCCCCCTTCAAAATTCTAAGAACTTTGCAAGTGTGTCGACGCACAGGCGCGAATACCCACGCAAGCGCGCTCAAAAGGACGCTCTGACTAAAAACTCAAGATGGCCAGAGTGTAAAAGATTTTCGTCGTCTTCTTCAAGATCTCCCGGAAATACTGCTAACCCCGCCCACTTAAATGACGTCAGCAGAGCCAAAGCCAACATCGTACTTTGGTACACAGAATATAACCCGGCTAATCCATATATAAAATGGTTACCTCTCAGCAAATGAGCAATGAGCGACGAAAGCAGGGTGGCAGTGAACAACAATTCCCGCCAGAGAAAGCAACATGTACCTGTTACGTTCTCGGTGACGGTCGACATAAAGCAGAGACGCTAAGCGGTCTACAGAAAACAGCGTACCGCTACAGACATCTAAAGTTTCGGTTTGGGCCCGGTTGGTCGAGTTTTCGTAAATGTATTTAACTCAATAAGACCGACCGGGACCCCAGAAGGTAATAAACATATCGGAGTGAGTAATACGGACAGTGATGTGGAGAGATTAAAGTGATAAAACAAATATTGAAGTTACGGGACCAAACGCGTGTTCGGCCGGTATCGTGTTCGTGGACGGGCATCGCGGATAACAATCGGAATGTTTAAAATTGAATAAATAAAAGTGAAGGTATAAAAAAAGGTATGGAAGTGTGCGTGAGCAAAATGGGCTGCCTTAGTTGTAAGTATAGTTTAAGGTAATTAAAATTTGATTGTGTAGCATTCTCATTCCGGTAATTATAACAATTAATCATAACTAATTCTTTTGTACTCATAGCAGTGAAAATCGACTTAATTCAGTAAAGTGATTTAGTTTACTTTGAAAATGTGTTAGTCTAAGTTATTTCGCCATTACCATTTCCTAATTTCTGTGTTGAAAAAATTCGTCTAACGAAATCGGGGGGTTTTCTGAAATTCTATCACAGTCAGATAGCGGGGTTTTTATAAGGGCAAGAGTATATAAGTTTTCGATATTTTACCTTCTAGAAAAAATATCGTGGCGACCTTGGGCAGTTTTCAAAAGATAAGTTTTACGGGGACCATGACGGTAAGTGAAATTCTGGCAGCGGTAAGTATTGTTTTATGAAGAGAGGAATGTATTAAATATCAGTGCAAAAAGTGTGTAACGTCACACCAGGTTTTATCAGATCATTTGAGTTATTCAAAATTTATAAAACACTAATTTGTAAATTTTGTTAACATTTGTAACCAAATTTTAATTTAATTTGGTTACAAATTACTTTTACTTTAATTTGTAACCAATTTGTAAAAATTTAACAAACAGACTTTTTTGTTTGAACTGTTTTTAATAAACTTGAACATAATATTATACCTTGTAACGTGGCATTTTGGCCTACCTGGGGTAATAAGGAAATTTGTATTTATTTTTTAATAAAGCCAATAATATTTTTCAAATAATAGTGACGAAATTTATAAAACCGAGGTATATTTAGTATTAGCAACGGAATTGACCATGGCTGCACTGCCGTTAACTGCATATGTGACGATAATACAGCAATATTTTGAAAGACATTGTCAATAACCAACAAATTGTACCAAGGTCAGACAATAACGCATACAAAACCAGTCAACAAGTTATGTAAAGAGTCATCATAACATCTGACGTCAGAGCGTTACATAACTAAGAATGTAGGTGTGTCGACGCCAACTGCGTTGTGGCAAACAGTGAACAAAGCCAGTCGGCAATTAATTTCAACACCAGACAG